>CM061230.1:114689852-115289852 GCA_030844895.1 Ambrosia x helenae
GATAATTGACAATGAAGATGACGAACCTGAAGAACACGACCTGTAATTCCATTATTGTTTTTTTTTTTTATTAAACTCATTACACTTTTACGGATTTATGCAGTAAATGATGTGTTGTTTATAAAACTTCAGCGATCTTAACAAAATAAAAGAAAGTAGAAAGCTATAGCGAAAAGCAAAAAAAAAATAAATAAATAAATAAAATAATAAAAAAAAAGTTTACTAAAAAGGGTAAAATAGTCTTCTACTAATGTATTTTTATTAAAATGGGTATATTTGATATTTTTAGCTTTTCAGAAGGGGAAATATGTAATTTACTTTTTGGTTTGGGTAAATATGTAATTTATGAAGTTTGTAGGGGGATATATGTAATTGTCCCTATTTTTAAAAAACAAAAAAAAAAAAACACAATGATGGACATATATGCATGTGATTGTAATATTGTATTGTAACCTAGCCTATTGACGCAATAAATTCAAAAGCAATAACATCAAATCACATATTAACATGTGCATTAGTGTAAATATAGTCGAATTAGACTATAAATCCAAACACAAACATTACTCATATTAAAAGATTTAAACAAAACCAAACCACACCCATTATATGCATATGTGCATCTCACTTTTTACCACAAATATTCTGTAAAAAAAAGAAGGGTCAGAATGACTGCCGCCATTGGACTTTGCTGCAAGCGCTGCAGCCATTCAACTTGGTTATAGTATGCAGGTCATTGGAGAAAGAGTGGCATGGGGACGGGTTCAACCCATTTAGATTAAGATCATTAGCTACTGGGTCAAACCTAGGTCCATTTAATTAGATCACAAGCCAGGTCAAATCATTGACGGAATGACCAGATCTGCACCGTTGACAGATATAGTCCAAAGTCTTAACCAAAGCGATTTATTTTTCCAAATCAATGTTCATTTCAATGGATAACATTTTGAATGCAATGAAGATGAAACACTAACAATAACATATGATACTCTACTAGTATGAACTAATATAAATAATATTGAAAATTTAGCTCCATCTAAATGAACCTCCTTGAAATCTCTTCTTTAACATTCTAAAACTACTATTACCTTTCTCTCCCCATCTGACTGATGCACTTCTTAGAAACTCGGCTCCCATGGCTGCTTTTGGAGTTGACTCGTAGGATGGAGAGTCAACATAATCTGACGTTGAAAATATAAAGTTTCAACATAATTAAGATAGATTTATTTGTTTTACAGCCAGTTTAGCCGTTAGAAAGAAAAGATAACATGAATCAGCCATTCATGTAAATGGCTGATTTGGATGGCATTTTGTCAATTTTAAATGCAACCTTAGATATAGAAAGTTTCCGTATCCAAAAGTAAAATAAAAAACATCAAATTAAAAGATGTGGAACAGAGAAATCACCTGAAGATGGAGGCAGGTGATAGTGTAATTTTAAGAATCTCGAGGCTTCTTTATCCCTCATATGGCATAAAACCCGTACTAAGGTGTTAGCATCATCTAAAGATCTTTGTCCAAGAATTTCAGATCCAAACCCTGTGGACAAGTTTTCACTTGCCATCATCAACATATGGATCACTGATTCAGCCTGCACAAGGGACAAACACGAGAGTGCATGTAACTTTCAATTTTCTTTAATGATACTGATTTAGGATGAAAAAAAAATGTGAAAGATACATACATCTAGAGAGAAAAGGCTCAAAACTTGATGGGCAAATTTTGATTCTGTCTCCACTAGTGAACGAGGAAGACCTTCCCCATCAGCAATAAAAAGATCCTGGATCCAAAAGTAGTATTATTCGTGTACGCATAAATCAATCTTTATTCAGAGGGTGTTTGGATTGAGTTAGGAAATGACTTATTAAAAGCCAATAAGTCATTTCCAAAAGCCACAAAAAGCGTGCTTTTTGAATGACTTATTGACTTAATGGCTTTTTCAAAAGCCAATAAGTCATTTCCAAACTCAAAATCCCAAAAACCCTCTCAGTTGGATAAAAAAATACACACATATTAAAAGAATTGATAGATAGATAGATAGTGTGGAGAAAAAATTGACAAAATACAGCGCTGAGCTTTATATAAAGGGCAATTTGCACATTTAGGACGAACTTTACACATTATCCTGATTTTAGCAACCAACTTCATATCAGGAACAAAATATAAATCAGCTTACAATATATTACTGATATAACCAAGCAACCCCATATTTTATCTGAACATTTCTGATTTGACACAGATTGATGCCATGCCAGCTACTACACACATTTGCATAAAAACGCTTACGTGAAGAAAAAAAATATTTAATTATAAGTTTGAAAAATATTGTTTTTAAAATTAACTATTAAATGTCAAATCACATATACTACACTAAAATGACAAATAAAATGCCACGTCAACAAATGTTTTTAAAAACTATTAAAAATGACTTGCTAACAACTGGACATGTCGTTTGTTGCTACAATCGGTTGCTAAAACTGGCAAGTGGTAACGAAATGTAAGTTGGTTTCCATTTGCAACAAACTTGAAGTTGGTTGTTAAAAAAAGTGTAAAGGTCATTTCGATTTGGTGCAGATAACACATAGATGTAATAAGAATACAAAATCAGCTTTGTACCTTTAACATATTAAGGTCTTCTTCCATCATGGTGATATCTGAATCAGAAAATGCACAGGAAGGACCTCCGTCCAGTAGTACCCATACATAGCCTTCCTAAAAAAGGAACATATTATATCAGAATTTGAAAAAAAAAAAAAAAAAAAAAACTCCATAATGGTTCATGCGAAAAAAACACACACACAAATCATACCAGTGCAGCCCTACAAATACTAGCCACCACCATGTCTCTAAGTGTATCCTCAATTAGACCACAAACTTGGTTGAGGACCTGCAGATCCACATCATATTATTAATTTTTTTCAGGACTGTGAAAGGTATGGAGCTGTAATTTTATTTAAATGAAGGAATAAGCACACACAGAGACATGTAAATATATATAAAGAGAGGCACCTACGCTATCAATTTGCGGATATATATTTTCTAACCGAGCTCCTTCAACACTGCCATGATATAAACGGGAAAGAAATGAATCTCTTAAATCCCAGAAGACAACTCTGGTTCCTACAAGTTCAACAAACTCCTTGAATGTTATGAAAAAAAGAAGCACCAGCGGGAGAGAGTAAATGCATTCTTTCAGAAGATCACAAAAAACAAATGATCTGACTAACTTAATTTATAGTTTAACTTCTAAAATAGTGAGAATATCATGCCAAACTACAAAGGGTGTAGGTTAAGTGGTTAACCATTATATGTGATAAATGCCGCGAATCAAACTTAATATGCAGCTTCATGGTCAAAGGAGGAACAAAAGCACCAAATTACACAAGACCATTTGCAAATGTAAGTTGGCAAGCAACCTTTTTATATCCTTAGGATTAAAAAGATGTAATTCACATATTTCCAAAACTCAAAGAATGTGCTAAGCTCATCAACTCACCAACTAAGTCACAAATTTTTCTGATAGCATTGGCTATTGAATCTCTTATGCTGTCAAAAGTGGCTACAAAATAGTTCATCAACTGCTTCACTATCATTGTGCATAAAAACTTGTAGTTCCCGCAGATAATTTAGCTGAATAGAACAGAATAAGTTAGAACCATTTACATTGCTTTAGGAAACTTTACCTCAACGATTTACATGTATAACTAGTCAGGTGCCCGTTGCGGCAGGAAACAACATTTAGTTAACATGTGCATTGTGTGTTGTACTTTAAGCAATTATATTGTAAAACTTAAATTTAAGAAGCTAATAAGAAATGTATTATAATATAGTATAGATGATTTCGGTTCATTTTCGTTTGTTTTTGTTTCGATTATTACTTAACCATAACATATCAATTTTAAATTAAAAAAATTGTAGCAATACTATACTTAAATTAAAGAGAAAAAAAATGTTCATTTATACGGTGACGGTGTAATAATATTAGGAAAATATTAACGTTTAAAAAACTATGGACATTTAAAAATCGTGGGGTAGTTGGTTAAAATAAGAGTGAAAAGTGTAATTGTTATTTAAATAAAAAAAAAGTTGAGTAAAGTTGAAGGGAAAAATGTGTAAGTATTGTATAAAAGACATATTTGCCCTCAAAAAGTAGTTAACATATGCATTGTGTGTTGTACTCTAAGAAATTATGGTTGTAAAACTTAAATTTTAAGAGCTCCTTGTGAAATATATTATAAGATAGTATAGATATAGATGATTTCGGTTTGTTTTCATTTCGGTTATTACTTAACCCCAACATAACATTTTAAAATTAAAAAAAAAACTATAGCAATATTATACTCAAATCAAAGAGAAAAAAATACTCATTATACAATGTAATAATATTAAGAAAATATTAACGTAAGAAAAAGGTATGGACATTTAAAATCGTAGGGGTAGTTGGTTAAAATAAGGATGAAAAGGTTTAATTATTATTTAAATAAAAAGAATTGAGTATACTTGATGGGGGCAAATGTGTAAGTATTGTGTAAAAGACATATTTACCCTCAAAAAGTAGTTTACATGTGCATTGTGTGTTGTACTCTAAGCAATTATACATGTAAAACTTAAATTTTAAGAGGTGCTTAGGAAATGTATTATAAGATAGTATAGAAGTATAGATAAGAACACTTTCCATCCACATAGAAAGAGAACTTACATCTGCTATTTCCAGATACCATAGTAGACGCCCATGACTTTTTAATTCCATCTTCTAGTATGTCGATTTGCTTCTGCATATACTGCATATCATAACAATATAAAATTACTAATCATGAGATCACTGACATCTAACATTAAAAAATAAAGAACGGTGTATTATCCATGACCTATTAGTACATAAGATCTCAAAATTGAAGACCAACAAATATCGACTATATTTATGATCATAATTCACAAATACTAGATGCACCGTTCAGGAAAGGTAGGACTCACTTCAAGGGTATTTAATCTGACACACAGTTTGGCAGCTGTCAACCCTTTCAACTTCTCATCCACTTCCTCATCAAGAATAACACTATCAAGCACTTGTTTCTTGACTATGGGGAACATTGTCTCCTTGTAACGAGTCAAAGGGGAGCAGCAGGATATAAATGGTTTTTGCCGACTGTATTCATGTAAAAATAATATAATAACTTAGATTCGCAACTAATCCATCACAAATGTGCATGCATGAACAATTATTAACCTAAAAATGACCAATGAATAGCAACAAGTAAGATTATTAGAATATGAATTCTAGTATATAGATGTGTGGTACCTAACTGGCTAACCAAATTTTGCAAATAGCCATCTAGGGCATGAAAAATTATTGAAAGCAATGCTTGCAAGTGTGAGATGTCCATCGGAAGATTCAGCCCGAATAGTTGGTCCACTGTCTGCAAAGCCAAGACCACACAAGAAAATCAAGTACATGACATTGTGTGAAATTGAGAACAAGGTAGTTCCAGAAACATATATAGCCAAAAAATCAAGTTCACTCATATATTAAAGGTGTGAGGAAAAGAAAATAAAGGGTTCATCAACTGAACATGAACTTATGAGGTTATAGTAATATATTTTATAATCTGAACCAAAATATAAATCTCTTTAATTGACTTGCCAACATGAAATTTGCATATAACTTATTAGTTACTACTACAAGCCTAGTGATTTTTTAATGTGATGTAATACCCCTAAAAATTTATTCATTTTTTTTAAACCTTACAAGTCTTACAAGTTACAACACCGTATATACTTCTCAATTTAAGTCAAATAAAATGTCACTTAAGTATAAGATTGATGAAAACATGACTCAAGAAAACAGACCAGGATCTAGTGTAATTTGTTGATTTTTTCATGATTCTGCTTACCTCCTCTACAATCCTAAATACTTCCACAACTGAAGCTGCTTGCTTCTGCTGATTTGATAAAGGTTCCCAGACCTGTAGCATGAGGAATATGTATATTAATGAATAGTGACATTGTGATAGTACATGAACATGTGTACACGCATACAAAATAGTAAATAATTAAGCTTGTTGATTCTAAAACCTCACTGAGTAAGGTAACATGATTAAGATTTTAGAGATAAGAAAAAACAGGTCAGCCATATATTAGCTTAGGAATAACAAGCAATCGGAGCCAACAAAGTATAACTGCAACCTCAAGGTGGAAAGTACGTCCCGTCCACTCTAGTATCCTTTCATGCTGTGAGATCAGCCAATCGAGAATAATTGGTCGGCTTATTTTATGAATCTGCATTAATTCAGGATGAAAGAAAGATATTGGTCATAAACTTTATCTCAGCAAAACCTAATGGTTAATAGATACTCTTACAAGAATTTTATTGAAACTAATGATGTGAGATTACTATATAAAGTGTATCTACGTTTCAACAAAGTAATATCTTTAGCAACACATATACTTCACTTAATGCCAGCGGGTTAATTGAACTTAATGATGCTTCTGGATCACTTTGCTCCTTTGTCATAGGTGCAGCCTAGATGCTTCCAGTACCATACTTATGTGAATTTACAAAAGATTGCAAAGCAAGCTCAAATTACAAATCCTCCACTATTTCCAAAAGGATGCCCGCCAAATTTTAATTCTAAACTCTCTAACTTTTATACAAAAAAAATAACACAGATGGTTTACGTTCTATTTGAAAGAAAAAAAAAATTTGATTATGATACAATATTGCTGCAGCTTAATGTAGAAACAATTTTTAAACTACAATCACAAAAATACGAGTCCTTTACAAATAAACAACATTGAAAACCTAGAAATCAAATCTGAACGCTTCTAGGACGGGTAATTTGTTCAAGTATCTGGTGGTGTGTATTAAAATCTTTAAACTAGTTTTCTGCACATATTTTGAAGTAGCTAGCTCATGAGCCAGTCCGTGTTCCACAGCGTTAAAATTCTGCAATATACTAACCTGGTAGAAATCAATTTCATGATTAAAAAACGACCCAACATCATCTTCTCCATCTTTAGAGTTAAAAGCTTGAATCAAGTAATGCTCCAAGTTATGAGCTGCAGAAAGCACTGATATAGCATCTTCCGAAAGGGATACATTGTCTAGAAATGGTTTCTACAAAAAAAATATCAAGGCTGTGAGAAATTGACATGAATAGAGACAGGAAAATTTTCAACTTGATCATAAGACAAACCAGTTTTTTCCCATAATATTGATGCAAATGTACACTGGCTACCACCCCTGCATCTGGACACCATTGGAACAAAACAGATGAGAATACAGACAATTCTCTTTCAGCAACCGTTCTTACTTCACTTGCAAGCAAAGCCAATGGATGCTTTCCCTCCATTTTAGAAACAAGATTTATGGTATCTTCTATCTGGCGGTCATCATTTTTTAAGAACTATTATTAACAAGACACTAGTGAAAACAATTCAGTAATTGTATATGGGTAAATCATCAAGAAACTAACCCGCCTGCATGCAGCTTGAAGAGATCTCTCAATATACAACCTGACCTTAACTGCAGCATCCTTACCCGTAGCATTCAAATTTGTTAGCTGCACAATTTTGAAAACATGTATTCACATCATATTCAAAATTTGAGAAAGAAATAGTTGTACCAAACAGCAAGCCAGTCATTCATTCTTAGACAAATCATGATGGATTGAATTCATAACCAAGAACTCATGAGGAAGTAATTGTATTGATCGAAACAGTAAATATCAGATATTTCATGGGAAAAAGTAGGTCGTGAAAGGATGATACTAAAAGCACCTCTGATCGAAAGATTGCCAGGGAGAAGTACACTAGGTTTATAAAAAAATATGACAGTCTGACAGCAGAATCTAGTCCTCCATGGGATAAAAAATTAGAATTAGTTATTTATGTAGATTACCAAAAGAGTATATGGATGAATTCTTTATCTTATTAACTCGTCACCAAATTAATTTTCTAACCAAGAGCAGCATACAGCAGTTTTTAGTTCAACTGTAAGAAAACTAAGCTGGCTCGTTCACTAGCCTGAATAAAAAGAATATTTAAAGGCTTTTATGGTTGACGAACTAACCTTGACTTCATTTTCTGTACTAGAGTTATCTGTTTCAACAGTTAAGCCCGTGAGCACCAGCTTCCGGAAAAAAACCGGCTTCTGAAGAAAGAATAGAAAACAAAAGAGAATAATTCGTCAATAACAAACACCAAAAACAATATGCAAAATCTTCAAACAAAAAAAAAACTACACAAGGAATAGCCACATGAAACAGTCACGTCTCTAATTTGGAGGAATATAAACAGGGTATATATAAAGAACGGACATTCAAATATAGAAAATTATGAATCACCTAAAGAGCTAAATGCAGAAAAGTAAAATATGAAAAAAGTAGCTTCATCAGGAAACAGGAAATGACCTCCCTGAAATGCAGGTGATAATCATGAAGTCTATTATCACACCAAAGGCTTATTGCTCTGATTATTGCTTGCACCAAGTTCAATCTGATTTCAGTAACATCGTCAGCAACTGTACACATTAGGCTGTCTGTACATTGTTCCTCAGTTCCCTCTTTAAAGTTATCAGACAAAACTTTTTGCAATTGAAGGTTTGCCTGATCGAGTAGTTGGAGTTCTTCTGTCTCAATAAACTTTGAACAGATAAATGATATTAGAATTCACAAGCAAAATTATACCGTATAGGTATAGTTTTCACTCAAATGTCTGGTTTCCTAAAAACTTAAGCCTAGAGTTAGTACCTGCTGGAAAAGCACCCATCCATATAAAATATCATGCATCTTCTGAGTTATGCCTAATGTACCCCAAGTCAACTTGACAAGCTTTAAATAATCAGCATGTTCCTTTTATGAAATCAAATGATGAATATCAAGAATCATTTGTAGAGTAAACAAGAAATCCATCTACTGTGATCAACGTGAGAATTATTACAACTGCACTAACATATACCTCGATGAGCTGTCCTTCATCCAAAATGTCGAATACTCCAAACAGCAACCTCTCATAGAGTCTTATATTTAAGTGATAACCAGCATTCCAATAATTTGATCCACCTTGAATATGAGAACTTCCCCGCATAGATGAAAGTGATGATGCCACCTGTCTAATAGCTAGTAGGACTTCAGCACGTTCAGCAGGAGTCATAATTACATTCCATTCCTACAGGTGCCAAACAACTAGTAAAAAAGAACACTACACCACTTTTTAACCTGTATTCTCGTATATAAACAATAGGGTTATTTTGAACGAAAGATATCCAAATAAAAGATGAACAGACCTCCGGATTTCTAATCTTGTCAAGTAAAATGCCAAGTTCTTGCATTTCAGGATAATTGACGGAAGAGAAGAGTTCTTCTAGAACATTTGCCTATATAAAATTGTTTTCGGAATTAAAAGCAACAACGAAGGTATTCAAACAAAAAAAATCACCCAGAGCCAAATCAAGTATGCAGATAAATTCACTGACTAAATTCATGTTCAATAATAAAATAAAAAAGGGGTATTGGATTTTAATAATCCAAACTTTCACCTATTGGCCCGGCAATAATCTGTACTTCAAAAATTCCCAACAACGATCCCAACTTTCAACGTATTGGCCGACAATGAACCTTTGTTAACTAATAACGAACTCGGTTAGTGGATGCTGGCGTGGCATGCTCACGCTGACATGGACGATGAGTCGATGACATGGCATGCCAACAATGGCATGGATGATGACGTGGACACTGACATGGCATGCCACATCATCATGTCAGTTAACAAATGTTCATTGTCGGTCAATACGTTGAAAGTTGGGATCGTTGTTAGGAATTTTTGAAGTACATATTATTGTTGGCCAATGGGTGAAAGTTTGGATTATTAAAATCCAATACCCCAATAAAAAAATAAAAACTTTGGCTATAATTCAGGCAAGGACGCAAGGTTATGATAATAACATAGCATGATATTTAATTAATGTCTACTTGTGCTTTATGCATCAGCACTAGAGTCTTTTCGTAAACTATAGATCAAAATTCTCCTGTTTGTAAAAAAAAAAAACATTCAAGAAAAATGGTGGGACTATAAAATGTGGGAATATAAAATTAATTTGGTTTTCGCAACTGTCCACTTACCTTTTTATCAATTATCATGGCTAATGTTTATGCCAAACTACTACTACTACTACAAAAAAAAAAAAAAAAGTGCAAACCTCAAGGAATCAAACAGCATAAAAAAACAATTAAGACATTACGCGTACCTGACGTTTCCTCCATTGTGTGTAAGACCTTTCAATCAAAAAATCATTTTGTTGTATGCCACTTAAGAGCTCAATTACGATTTGAGGAATATCAACTTGCACATGAGATTTTCTCATAGAAAACTGCATCAGCCTTTGCCTAATGCATTCATCCATTGCCTCTGAAATCTAGTGAAAAGAGACAATATTTTCAAACAAAATAATGGTTGGCTGATGAATGTTGGCTAACTAAGTCAGCAGAACAATGTGCAAAAGATGACAGAACAATCTTAGGAAAACTGGATAGTACCCTCTACAACATTGTTTAAACTAAAAATTCTAAACATGTGTTTTTACTCATGAGTAAGGGTTTACTACACCAGTATTCAACTTACCTCCATTTTTAAGCAAGATTTTTTTTTACGTTGCTAGTAACATAACTTTGACTTTTTACCAGTTATACGTAAGTAACACTCTCTAGAAGGTTACATACAATGGTACAAAACTGAATATAAGTAAATGTAAAAAAAATAATTTATTTTCTTACATACAACAACATAAAGATAAAATTAAGTTACATTTTGATGTAACTAACCCAGAAAGTAAAAGCAAATGCATTTCGTACATGTAGAGAGATTTAAGCCAATGCACAAACATTGTTCTGATATGTGTTACATTAATTTCTGTCTTTAATTTCTTATGATGATTAAGAATGAAGACATAACTAACCTGCATCTGAACTCGAATATTCTCAATGTGCTCAAACTGGTTTTCAACAGAATGGGACCTGAGATGTCTTTTACCTCTCCTATTTTTTAACCCAGTCAGAAATCTAGAGCCCTTATCTTTCTTTGGGTTATCCAAGGAATGAATAGCAATCCTATGGTCCAAAATTGACAGAAGGAAATTAAAAATAAGTAGAGTAGAATCACATATAAACATCATATTGGGAAGCCAATACGCACAGAATGTAGAAAGAAGCTAATAAATATTTATTCTGACAACATATTTAACAAGAGATTGATGTGTTTGAGAGGGGGGCGGAGAGAGTGAGAGATTACCCAGAAAACGCAATGCATGAAAGCAATACTTCATAGGCTGATTCCCGCAAGTCATCATCCGATAATCCTTAAGATTTACTAAAACTATGTATCAGTCACTCAAAAAAGAAGGCCTCAGACTTCACAAACTGAAGTAGCTTTAATAATGTATATAAAGGCTATTTCAAAAGCAAAGCAAAGCGAACAGGAAGAAATTGCAGGAAAACAACATTATACAGTATTAAACAATAGCAGTAGGTCCCATCACTGCATCTAGTTATACAATTAAAGAAGTAGCCCAAAAATACCTGTTCTTAGAGCTGGGAGTCCCAAAGAAGGTACATCTGTCTTCTTTGCAGACTTTGAACTTGAGGGTACTGCGTAAGAATGATTCACCTCTAAATCATGCCCAGAGACAGTTGCTTCTGATCCATTAGAAAAAAACAGGGGGGCAGATGATTGTTGTCTATCATAACTGGCCTCAACTGACGGTGGTGCATGTTGAGGTGGAGATCCGGCAGAGTCTGGATCAGAGAGAAGAAAAAATGCATGTCCTCCTTGGGAGTGTATCTGCAACAAAAAAAAAAAAACCACTCTCAATAACCTATGACACGTTGATCAGCTGAAGGTAAACAAGGGCTATTTTTAGTAAAGACAATGCCTCTGTAATGTTTATATGGGAATCTGCAAAATAGTTATCACTATGGCTAATGCTCCGGCACACCGCAACAGAAAGACGTTAAAAAGTAAACACATGTTTACAGGTACACGTAAAGCAAAACGAAGAACTGCAAACTGCTTAATCAGTCGTCAAAAACTTCAAATAGCTGAAAGAAGAAAAAAAGTACGGAACGTAAAATAAGCAGGGAACACTAGTGAAAACTGATCTTTTAACAGAGGACATTTTCTCCAGGGGTTTTGTAATCAACCTTCAGCCAGCATCCATCAAGTCAAATACAAAACATTTCATCCTACGTGGCAAAAAAATCTCATGCCATTATTTGCAATATCTACAGAAAAACAAAAGCAGTTGACCACTTGACCTAGCACCTAGCACAAACGACAGAACTAACGATGACACATAGCTTGACAAAAGGGTAAGGCAATAAGGCTCTACTCTTTTTTGGCAATGTTTAACAAACATAATTCATAAATATTGCATCATCAATCAAGAAATACTTAGTTCTATCTAGTTCGTTGCAACACCAAGAACAACATATTAAAGTCTTACCATTGTAGGAACCATAGATTCATCAATGTGCTTCGCGGCTGCTTTAGAAACATCGAGAACTCCACCTAATCACAAAACAAAGAAATAAATACACAAACGCTAGGAAGTTCAGTGAAAGTAGTAGTCGTAAAACAACAAATCATTTAAAACCCCCGTTGTTCTTAAACTAGCATACATTTTATGACAAAAGAATCAATGGTTGCTTCTTCAAGACTCAAGAGTCAACTGCAAGCATGTTTTAGCTTTAGAAAAGAAAAAAATAATTAAAAACACACACACACACACACCACAACAAGAGTAAACCACGTGCTAAAAACTGCATCAGATATATATAGTATAAACTAAATAGTGCTGCAAAACATAAATTTTGTGTTAAGACTAATTATCGGTAGGGGCGCAAACGAGCCGAGCTGCTCGAGAGCTACTCGAGCTCGATTCGGTAAAAGGCTTAAAACGAGCCGAGCCTTATCGAGCTTAGTGTAATATTATTTTTTTTAAATATTTAATAATATTTACCACTCATTTAAAGTTTTTTTAGTAAAAGAGCCCGAGCTCGAGCTTCACTTATCGAGCTCACGAGCCTAGACGAACTATTAATTATATAATTTTTATTTAATATATTAATTAATGGATAATAAACGAGCCGAGCCGAGCCCGAGCTTAGAAAATTACCAACGAGCCGAGCTCGAGCTTTGAAAACAAAGCTCGAATCGAGCCGAGCTCGAGCTCTTATAAGTTAATCGAGCTAGAGCTCGAGCCTGGTCAAGCTCGGGCTCGGCTCGTTTGCACCCGTAATCGGAGTATAATTTTTGATATATACATACTTTCTAACAACCCTAGACTTTAGAAAGACAGTAAAACAGTAAAAATCCTGAAACAAAACCCTATGAATTTCACTTTAAAGTCATTAGCATGGCATAAGAGGTCAACATCAAACAACTTTAAACCTAACCAAAAAGCATAGTATATTAAAACTCATAATAACAAAAATACATTCATACAAGTAATAAATAAGTAACTAGTACCGGATTGTATGCAGTGGATGACGTAATCAGCGCTGACGGAGTCAAAGTCAATATCGGAAGAAGAAGAGGATGGGATTGAAGCGGATGATGATAGTATGAAATCAAGAAGCTTACGGCGATCGTCACGGTAACGGTGTAGCAGAGAATAGTCCATAGAGAGAGAGAGAGAGATAATATTATTATTATTATTATTGTGGGATTCTCCGCTCAAAATAACAATAACATGGTTTGTTTGTTGTTCAAATGATGAAAGCAGAGGCAGAAGAAAATGGAGACGCGCCAAAGATATTGCAGACGGCGTAGAGCCGGATTCCTTGACCTTTTGCACGCTTGTTTTTATACTTTCCCTTTTTACCCCCGACATATTCAGTAATCATTATTTTGAACTTAAATAAAGTGAAAATTACACCCTTTGTTATTCACGATAAGGGGCTGTTTGGTAGCCTTTTAATCATTCAAGTCTGAATCACTCAACATTCAAACTGTTTGTTTCAGCATCTAAATGGAATGATTAAGTGCTGAATCATTAAGTTAATAAAAGATGCTGAATGATTCAGCTCTTAACCATTCAGAGCCTCTTAGCCATTCAGATCATATTAATGACTCAGCATTTAATCAACCAAACAGCCCCTAACTTCTGTTAAAAAACCTGGTTACCTTTAAAACTAATTTACACTTTTAGCAATTATAAAATAATAACATGTCATTTTGTTTGGGTATAGTTTTTATTAAATTAGTTAGTATTTTATAAGGGCTATTATTGTCGTAGAACTCTGTCGAGAACATTTGGTACAACTTAAGAGACAAGTTTCTTTACATACATCCATCCTACTGGTTATCCATGTAAAGAAAGCTTAAAATGATTTTTGTTTGGTTGTCAAGGTGTTCATCCTTGTGATCGTAGGATAAGCGTCACTGAATGCAAATACTTGTTTCCTGCAATTGATTTTTCATTGGTGAGTGTTGTTACTTATACAGCTTTTTATTGCTTGCTGTTCAGGAATTTTTTTTTATAAATTATGTCTTGTTATTTCAGATAGAAAGTGATGATGATGTTTTATGGAAGCCTAATATATCATTATCATTATCATCATACTCAGTTAAATTTCACAATTAGCAAAGTTAAGGTAGGGTCCGAGGAGGGTAAGATGTAGACAGCCTTACCTCTACCCCGTGGGAATAAAGAGGCTGCTTCCAGTGAGACCCTCGCTCGATAGTGGTTTTGTATCAAGCCTTTGAAATAAGACACATAACACTTAGCAATTGGGACAAACCTGATTGGTGCATGTACCCCCTTGTCTTTTGACTATCAACGCCACCATATGATGCATGATTAACCATTCGTTGTTTTTAACGTTATTTTCACGAAATTAGTAAAAAAAACGTTAAAATTAGTGCAACTTTACTTTTGCCCCCAAGAGCCACACATATATACATCATATGCGCACAGCCGTAAGCGGGGCTTATGAAAGCCTAATATAAGGGAGGCAAAAGAAGAGCTTGCAAGCGGGGGAAAGTTTATGGATTGGTGAGCTTTTATGATATTGCAAGTTTGCAATGAATTTGTCTTCTTTATAATTGTGACAAGAGATGCTTGTTTTTGTCATTTTAGATGGCATTTGTCACTAATCAAAATCTGTCGAATCATTCATGTTATGATCTTCTACATCTTAGGTCTTCTCGTTCCATCATCTGGCTTATGTTCTTCATGTAGCATTCAGACCAAATGACTATATGAAATTACGTTGATACTTCCACATATTACGGGTAACATAGGAGACATCTCTATTCCCCCCGGGAATCTTTAAAATTACCACTGCTTAGCTTTCAATTTGCCTATGACCACAAACGAAATGTGAATAATTCGTCATCTTCTCTATGAAATAAGGAGAGCTTCCGTTTCTATCGCTCTTGTATCTCATTGATCGATACTATGAATGATTTAGGTTACGGACACGAAAAGAAAGGGAGATAGTTATTACAACTCATAGTTGATTTTTGTTTCATACGCTCACTACATATGGCAACAACTGTCACCCATTGGTTAGAAAGAAATTACCAAATAGTAAGTCATCTTACTTTAGTCGATCATTTTTTGAACATTCTATTAGGGAGCCTGTAATATGCAACTTGATACTGTAAAACTTTTGTGAGCTTCGTTCCACGGTGATTGTCAATAAAGGTGGAACTCAAATTATGTCTACTTAACATAATTATAAATCTTTAAATTCCCCAAACTTATGTTTTGTTTATCCTGTTTACGTCAACCTAGTTTAGAAGTTGAGGTCAACTGAAGTGAGAACAAACATGTTGATGTTTTAGTTTTGAATATGCAATAAGAGAATAACTTTGACGATGGTGGTTGTAGTGTGGCAAAGAGAGAGAGGGGGGGTGGTGGTTTGCGAAGGTTATGGGGTGGGATAGATGAAGTGGGTCCCCCCCCCCCCCAAAAAAAAAAAAAAAAAATTCTTACTTATTTACACTTTTAGCCCTTATAAAAATAATAACTAGTTTAATAGAAACTATAACTAGGCAAAATAACATGTTATTATTTTATAAGGGCTAAAAGTGTAAATTAGTTTCAAAGCTAACTAGGTTTTTTAACGGAAGTTAGCCTAAAGGACAGAGGGTGTAGCAAATTTAAAAAAGAAAGAACATGAGTGAAAAAATAACCTAAATGGCAGAGAGTGCAGTTTCGCTAATAACTAAAGGAAAATATGTGTAATTTTCTATTAAATAAAGTATGGTCTCGCCACAAATTTCAGAGGAAGCCTATCTCCTAAAAATCCACCGAAATATAACCTCTTACTCGCACATGATATTTTATCATGGTCAATAGTTGTACAAAACCGTGTGATGGGTTAGCAAGGGGTGCAGAAATTGATTAAAACATTATTTTAAAATTGTGTGTTTTTTTAAATGAATGGGCACGACGCGATAACTATCAAGCTCTCTCCATTTTTTGCTATCAAGCCTAAGGGCAGTGTATATGGCCCAATGGGGGCTTTACGGGGCTCAATCACACCCTTATATCACCCCACTACACATACTATGAAAGCATGTATATTGAAATAAAGTTAATAAACAATTATTTTTAAATTAACAACGTTAAATTTTTTTTTTATAAAAACTATAACAAGCCAGTATTATTTTCATTTTTACAAAACAATGATTTGGATGCATTACAAGTGGTAAGTGCAAAGAACGTGACACTAATTAAGTAAATGCATACAAAGATTGTCACGTAAACAATAATCTATTAACGGATAGCTCGTTTTTAGTTCTCGGTTTGGATTTCTTAAATACGATAAACTAAGGGTATTGTTTGGCAAAACTAGTTGGTGGCTGATGGCTAGAAACTAGTAGTTGGTAGCTGTACATGGTAGTTATAGTTTTTTAAATATATTTTGGTGGTTGGCAGGATAGCTGGAGCTTTTAATAAAATGTATAAAATGACCAAAATAGGCATAACTAAAAGCTTACATGCATGTTTTTTAAAGGTAAAATGGGTATTTACGTCATTTTTACTCATTAAAACTTATACTAGTATGAGTTTTTTCTTAAACGCTAGTATTAATAGCGTTTCAATATGAAGCTTTTTCTTCTAATCTAAAAATTTTAAACTCTCTTAATAAAATAAGGTTTTTTTATAGCATGAAACTTGGAGCAATTTTGTTCTCGAAACAACAGAATGCTCAAAAGTCAAAAGGAGTTTCATAATAAAAAGTGATTTTTGCTTAAAAATTTTGATGGTGTTCAAAAGTTAAAATCAGAAAACTGCACTATTATTTCTCATTTTAAAAAAGGCACAATATATAATATTGGGTAATTTATTATTTGTATATATGGAATATATGATCATGACAAGGTTGTGAAAGATGGCATGATGATTGTTGTTTAAGATGGCAACTTGTTGATAATGCAAGCATACAAAATGTGTGATTGCATAGTTTTAATCGTCTTGTTTAACATAAACAAGTACATAAAATGAGCCATGCCACACAAAATACTATAACATTGTTTGTTCACTTGACTCGTGGTTAAACAAATAATTAAAATGTAGTTTATTTATATTTTTTCTGTTTTAAATTGTTTGTTTGTTGAATCTGGTCTTATCAAATAGTATAAAATCATCTAGCATCGACTTAAACTATAAAACTTAAATTGTAAATAACACAGTGACAGACACATAACTAACTTGCATACATTAAAAAAAGAGTTTTTTTTTTTTGCTACATGAGTATAGTACCATGACGAACTAAGCAACATTAGTTGGTGTTATCGTAATCAGTACCAGTATATGGCTATTTCAAAGCAAATTATGATTTTTGATTAATGCATAACACGTGTTGTTATCCATTTTGGCATGCTAAGACTTTACTTTTTGGTTTTCTCTTTCGGTTGTCTTAGATCGTATCGTTACCGTCAGTGGCCTAGCTTTTAAAGGGCAGAGAGGGGTGTCCGCCCCCCTCGAATTTTCGCTCAGAAGTTCCGATTATATAGTATTCGTATAGAAATTTTTTGGCATATACAGTTTTGACCCCCCGAAATTGGTTTTCGACCCCCCGAAACTAGTGATTTTCGACCCCCAATGACTTCCGACCCTCAAAGCTTCGGGTCAAGCTTCGCCAACCGAACTCAGTTCCGCCACATATGTTTGGTCTTAGGGTGTGTGTAGTGGTGGGGGGTTATGTGGGGGGTTATGGGATTAAAATATTAAAAAGTAATAGAAGGGGGGTTATGTGGGAGTTATGGAAAAAGAGGTGTAGTGGGAAGGGGGGTTATGAGGGGGTTATAAATAATTAGGTAATCATTGCTTTTTATTGTTTTTTATTTAAATAAGAATATTAAATAGTTTAAATTATTTTTCATTAAATATATAAAACTTACAAATACTAAAAAAAATTACAAATACTTAAAAAAAATTACAAATACTTAAAAAAACTAGTCGTCGTCGTCGTCTCCTTCTTCATTTTCTCCTTCTTCTTCTTCTTCTGTTTCTTCTTCTTCTCCTTCTTCGTCATAAAATTCATCATCTTCTTCTTCTTCTTCCTGGCTCAGATGAATCGGGTGAATCGACCATGCTTCCTCCACCAAATCCGCCTTCAACGCGTTATGTATATCCTTGGAACGCAACATGGCACTGTTTTGGAATCTCTTATGCTGTGTCGCTTGCGTCCCTGGAACATCTTCTTCTGCTACATAGTTTGGGCATATTGTCTTTCCTTCGTCTTCAAGTATCATATTATGCATTATGATACAAGCATACATCACCATTCTAATCCTTTCTTTTTCCCACATACGACAAGGATTTCTTACAAAATGCCATTGATGTGCTCAAAGTGGTTTAGTAAAACCTAACTAAATTAACCTAAACTAGACACTCTAAGTTTTAAATTTATAACCTAAGACTCTCTAAACCTAAACCACACAACCGGCAAGTGTACCGGTCAGTGCAGTATAGCTAAAGTAAGTCCGAGTATCGAACCCACGAGACTCTACTGGAAAACGGAAACTAGACTCGATTACTTATCTACAAACTGACTTAAATATGTTTTGTTGCTTAAAAGGGGGGGTTTTCTAATAAACTAATAAAAATAAATAAAATAAACTAAAATAACTTAAAACACAAGCTGGAGACTGGAACTAAAATCAGGTGATGGGAAGGCACTACCTAGGCTAGAATCTTACACATGAATGATAAGTCTCTAACGGCTATGGAACTGGTGTGGAACCGGGATCTTAAAATACTAAACATCAAGAATAAACTAGACACCCTCGACCCTTCTCAAGGGGAAACCCTAGAATACTGTTGTGCTGTTAAACCACCGGTTGAGAGGTTACTCTCACAGGCTTACCTACTCGAATCTTAAAGTACCCGCTAGACAGTCTACCTCACAGCGCGAAAGTCACAGTACACCCGAAAGTGCAAGGGGTAACTACAATATTTCTGATAAGACTTGGCCTACAAGGAATGCTAGGGAAACTAGGAAGATCTTCTCACAAAGCCTCTAGAACTAGCAATTTAACACCCTAGACAGACCAACAATCTCGCACCTTACAGCTATTGAGAATTGGTAGAACACTTAGAATTACCTAACTAACAATTATAACCCCTATGGATAACCTGCAGGATTAACCATAAACTAGTTGCTAACACCCAGTCCGCAACCTAACTCGCATTCATACATGAAAGACATTCACAAAAACGTAAGTGGAGTTTATAAAAATTAATTAAACAAAACTAAATACGCATACACATCAAACCAGAAAATAAAGAGTTCTTTACTTAAAAAATTCACCCACAACCAAAAGTTCCAAAACCAAATAGAAAATAATCAAACAAGCGTAATCATCATCGCCTAGGTAGTTCAACGATCTAGCCAATAATTGTCATGACAAAATCAAAACAATAAAAACTAAAAATATTCATGGTGTTCACAACGGGTATCAAATATATAAATAAGTAAATAATTAGATTAGAACCGACCCGTGCTCGCACCAGTGCTTCAACCCTTGACCGCCTTCCCTAAATTCCTCTTGAGACTGCTGCTCGATGTCTCCCTCGTGAATAAATATGTGCGGCAGCTTCCCAATAAAAATCCCTTCTTACGTCGATGTCTTTGGCTTCTTGTGTCCTCCCCACGAAAATTCTAATAATCCCCTTTTTAATATGTAATTAAGCCCTAAAGCCAATGTTGTTTTTTTTGGGCCACGAGCTGTGACCATGAAGTCACGTATTGTGCACTTTTATTTTCATACATATTATTATTATTATTATTATTATTATTATTATTATTATTATTATTATTATTATATAGTATTCTAGCTCCGTGCTTTTGACTCGGGTGTTCTTGACTTGACAAAAGTTGTTCGTTTACGCTCCAACGTCCATGAACACCTACAAAATATAAAATAAATATATAAGTAATAAAAATGACACAAAACAAATAAAAATATATAAAAACCTATACTAAATAAAATAGACCAATACAAGCCTAAAACTAATAAAAACACTAACTAAACGACTCGAAAATTATACAAACTTTACACTAGAAATATATGTATTTTACAATACATCAGCCATCGTGCTTGAAGACAGCCAAAACACCTCTCAACGTCCTTTCTTGCAGACTCATGAACTCTTTTAAAATATTGCCTTTTTTCATCTTGTGCCTGACTAAACGTTTTGACGAGCATTGAATACTCCGGATATATACCATCCGCCAAGTAGTATCCATGCTCGTAGTAATTATTATTTGCATAAAACCCACATTTCGGTATTCTTCCGCCAATGTAAGACTCTAGCAATGGCGAAAACTGAAAAGTATTTATGTCGTTCATACACCCGGCTAGACCAAAGAAGGCCGACCAAACCCACATGTCTTGTGAGGCAACTGCTTGTAAAACCAACGTTGGTCCCTTTTGGTCACCGCGTGTATGTTGCCCTTGCCATGCGGTTGGACAAGCATACCATCGCCATTGACGACAATCTATACTACCAATCATACCGGGTAATCCATGTTTTTGAATATGCGCTTCATATAGTTGTTGAAGGTCGCTCCATGTCGGGTTTATCAAGTATCTTTTTCCATATAATTGGCATATACCTAAAAAAATCAAATGTATATATAAAACATATGTACCTACTATATGTATATATAAAAAAATCAAATGTATATTTGTAAATACCGTAGCAGAAATACTCCAAAGTATCGCGTGTGGTTTTCTCCGCCATCTTCAGATACTCATCATTGATATCATATGTGTTCCCGTAGGCGAGTACACGTATTGCGGAAGTCACCTTTTGAATTGCGGTGAATCCTAAACACCCTCTAGCGTCGGGTTTTTGCTTAAAGTAGTCATAGGTGGACTCTAAATCTCCGGTGATGCGCAAAAATAAGTTTTTACGCATCCGAAATCGTCGTCTAAACAAATTAGGGCCGTAAACCGGATTGGCATTGAAATAGTCATTCATCAAACGTTCATTGGCGGCTACACGGTCTCGCTCTATATATTGCCTAGACAATATCGGTCGTGGGACGGAAGTACCTACAACTTCAACCGTGCTACACGCTAGTTGAACCGCACTCGTAACGGCCGCCTCCTCTTCCACGCCGTCATCTTTAAAAAACCGATTATATAGATCGATAAACGAATCATCGGAGTGAGGAGGGGACGACATTTTGATGATTTGTTTGTGTGTCGAATTTGTTTGAGGGTTATAGTTTTATATGTGTGTATTGTATGTGTGTAAATGTGTGTGTAGTATATGAATATCATATATATATATATATATACTAGCAAGGATGCCCGCGCGTTGCGGCGGGTGTCCCAATATATATCAAATTCAATCATGATGTCTATTACGAACCACGACTCATGAGCAGCAATGCCTTCATATGTGTACAATACCATATTTTAAAAGTTTATGATCTTACATCTATATTATAGTTAGCTCAACGTTCATTTGATTTTGACGAATAAATGAAGGCAAAAGACGTTGAGCAAGCATGGGTCTAAATGGGTAATCTTTATTCATACAAACCCTATAGCTAGGTGTCATCAATCATGATTCTATGGTAGGTGATGGTAAACCTTAATGAAATGATGATTTTGATCATGATTTTAATAAAATACATATATATTTTCAAAAAGCACACAAAATTTAACATCAAACAATATTCAACAAACGGATTCATATTAAAGAGCAAACAAAGCCATATTGCTCACTCAACACTCCCGAGTAGCAGCGAAATTGCCATTGACCTTCAACAAGAACACTAACAACCATAACATTCAAACCATTGTTTCAAATGTGATCTAGGAAGCACGAATTCCCCGGCCTATAAAAATATAATTCCAATACTCGTGTTGTTTTAAAATGTTTTCCGTAACATATAATGTTTCGTGTCGATTTATGTCACTTTAACCTTGATGAAATAGGTGAAAATGGATTCCGGAATGTCGACTCTAATTCATTCGGATTATGTTTCTTGTTAGCTTCCATGTGTAAACCTCTCCTCTGAGTTCTCCCTATCATCAAATAAAAAATATTGAGGAAAAAAATGAGTACTTCTGTCAACGGGTCAAGCTGGGTTATATTTTATCTCTAGTCTAGATTAAAAAATAAAACGCTATTGTAGCCACATGTGATACAATCTATTATGTCGAACATACCTCCTGCTCAAGGATTATACGACGGTCCCTCGAGGCATCCTTTGTGCTTAGTACTTCATCTTTTAAAATAAAATAAATTGTGTGTTGCCTGTAGTCAGATGAATTTATATCCATGTATTTAGCATTCACTAAGGATTCATAATAAACATAATTAACTAAATAAGAGACCACTTGTATATATATGATACTATATTTTTTATGGCATGAACACCCTAAAAGCTTTAACTATCAGTTCTTCCAGCTCACATTATATGCATTCTTTATTCTGCCAAAAATAGGCATGGCCACTTCTGCTGCTATGAGAATGAATTTTTATAGTTAATTAGATAGATGAAATAACAACTGCACAAGGTATTATTTTTTATGCGATCAGTAGCATAACAAAAACAAACTAATATTACTCACTGACCATTAACTATCAGATTAATAACTTCATAAGTCTAACCTTGTTTTCGTGTATACTTTGGATGTACCTCTATCCGTTCAATCCATTTGACTCGTTAGAGATAAAAGCTTGTAGCAAAGCTTTGCAAAAAGCCCAAAGAACATACTGATGTTCTTGTTGCAGTAGTTACAATGGTACAAAACTTTCTTCCCTTCACTCATCCCTTAGCCTATAACATTGAGCAAAAAATTTACAATAAAATAGCCTTAAAGAGGCATATATTCCATCAATTACATACCTGAAGTTGCAGACTCTAAATTCTCTAAAATTGAGGTAATCTTCTCTCTTTGATCGGCTGAAAGAGAATTGGAACAATTCATAGTTAACAAAAAAAATAAGACAGAAGTAAACAATAAGAGTATGCACCAAAATAGCGACTGAGAAAGACCTACAAAAAATGATCACCTTGTTGAGATGAGAACGCTTCTTCTTCACAGGGTCACCTGAATCAGAAGATCGCATATTACCACTCCAATAACAGAAAACCGTCAGCCACCATCACCCGTTACACCACCCTCTGATCATCCCTTGCTCTCGTTTATCTCTCTCACCACCATCATCGCCGGAGAGGTGGCTCCCCAGTGGTTCGCATGAGGCCTCAGGCACACCCCCATGTCATACTTAACATTAAACTGCACAAATGATACAAACCCAGTATTAGCTAACACTTGCAACAATTCATCAATTTAAATACCCACCTCTTCCACACTATAACATCCCAATATATACCACAAAAGATATTCCAGCCATGCACGGTTGTGATTCTCAGCCCTGTACGCCCCGTTTTGCTATCCAAGATCAGTTCCATATAATCAGCAAACATAAATCCTTCTACTGGTCCCACCTGCAAGGTGAATCAAATATAGTAGTAACAAGTATTAAGACGGGATTATAAACTAATAACCCACCTTTATTAAAATTATATCAATGATATTTGTAAGCTGGTCTTTTTATGTTGCACACTCACCCCAAAAGTCCAGTTCATTTTGTGGTTGTAGTCACCATTAGTACCTTAAAAGTATAATGTTATGCTAGAATTTGTAAGCTACCAGTAAAATAATAAATAATAATAATAATATAAATAGAAAATGCTCAATCACCCTCCAGAAGGAAAGATATTTCTCCATAACCAACACCATAAAATCATCCTAACCCAATATCCTTTTCTTCATAGCCACTAACGCTGTTTGTTCCGCCAATGGAAAATGCTTCATGGGGAGGAAAGTTACCCACAACATGACCACCTGATAAACTATAATTTTACAAAATCACACATATTTAGTCGAGCAGGGCCAACCACAAGTCCTTTCCGTGCACGAATAGTAACTCTATTAAAAACTAACCACTCTGACCATAACACTTGACAAACACCATACATTTGAAAAAAAAAACAATATGGAAAAAACTAACCAAGAGCTACAAGATGCAAATTAAGAAAAGGGTATTAGGAAAAGCCTCACTTGTATTGATATCAGGCTCAGTCACATGGCCATATACAGCCAACACACCATCCATTGATGCTTCCACACCCTTCGAAGTAAAGATTGGCGCTTCTTAACTTGATTTCATCTTGTGAATATATCGCTTTAGTAAAGATTCTTAGAATTGATATAAGAACTCCTGTAATCAGTCAGCAACTTTAGTATTATTCTCAATTCAATTAAGTCAAGCAAGGTCCTCGATAATATCCTCAATACATTAAATTATAAAAGAATAAATTGAAACCCTAAATAAATAAATGACATTAAGCAGCAGTGCCGGCAACAACAGCCTGATGCATATACCTCTCAGGCATTTCACCCTGACCAACGCATCGGCGATACCAGACAAGGCAACAACGGCAACAGAAACATAAAAGCCGGTGTAAACACCGACCTGGCCCTTGATGTAAGTGACATCCATGATAGGGACAATAAGCAACGAGATATTAAACAAAGCAAGACCAACGTTAATCCTGACAAAGGCATAGGGCCTTTTTCATACAAAAGGTTTCAATTTTCTTTAACAAAATAATAATAACTTACTTGCTAGTAGCCAACACCATTACGGTACCAATTATTTTTCTTATGTGAATCACCAAATTCTTCTCTCCAAGTTTCATCTAGAGATTGAAGAAGACGAGACCCTTCGTTGAAGAACTGATGTTTCATAAACCTTGAATTGATGATTATTGAAAGTTTGAAGATGATTATTAGGGTTATATTCGATTTAGGCAGAAGCTGAAGGGATTCGTAACATCGGTTCATTGAGAATCAGTTATCACATTATCACATTGAAGAAATTGAAGTTTTCAGTCGATTGGTATTTTGTTTTTAGCATGAGGGCAGAGATGGAATATGTTTCTAGAATGTGAGGTAGGAGGTCATAGTAAAATTACATACATATCCCTGCAAGTGTCTTAATGTTACCAAAAGTTTCAATTATACCCTTGTGATATAAGCTTAATTTACTTGTACATATTGCTATAATAGTTAGATGATGTACAAAATTACTATCTTGTACATCACTCCTCCTTTATAATGTATATATAATGTATATATTATAGATAGGATGATTTTTTTTTTTTAAAAAATCATATGACCGTTCAACGATCATATCTCCTTCCAAGAAATCAAAACGCTCATTATGAGCAAAGCTGAAAGTGGCTAAAACGCCCCCATAGCGCCTGGGGGTGCGGTGTTCCCGGCGCTATGGGTGGCTAAAACGCTATGACAACGAGCCACTACACATACTCTTACCTCATAATTACATAACGCCGAAAATCCAATTTTCCCTCCAATTTAGAATATCTAGGGTTTCTTCCACAGCACCAAATAAAGAGTAAAGCACTAGTTTTTGGACCCAAAGCTTCAATGGCGTCATCATCTTCGTCGAGCCATGGCTACGAAATCCCGTGGGTTGAGAAATTTCGTCCGACACAGGTCAAAGACATCGTTGGAAACACAGATGCAGTCTCTAGGCTCGAAGTAATCGCACGCGATGGTAACATGCCCAATCTCATCTTAGCTGTAAGTACACAACCCTCCTTTTATGTGTTTGCAACGCATAGGAACAATATATGAGTTTATTAATTAGTTTTAGGGTTAAGCAACGATATAAGGTATTGACATTTATGCTTGGTAATTGAAGTTATGATTTATGTATGAGAAGTATTGCAGGAGTGCTTGACTTGAAGGGTATAATAGATAGATTGACTGTTTAGTCAGTTGAATTGTTTATTAGAAGATACATATTATAATAAATGTAAAAGTGATACTGGTTTTTGTTTGCATTAACAAATTGTGAGCATATTATAGCTGTCAGGGACAAGAATTTAATCACACAAGGAGTTCATTTTAGTGTTCTGTTTAAGTGTATATATAGTGTTTTGTGTTTCCTTGTATGTGGTGGGAATATTGAACTCATTAACAATATTCCCTGCGTCCTGCGGACGTCCTTGTGTTTGGCTGGGCGGGGGGTAAGCATGCGTGCGTCGACCTCACTGGGGTGTCCCCATTGGTGGGGCTGAGAGACAGTGGCTTCGTTCCGGGACAGGCAATTTTGAAGGCAGAAACTAAGAAGGTTGCTAAGCACGAGGCAACATGTTTAGAGAATCAACACGTGTTCATTCTGTTTGCCTTCGACACGTTTGGATCCCTAGCCCCTGAGGCGGTTCGCTTTTTGGAGCGGGTGCTGAAGGTGGTCCACATTGACTTGCAGAGCCAGAGGAACCAAGGGTTTGTATTTAGTAGAATAGGCTTTGCGATTCAAAAAGGGATAGCGGCGCCTAGGTTTTAAAAAGCGCAACCTAGGACGCCCCAGGGCTTTGCGCCTATCCTTTTTCCCAAAGGCGTGCGCCTCGGGCGCTTTTTTGTCAAATTTCAAGCGCTTTTTTCCCTGAGGCGCGCGCCTCACGTACTCAGGGTATTTTTTATGCATAAAAATGTTGTACCTTGGTGTTTTTGGCTTGTGCCTTGTACATATAGGTAAAATCACATAAAAACCTTATTTATAGCTATATTTTGGGTAAATGAAGCTAAAAACTCATGGAATATATAAAAAAATTTATATAATTAGTGTGCGCTTCGGGTACGGAAATCCCACGCTTTTTGCGCTTTGCGCTTCGCGCGATGCGCTTAGACCTCGTCGCTTTTGTGCGCCTAGCGCTTTTTAAAACCAAGAGCGGCGCAGCTTGTTGCTCGCTTACCCATTATCCAGATGTAACTTGGTTTTTTTATTGTGGATTAAGAATAAAATTGGAATATAAACAGATTAACAATGAAGTTTGACAAAAATCTAACGTGGTTTGCACAACTAGCTTAATGAACTTTTAGGATGGTTATCACTTATCAGCAGCTCTAACATCACTAACTTGTTGTGTGTGTGTTTTTTTTGTGCCAATTAAAAAATTTCTTGCTTCTTTGAGGTCTATTTGAAATATATGTTTATGTGATACACCAAAATTTAGAAGCCAGTTATAGATGGAAATATGGAATCATGTTTATGTTGTGGTTATCTATGTTTTCTGTAAAGAAGTTAGTCTTTCTGATTCTAGTAAATGTTCTTAGAATTTGTTTTTGGAATCTTTCTGAGATCTTTCCAGGAATGTGTTTTTCATCACTTTTGAGTTGTATAACGGTATAAGACTATAAGTAAATAATTAAAACATATGAAAACGCAAAGTATGTTTTGGTTGGCTTTTCAGACGCGACACAGTCCAGTGATCTGTACATCATGGAGAAGCGGACACATGCAATGTTGTTTGTCTGTACTCTCATGAACATGTTTCTGTTTTTCTCGTTTCATTTTCAGGGTCCTCCTGGAACTGGTAAGACTACAAGCATATTAGCTCTCGCACATGAACTACTTGGACCAATTTACAAGGAGGCTGTTTTAGAGCTAAATGCATCAGATGACAGGTATGCAGATCGTTAACCGAGTTTCTTCTTAAATTTTATAATTTCTGGCTCTGTTTTGGAAGCTAATTATATCTTGCTCTTTTCCTACCAGAGGCATTGATGTTGTTAGAAACAAAATCAAGATGTTTGCACAAAAGAAAGTTACATTACCCGCGGGAAGACACAAAGTAATTATTTTGGATGAAGCTGACAGGTGACCAATAGCCATCTTTATTTTTCATGTGGGATCATAATTATCTGTTTATATAGTGTTCTTTCACACTACACACGCTAATCATCATCAAACTGTATTCAACTCTAATAAATGGTTTTGCGTATCTTAAAAATCTGATAGTCTTTTCCTATACTTTTATATCGGGATGTAATTTAGCATGACATCTGGAGCACAACAAGCATTAAGGAGAACAATGGAAATATATTCGAACTCTACCCGTTTTGCTCTTGCATGCAACACATCTTCAAAAATTATCGAACCCATCCAGAGTAGGTGTGCACTTGTACGGTTTTCCAGGCTTTCAGATGATGAGATCCTTGGCCGTCTCAAGGCTGTGGCTGATGCTGAAAAGGTAAGTTATTGTGTTAATGCAGAAAACATTTTGTCCAATAGTTTGTCACGATTTGGAAAATTTAATTTGTTTGTATCCATTCTTCATACCTGTATTATAAATCTCATAGATCCATAACTGGTTCATGTTTTATAACTGATGTAGGTGGCTTATGTCCCAGAAGGGCTTGAAGCTATTATTTTTACTGCTGATGGGGATATGAGACAAGCGTTGAACAATTTGCAAGCCACTTTTGCTGGATTTCGTTTCGTCAACCAAGAAAATGTTTTCAAGGTATCCAAGTCTTTCATGCTTTTGATCTTTTCCCCATCATAAACTACATAGGTTGCAGAATGGGCCTGATGGGTGTTAGGTAGGTTGGGTTGACCTGTGACAGTTTTTGTGCAATATTTTCCTCAAATAAATAACTAGCATCTGCATCTCAAATTATACAAAAAGACATAGGATGTTTTATGCTTTTAAAAGTACACGGTGTGCAACTTTTGACTCATTTCTTTGTAAGCTATTTTTTTGGTTTAATTCTACCTGCTTGCCCTGTTACAGTTAAATTATATCTTGAATTTACAATTTAATTGTCACAGTTACCATTTTGCTAACTCTGATAGTTTGCATTTAGTATCAAATAAACCATGTCACTTAATTGGGTTTTCACTTTTCAGGTGTGTGACCAGCCTCATCCCTTGCATGTGAAAAATATGGTTCGTAACGTGATTGAAGGAAGATTTGATGATGCTTGTTCTGGTCTAAAGCAACTGTATGATTTGGGCTATTCCCCAACTGATATCATCACAACCCTTTTCAGAATCATAAAGAACTATGACATGGCAGAGTATCTTAAATTGGAATTCATGAAGGTAACAAAAATATATAACAAGTCATTAGCATTACAATGAGTACATATTCTCCAGATCAATATTAACAGGAGTCAACATGTGAAAATGGTTGATTGTCTGGTTAATGTTTTGGATAAAACCTACCAATTTCCGACATAAGGCTGTTTAATCAATTAATCCTTTAAAGTCACTAATGTTTAGTAGGGGGTGTGCATGGTTAAGTCTGGATCCAAAATCGAAACCATTACTGAACTGTTATATAACCGGACTATGATAGCCGGTTGGTACCAGTTAATGGGTTCTACATGCTTGGTCATAAAGGCGCGAGCGCAGCAAGGCCTCCCTTGTCGCTTTTTCGCTTAGCGTTTCGACAAAATACATGAAGCGCACAAAAGGTGCACTTTTTATGATTATTTTCTGGGTTTTTTGCGTCACGCCTCTTGTACCTGGGAGTTTTTATGCATAAATATGTTGTACCTCGGGTTTTTGGCTTGTACATGTAGGTCAAATCATATAAAAACCTTATTTATAGCCTATACCTTTGGTAGGGGAAGCCAAAAACCTATGGGATGTTTAAAAAATTACACCTTGGGTATGAAAAGCTCACCGCTTTTGCGTTTCGCACCTTGATTTTTAGACCTCGTCGCTTTTATGCGCCTCTTGCTTTATAAAACCATGTCTACATGTTGGTTCGTTTGGTCATGGGTCGGTTAACCGGTGCTTTTGATTTGTTAGATGCTGCTACTGTCCATTCGATGATGTTGTTGTTGTTGGTTTGACCTGCTGTTGTTTATGAACATTCATGTTACTGTCTATGCTGCTATTGTTTATCAACGTTCATGCTGCTTTTTTCATTTTTTGCTATTGTTTTTTACTTGAATGAAGTTAATACTATCAGAACCATCTTATACTTAGTAGTGATTTAGTATGGTAGCTCTTAATTGGATATTATCACACATTGGTTTGGTTCGCTTCGCTTTGGTTATCGCATGCTTAACTGAAACTAAAACGAACCATCGGTTAATCCAATCCCTCAAAACTGAACCATCGGTCAATACGAGTATTGGTTATGAGTGGGTTGTTTGGTTGTTGGTTGCTCACACCTAAGTTGTTAAGGGACTAAACCATTAATATGCTGAATTTTTTTCTATCCAACATAAACCCAAGTTTGTCTTGGGCAGAGGTTTAAATGGTGGGGTTGGAGTGTTGGACCCATGAGTCCATGACCCAACTAAATAACATTGTTCTTGTTTGTTTGGCTGCAGGAAACTGGATTTGCCCATATGAGAATCTGTGACGGAGTTGGTTCATATCTTCAACTATGTGGTCTGCTTTCAAAGTTCTCACTTGCTTGTCTCACAGCCAAGGCATGATGGACTTTAAGCTATTGTAGAACAATGTGAAGTGCGTTGCTACATTTTCTTTTTATTTTCGTTTTAGTGACAGTGGTTGGCTCAGATGGTTGCCAATTTCATGTGGCTCTTTAATCTTTATGTGGAGTTATCTTTGTTTCGTAATCCTTATTTTGATCTTGGTGTTTGAATGTGTGATAGATGACGGAGCAAGTTAAAACGGGCAACTAAATATACAATCAATGCTACTACATTACTGTGTTAGAAATATAGATAATCAAAATTTCCCAAATCAAGGATGTAATGTCAGTTTAACATAGACGTTCTCTAAAAACAATGCGTGGTATCTCGTTATGTTACTGGTATCGTTATTATTATCTTTTTCTGTCTCAAGTATTAAGCAGGGTTTTTATGCATATTGCAATTAGCATGGCTATTTGTATAATTGCCATTGCGAAACTGTTAAAAACACCTGAATTCCACAATGGTCATGATAAGATAAACTACTCATAGAACATAAATGATGATTTGACTTAGTCGCATCTACTTTTGATTAGATTTTAGGAGATGTAGTCTCATTGTTTTCGGTTGGTCTGAATGTTTGTTTTTGCCTATGAAGGAAAACAAAATGCGTATATGGAAAGTGTGTCGAACATTTGCCTATATGAAATTGTTTTCCAAGATTAAAAGTAAGTAAACAACGAAGTCAATATCTCAATACAAAATTAACTAGGGTCAAATACATATATGTCTACCAACTGATTTCCGGTGATAAAAATAAAGTGGATTATTTTTTTAGTAAGAGAGGTTGAAATCAATGCAGTTAGCCTTGTGTTTATTTTAATTTCTCAAGTCTATTTATATATAACTTTATTGAATTTTTTTAGGTCATGTGCGGTTGCCCACCCTATACATGGGCACAATTGGGCTCGCCTAATGAGTTCATCCATCGCCCCTTAAATATAGTGAAATAGGACGAATCATTCCAACATCACAACACCATCAAGGTTGTTCGTTTAAGTCAGCTAAACGATGTGTCAATGTACAAAAGATGATAGAGTTGTCATACGAAAATTTTGTAGTACCCTCTACAAAATATATGTTTCAACCAACAAACTAAGGGATTACCACACCAAATGCAACTTATTTCCATCTTTTAAGGAAAATTGTTTTTTCCTCGTTGCAAGTAATACGACTTTAACTTTTTACCTTCAGAAACTAATTATAACAAAAACCGAACCGACTTCTTATTCTGTTATTTGGTTTAGTTTATACATGTAACCAATCAAATAAGGCTCAATTTTATATAATTATGTACTTAATTAAATTGGTCCGTCACTCCAAGACCACTTTTATATGTTTATGTTTACGACTAGAAGTGCTACATCGGTTAATGGCTAAATGAACTTGAAGCGAAAACAACTAAATCAAACATACTTTTGAGTTCTCATCCTTTTTGTATAAAAAGTAAAGGTTTTTTTTTTTTTTTTTGTGTGTGTAGTATAAGTTGGATCAAGTTTAAAAACCATGATACATTCATAGGTAAAAGCCACACGTCGCAATTACAGGCAACACTAGTGACCCGAGCCGTTATCAATTCTAAATGAAAACCCATGACTCCCCGATAACATCATATCACGAACAAGACTCGAACCGGCGACCTCTCCACGAAAGCGGAAAGTCTCATTTCTAAACACAAAATGGTTCCTGAACTTGTGAGCACACCGGAAAAAATGTCGCCGGACCCTCGCCGGATACACGGCGGCGTCATAAAAACCCTGACCACCACCATCACCGCCGAGTACCGTTTCCACCTCAACAACCTCCTAAACCTCTACTCCAAATCCCACCACATCACCTACGCCCTTCGTCTCTTCAACCAAATCCCATCACCCAACGTCGTCTCATGGACCTCTCTCATCTCCTGCCTCTCCAACACCCCTTTAGCCCTTACCCATTTCATCTCCATGCTCCGTCACCCCACTCTCCCCAACCAGCGCACGTTAGCCCTCCTCCTCAAAACCTGCGCCTCCCTCTCTTCCCTCCCCTTTGGCCTCCAACTCCACGCCCTTTCAATCAAACTCTCCATCGCCTCCCAACCCTTTTCCGCTTCTGCCCTTATTCATTTTTATTCCAAATCTCAACTTCCCGACGATGCCCGCCAAGTGTTCGATGAAATGCCGCAACGAGACCCGGTTTGTTTTTCGTCGGTTATTGTTGGGCTTGTGCAGAATTCTAGGCCTGTTGATGGTTTGGTTTACTTTTCTAGGATGAGAGGTTGTGGTTTTGAGTCTACGGAGTATAGTGTGTCGGCTGCGTTGCGTGCGTCGGCGGAATTAGCGGCTTTGGAGCAATGTAGGATGGTGCATGCGCATTCGGTTGTTAATGGGCTTGATTTGAATGTGATAGTGGGGACTGGGCTGGTTGATGGGTATGGGAAATGTGGGATGGTGCATGAGGCGCGGTTGGTGTTTGATGGGATTGTGTCGGTTATGAATGTTGTAGGGTGGAATGCGATGATGTCTAGCTACGCGCAACATGGGGATAAGGATTCAGTTTTGGAGTTGTTTTCTTTGATGGAGGTTCGCGGTCTTGTGCCTGATGAATATAGTTTTTTGTCGGTCATGACGGCTTTTTGCAACAAGGGTTTAGCTGACGAGACGGAAGATTGGTTTAGGAAGATGAAAGTAGAGTACAAGTTAGAACCGTGGGTTGAGCATTACACGTGTTTGGTGGGTGCGATGGGTAGAGCTGGGAGGTTGGAAGAAGCGAAAAGGATTGCTTTGACGATGCCGGAGTACAAGGCTGATGCTGCAATGTGGAGATCTTTGTTATCAGTCAGTGCACATCATGGTAATGTTGAGATGGTCAAAGAAATGAGTGAAAGATTACAAGAGCTTGACCCGCAAGATGATTCGGCTTATGTGATTGCTGCAAATGCTTTTTCGGGTGCTGGAAGGTTAAATGAAGTGCAAGAAGTTAGAAAATTGATGAGAGAGAGGAGGGTAAAAAAGGAAGGTGGGTTGAGTTGGATAGAAGTTTGTGGGCAAGTTCATGTCTTTTTAGCAGGAGACCGCCGGCACGAACTAACAGAACAAATTTACACAAAATTAGCCGATTTAATGGAGAAAATACTTAAATTAGGGTACGTGCCTGTTTACGATCAAATGTTGCATGAGGTAGGGAAAGAGGATAAGATAGAAGCACTTTGGTATCACAGTGAGAAATTGGCGCTAGCGTTTGGGTTGGTTGCTGACGTGGCACCAAGAGGAAAGGCATTGAGGATTGTGAAGAATTTAAGGATTTGTAGGGATTGTCATGAGGCGTTTAAATATATCAGCAGAGTAGTGGAGAGGGAGATTATAGTGAGGGATGTTAACAGATACCATAGGTTTTTGGATGGTGGTTGTAATTGTGGAGATTATTGGTGATTTCTGCATGAAAGGAAGTGTTCTAGTTAGCATTACACACGCCACAATGTGTTTCATCTTCAGGAAATTAACGGCTTTCATCTTGCGTGATTTGGGAAGATTTCATTTGCAGGTATGGTATGGTTCTTGTATACAGTTTATTTTTCCAGAGAAGTCAACTTTTGTTGAACAACCATAAGGTGCATTTAGTATCAGGCTAACTTCTATTTTTATATTTCTAACTAACTTTAGATTAGGTGTAAAATGGAAACTAACTTATAATACAAGACTATGTAGTTAAAGGCGTCAAAGGCGTGCTCCTAGGTGCTCGGGTGGGCGAGGCTCAGCCAAACCGCCTAGGGTGCAGCAAGGCGTGCATATGCACTGAATAGGTAAAAACCCGGCCTGAACCGTAAAGAAACCTGTCTTAAGTCTTAACCAGTCTAAAACAACTAAAATTGTTTGAAACATCTAAATATGGTCTGGGACTAGTCTAAAACATTCCTCAACAACCTAAATCAGTCTAAAACAAGTCTACAAAAGCTAAAAATGGCATAGAATTTCTAGTCACCTTGTTGTGATTTCAGGTGTGTTTTATAACCAAGGCCCGCCTTGGTTTTATAGTGAAACGGAAGTCAAAACAGCTCAAAAGAGTTATAACAAAAAATAAATTTCATTGAACGTCTTTAGTGGACTTTAGTATAGATTTGTATCCATTCTTTATTATTATAAATTTCATAGATGCATAATTGGTTGATGTCTTATAACTGAAGTAGGTGCCTTGTGTCAGAAGGGCTTGAAGCGATTATTTTTACTGCTGATGGCGATATGTGACAAGCGTTGATCAATTTACAGGCCACTTATGTTGGTTTTTGAATTGTCAACCAAGAAAATGTTTTCAAGGTATCAACGTCTTTCATGCTTTTTGAACTTTTCCCAATCATAGATTATCGAGGTTGTAAAATGGGCCGGGGGTGCCAGGTAGGTTTGGGTCGACCGTGAGTTTTTGTGCAATACTTTTTTATAAATTTTTGAATAAGAAGATTTAGGATGTTTTATGCTTTACCTTTTGACCTTTTTGACTCATTTCCTTGTAAGCTATTTTTTTTTTTTTTTTAAAATTCTACCTGCTTGACTTGTTACAGATAAATCATATTTTGAATTCATAAGTAGATTGTCACAATCACCATTTTGCTATCTCTGATGATTTGCATTTAGTGTCAAATAAACCATGTTACTTGATTGGGTTTTCACTTTTCATGTGTGCATCCAGCCTCATCCCTTGCATGTGAACAATATGGTCTACAGCATGATTGAAGGACGATTTGACGATGCTTGCTCATCACCACCCTATTCAGAATCATAAAGAACTATGACATGCAGAGTATCTGAAACTGGAATTCATCAAGGTAACAAAAATATAAAACAAGATAGTAACATCACAATATTCTCCAGATCAATTTTATCAACAGGAGTCAACGTGTGAAAAAAACGGTTTATGTCTGGTTAATGTTGCCGATAAAACCTAACCACTTCTGACATTAAACTGTTTAATCCTTTAAAGTCACTAATGTTAACTGTCAAAGAGACTAAACCATTAACAAGTTTAAAGTTTTCTATCCAACATAAACCCCGACTTGTCTTGGGCAGATGTTTAACCAGTAGGGCCAAGCAGTTCATGAATTAACATGAATCGGTGTTGTTCTTATGAATTGTTTCCAGAAACACATATTTCTAATAGAGTTCATAATGCAATGGATTATGAGACATTAATAAGCACCTTCTATATTTTTATGCCTTGAGTTCCTCTTAAGAGTGGGCTCATTCTTCTGCAGCTAACAGAAAGTTTGTATCATAAACTAGCCATAATTTGAAGAACATTTCGAAATGGAAAACTGACTAGACCAGTATAAGATAAGAGTTTTTGTATCATCAAACCGGGCCGTTTTGACCGGTGCAGCCGACACCTCCAACCCACCTGCTCTGGTATGCTTGTAGGTCCCTAGGAGTTTACTACTCCAACCCACCTGCTCTGGTATGCTTGTAGGTCCCTAGGAGTTTACTACCGATCGATACGAGGTCACAAACTAGTCAAACGATGCAGAGATGCGTCAACGATGCATTTTTCAAAACCGTAGTTAGCTGTTTGGTACAGAATTTCAAATACACAATATAAACTGTTTATACGATTTGTCTCGGATTCTGGTAGCAGAACTACTGTTGACCATGCACCTAACATTTCAATGTTAAACATGGCAATTACTATATTATATTAATTGATGGCGGATATTGCATTATCAGAAAGATCAAACTATCATTTCTTAAAGAGATTGTACATGATTAGCATTATTTAGTTGTGTAAACGATGCAGAGCGGCTCGACAACTATTCGGGAATAGATTGAATCGGTAAAAAGCTTGAACAAGTCGAGCCTTAACGAGCCCGGGTCTGAGCTCAAGCCTGAAATGTAACTCGTTTACTTATCGAACCCGAGCTCGAGCTTTACATATAAAGCTTGTTTAGGCTCGCAAGCCTAAACGAGCTCAAACAAATTTTATATTATTTTTTGTATATATATAAAAAATATGTCTTCTATTTAACATTGGCGAGTGGCTTGTTTAAGCTCTTGAAGCGAGCCCGAGCCATGCTTTTAGGTTGGTTAAAATTGCTTTTAAATTACCTTGAGCCGAGTCGAGCCACATTCGAGCTCGTGGGTTTTACTTTTCAGCCGAGCTCGATCTCAAAACACAGCTGTAGAAGGTACCAAATTAAGAGTTCTTCCCGTCTTCTATCCGGAATATATCAATAATACATAATCACACCCAAAAAGAAAATAAAAAAAAAGTATACAACTAGTTAAGAAATTGTGTACCAAATGCATGTCAACTTGTAGATTAGGTGTGATAAACAAGAGCAACTAATTTGTAACATTAGAGTGATAAGAATATCTTTACGCAAAAAAAGAAACAACTCAAACTTCACGAGGATAATAAATTTGCCAAGATAAAGAAAAACTTGAAATACGGTATCTAGAGTTGCAACCTTCTTTGTAACACCAAGAACATAATTATCTATAATCTATAATCTATATCTATAATTTATAATCTATAATCTATATCTATAATCTATAACTATATATAAAAGAATTGAACTTAGATGATGTGGCATTCAATGATAGCCTCAACCCCTCCTTAAATGTGCCACGTGGCATCATGTAAAGCTCTCTTTTAAATTTATTTATTTTGTTTTTTAAATAAAATCTATATCTATATTATCTTAAAATTTCAAATATGTTAATTAATATATTTTTCTTATTTCCCTCTCACATTTTTTAAATGTTAGTGAACTATTAGTTATTATTTTAAAATTTCAAATATGTTAATTAATATTTTTATCTTTATTTTGTCCTTATTTTTCGCTCACAATTTTTAACATTAGTAACCTTTATGTATGACATTTTTTGAATTTTTTTTACACCAAATTAGCGATCATTTTATTATCTTTAAAACAAGCACTATATTGCTATACAAAAAAACGAAAAAAAAAATGTTTTTTTAGTGAGTTTTTCTTCAGCATTTACCAACTGAATTGGCTACATCAAAACCTTCAATACTTAAATATACTTACGTAGGAAACATTGCGAATGCTGACCAACTTATAGTCAAGCATACAAACACTCATAGTTGTGTCAAGTATTTAAGTTGAGCATTATGTACGTTAACTAAGTGAAAGTGATCTAAACTAATTAATAGTTAATCGTTTCTACGACATCGATGCCTACTCTGTTCCAGAGTTTCATTAAATGATGGAAGAGAAATGATCTCCCTCCTCTTCCTTTCCATCCTCTTCCTTTCAAATTGGAAAGATTGAAAATCACCTTAAAAACCTCTCTATTATCTCTCTCATTCTCTTTCTTTCCCTCCTACAAAAAACTCTGGAACACATTTTTCCCCACTTCCTTCCCAATCTTTTCTCTTCCATCCTTTAATAAAACTCTGGAACAGAGTGTATATGTTAGTTGAAATACAGCCAACTTATTCAACAGTTCAAAAGTATAAACAATGCTTTGCAAATCCAATTATGTGATGAGGATTTCTCTAAAAGATTGGCTTGCCAATGAGAGCCTAAGTAAAACTTTTGCTGAAAGGTAAAATACAGGGAGGAATAGCACTACCCTTGCCAACCCTAACACCCACCAATTTTACATTGTGAGAATAGAGATGCGATGAGTTTTTTAATAGTTACAGCTTACATAAGTGATTCTTTAGATGATTACTGATTAGGTTTTAGATTGGAGAATATGAGTTATTACTGATTAAAATACTATGGACATGCAATGATTGGGAGATTTTGTGGTTAGTTAACTTGAGCTATTTGCAATAGGTTATCACGTAAAATTAGATTTTTCAACCCCGGGACCCTCCTGGGGTAATCAGCTAGTAATTTAATAAGATAAAATACTTATTTATTGTCTTGTGTCATTCATATAATTGAGAAACTAGTGAGGTGTCCGCGCGTTGCGACGGGTAATATAATAGCTAGATTAGTGATTTTAGGGGTGTGAACATGCCAGTATTTTGGTTTGGAGCCGTAACCAATACTAAAATTTCCGGTTAAGGTGTTTCAAAAGCCGATTGGTTTTGATTATTTCGGTTTTGGTTTATCAATATATAAATGATCCAAGGCAGAGCCAAGGTCAGCTCGGCTCATTCATTTGGCTCGACCAACATTACACTTTTAGATTAGTATTATATACCTAGACAATAACATACGGTTGCAAACTTTGATGGATGAACTTCTTGAAATCCAAATAACAAAGAAAAAGATAAAAGACAGATTGCACTATTGCAGTATTGTTATTTTCTTTACCATTAAGGTAGACTGGACTTGTGGTAGTCACATCTTTCACATTGCTTATGGTATGAAATACTTAATATTAGACAAGAATGAGGGATACTAAAATTATTTACGATAGTTATAGCACTACAATACAAAGAATGAATGATGGTTGAATTTGAGGAAAAGATATTCACATGTAACTCATCGTCGGTCATTGTTGCATAAGAATCATTCCTTGTACGGGTAGATGATAAAACTAGACAAATAAAGCTCTTCGACAACCGAAAAACAAAATATGCAGTAAAACAATATGAGAATGGATTTATTTTAACAAAAAAAATGAAGTACTAATTACATTTTCTTATTTATAATAACTCCCATCGTTCATTCCATACTCATCTTTAAATAACTAGACGCGAGCTCTAGAGTGTTCAAAGGATTTGGATGAGACATTGCCTCATCAATCTATGTAATTTTTGCGACCCGAATTTGAATAAAACTATTAAACACGCTACAGATTCAGATGACGTTAATGGTTAAACACTCACGCATGCATCGGGGTTAGATCACAACTCCCATAAATTGAAGACGCCTTGTTATAATCAGACAACCTTCCATCCCTGTAAATTAGAAACAAAGTTTACATGTCTTATATATATACAAACTTTGTAGTGCCACCAACGGTTATATGTTTACACTTGATCTTCAAAACTTTTTCAGGCACATGTTCCTCTATAGCCAAACATCACTCCACTATAAATCCAAGTGTCGGAAACTTCAAAACACATTAATTACATAGAATCAAAGATATATTCATTTAATTTCACAAGTGGAAGCCCGAACATGCCACCGACTCATTTTGTGGCTTGATTGCGTTCTTGAAGGTGAAAATATCGCTTCGGAATTTACAAAGGTTTGTAAAGTTGTGAATCTTGGGCTCCATATTTTTAGGGCTCGTTTCTCATCCTTAAATGATAAGTATGATGGTCATTTTATATTGATACACAATATATTTTTCCGCTTTAAGATAACTTAGTGTTACAAACTCTTGTTTTTATTGATAGACACATTGAAAATACTGTTAGAAAGCTTAAATGGATTAATAAAAAGCTTTCTGATGCTGTTGATTTTGGGAAGTGAGTACTACCCACATTAATCTGTTGAAATCCATGATTGTTCTAATGAGTTGGAGCAAAACCGTATTTGTTTACAAAAAATATTTTTAACGTAAAGCATAACCGATACCAAAAGAGATTCTAATTTGCCAACCAAATAAGAACTCTAAACCTAGGTTTGTTCACAATTCGAACTGAATGAGCATATGTTTGAACTAGGATTGGCTCGAATATAAGGAAACTAGCAGAAAAATATTGTTTGGACCCGACTTGGTTTTGCTCGTTTTCACTCGGTTTCAACGGCTTCTCGACTAACACATACAGAAGGAATGAAGGCGACGAGACGACTAGCGAATAGGGTAGTGTGTTTCTCCGAGCGACGAACTGCCATGTCATTAGGGTTCCACTTCTCTGAGCTTCATGTGACCTATAGAGTGGTTAGAGTGACAGATGCTCTGAGAAATTAGGAACGAATGGCATGGATAAAGGAGAGGTTAGGGTGACTTGAGTAGAGTGGGTGGATAGTGGATAAAGAGGTTAATGACCTAGGGTTCTACATTTATACAAAATGACAAATTACTCGCCTCTCACAAAACTTCACTGTTAAAGATTTACAAGTTTTTATTGTTGTGTGAATAAATGTTTTATGCACACCTATCTTCAAACCTCAACTATATGTACACCATTCTCTCTCTCGCCAAACCTAGACCACCACGAAACAACCACTGGACAACAAAATGGTGGCAGTTTCCGACGCGCCTATGGCGGTGATACATCCCACGGCAACAAAACCTTGGGAAATGGAAAGTAACGGATGCAACAAAGTGGTGTTGGGTAACGGGTTAAAGTTGTACAGGAGGCGACAGAGAAAGGTTCTATGTTATGACTGACAGAGAAATGGTGGTGTTGTGTGGTAGGCAAAGAGAGAAAGAACAAGGATGTAAGTAAAAAGAAGATGAAAATGCTTGGTGGTGATTAGAGAGGAGAGAGTGAGAGAGAGAGGAGATAGAATAGAAAGAAGCAGATAATTGTTATTGACTCCATTTCCAATGCCTTTTATATTGTCATGTTGAGAAAACTACAAAAACGAATACAATATCGGTACTAATATTAAGACAGTACTTATTCGGTTATTCTCGAACGTACCGATTCTGTACGAGTACCCCGTACCAAATGTTGATCTTTAAAAAGAAAAGAAAAAAAGTACATGGCACCAAGTAAAAAGGAGTTTTACTAGAAAAACAATAGTTAAATGTTGGTGCATGTTAGCAAAATAGGGACTGTTCACGTTAGCAAAGTAGGACGGTGCACGTTAGCACTAGAACACTATTAAAGTATCAAGTTTAAGTATACAAGTCGTGATAGGTGCAAGTTTGTTTTGGTTTTGTAGCACGAAGTAATAAATTAATGTAATACAATAAGTTCTTCTGAAAGTAAATGAATGTAAGGAGTTTCTGAAAATTTTAATGCTTAACATTTTTGAACTAATTTCTTATTGAAATGAAGTTTTGTTAGAGTACATACTTTTAGCTTCTACAATAAAAATAATAAATTATTATAACTAAAATACATTTTTTGTCCATCATAACCCTTCGTTCAAGTGACTTTTTGTTAGGCCTATTGCTATACTAAGGCGCACAGCGTACCGGTACTATAACGGACTGAGTGGATACCAACCAAAAGCTCACCCCCAAGCAGGAACACATTTGCTAGTTAAATTTAAATATAATTAATACTTAGCAAATAACTATATTTAATATTCAATTTTCTTTTATTTAAGATAATTAGAGAATGCAGTCGGTCTTGTTTTGGTTGGTTACGGTATCGAAAAAAGAGTCAAATACAATTGCATATTTGATTTATGAAATAAACTACTAAACACGGTTTATTAGAGAAAAACCAAAATTACTCAAAATTTAAATGTGCTAAAGGCCGTATATTATATATAGGTTTATACACATAGGGATATATATACATTATATATGGATAAGTTCAAATGAGAACTCGTATAAGTTGTGAGAACCATAAAAACTCCTACCATCCGTTAATCAAACTACATTGAAGGTCTAGATGAAATCTATCCTTTGAGTGTTTTGTCTTATATGCTTGGTCATAAAATAATATTATTTGGTACAAGTGAGGGTATGATGGTAATTACACCTTATGTTGTTATTATCCTTTCATATTTTAATGTCATTTGTACTATGTACCTTTTGTCTCATTTCCCACAAAAACTACATTTAAAAAGGGTCGTTCTAATTAAACCCCCAACTTCTAAATCAACCCCTTAACCCAGGCGCCTCGCTTAGGCCTAAGTGAGGCGCCTGAGAGTTTGATTAACCTTGATTAAACGTAAAGCCTGATATTCTCTCGAAATAATTACCCAGGCGCCTCGCTTTGACCTAAGCGAGGCGCCTGGTCCCATCAGATTTTGGCTATAAATTCATTCGATTTCATTATAAACTCGTTCGATTTCAATTCTTTGTCCACAACATATATAACATGTCGTATTACGACTTAATTTTCGGTGATTCTTACGACTCTAATAATAATAATAATGTCGAGGAGGGGTTGTCATATAATGTCGAGCAGGGTCCGTCATATAATGTCGGGCAGGGTCGGTCTAGTAATGTCGAGGAGGGTCAGTCTGGCATTCGTTACCGTGACAATGCGGTACAACTGGACTTGAATACACAGTGGAAGGACCCGTATGAATTTGAAGACGAGCCTAGTCAACCTGCCTACGGTTATACTTACGACGCTAACGGTGGTTGTGACATCCGCCACCTTCGTCTTTCCTCTTGTTGACAAAAATAGTCCTTCAAAAATGTGCATTATAAACCCGATAAGTTTCGCCGTTTTTAAAATTTAATTTTAAAGCGAATTAAAAATTTTATCATTTATTATAGATCGGGTATAAGTTTTAATCAAATGCGTAAGTGAAACGTATTCGTAAAAGACTTTATAAAAAAAAAATTTTATAAAACTTTAAAAACATTTTGGTTAAATAACATTAACTTGGTTAGTATCTTATAAAAGGGAAAAAAAACTAACTAAATAATAAAGAAACTAACTAGGTTTAAGATTGAGGGACCATTCTTGCCAAAAGCCAAAACTTTTAAAAAATTTTCCCCTCTTTTTCCTTGCCCAGCCGTTTTTCCGGCGAGGTATTTTCCGGCCACCGGAAATACTTCCGGCCATCGTTAAACCACCACTTTTATTAGGCTTTAACGCGTTTTAATGCTTGCCAAACATTTCTCCATGAGTTATAAACGATTTCCAACCATAATAATTGAAGCATAACGCGTTATTTTGAGAATTTAATCGGCACATTAGTGTGTAACCGCCGGAATTAAAGAAACGACTCAAACGTCTAATTTTCTCGAGCAATACTATAAATTAGTGATATCTAAACGTTTCTGCACCATTCATAGTTCTAAACCCAACAGAAACATTAAGAAATCAAGAACAAAAGTGTATAATTTTCGAATATTTTTGCCGGGTTTTAGTTCTTCTTTTTCGATTCCCAACCGTATTGTAAGTTCCTATTTTTTTTGCCGTTTCATTCTTTGTCTGGTTCCTATCAAAAGCCCTCCATTACAGTATGTTGATCGTGATCAGATCGGGCCAATTGGGTTTTGGTTAGGGTTAGGGTTCTTGCTTGTTAATTGGGGAAGAAGAAGATGATACTAGCTTTTTATATAAATACCTAGTCTTTCAAATAAAAATAACAAACATGGTTGTGTAGTAGTGGTCAGAGCGTGGTATTGATGTTGAGCAGACAAAGGTTCGAATCCCCTTTAGGGCAGTTTTGATCCTTTTTATTTTTTTGTTCTTTTTCTTTTAGTTTGTTTATATAATATTTATATATAAATACTTTGGTATCTTAAAATATTCATAATAAATTCATCTTTTGCTTAAAAATTATGAAAATTTAGGTGTAGTTTCTTGACACCATAAAGAAAATTTCTACAATTTTATTTTCTGAAAAATGCTTTATTTTTATATTTTTATTAAATTAAATTGTTTTAATCATAATTAATTGATAAAAAATTCATTTTTAATGATTTTAATCTCAAACTTTTTGGGTAATTATTTCTAACCATTCTAATCTGAAATAAAAATTATTGGTTCAGAAAATATTTAATTTTATTGACTTTCCTATTTTTTAAACATAATTTAAACTCGTTAAATCAGTTTTAAATATAAATAAGTTTATATAAATTATGGGAAAATTATTCTAATACGTTTACATCAGAAATCATCCATTTTCTATAAAATAAATATTTTTGGATCACGTGTAGTATTATTAGTCTTATTTACGTTTAGTTAGACATAATAAAACATTTATTTATTTATACAATTTAAACATCTATTTTATAGATGTTTTTTCTTATAAAATAGAAATACTCGTATGGTTTAATGTCTTAATTATTTTTTTTATTGAATCGTTGTGTAACACAAAAATTATTTATTTATATATTTATGATTATCGTATTATTTTAATTTAGTTAAAGTAACTAACTAAATTATTTTGTCTTAATTATTCAAACATATTTTTTTTCTAAATATTCAATAGGTAATAATTACATTACCTAAACCACATTTACAACTTTTACATTAACGCGACTTATCATAAAAACTCTACTTCCCCAAATCGACTTAGCAAACCCTAATGCCTTAGACCCTAGATACCTTAGACTTTTTAGGCATTTTCCTTATTAGTATTCTTACACATTATAGGTTGAATTTCTCGGAATTCCCATTACTTAGCTCACGACCGCTTAAGTGGATTTTGATCGCTTTCGCAAACTGTGAGTATATCTTTCCCCTTTTTCATGTTTTACTCTTTTGGGGCTATTCATGTACACTACGACTAAATGTTATTCTTTTACTAAATGCAATTCTCATGTGTGTTTGCTTTATGTTAATTTGTGTGTCTATGACTTGTCAAAATCATTAACCTTTGAGGGCCTGACATTTCAATGAATAGTACTATGGTATATACCCTTGTGACTCTGTTGAGAGTCCTTGTCATTGCTATGTATTACATTACTACTAGCGCATACTATATATATCTGCTTTTCTTTACATAGGGTTGATTTTGAACGGATATTACTTATTACATAATTGCAAATGGTACCGCACATGAATTGCTAAACACTTTTCCTACTACTTTTATTCAAACAGGGTATGCTCACCAATACATTTTGTATTGACCAAATCGTTTTCGTACATGTTTCAGGTTGTTTTGAGATGCACCCTTTAAGCTTTCGGATTTATATTTAGATTTTTATTCATTGTATTACAATTTAGTTGGCAGTTAGAATCGTTGTATTTCATTTCAATGTAATAAATTATTTAATCAATGTATTCAAATTTACACTTTAGTCCATGAGCTATTGAACAATCGTCACTACGTGACACCTCGATGTTTCCGCCATCGGTTGGGGTGTTACAGATTGGTATCAGAGCCATGGTTATAGGGAATTAGGTTATTAGAATGCCTTTTAGCCTAGACTATAACTAAGTTTACTTTCACGAGTCCTCTCGTGTATATTTCTCTCGTTTCTTATATTTTCTTTCAAGATATTTTCGTTATGATTATTTCTCGTTATTCTTTCGATGTTTTGCTTGGCGAAGAGGACACTCGTATTTCACAAACGAAACGATATCATCAAGTTATGAGTGGTATCCATATCTTGGTGATTAGTTTCACTCCTCTATATGTTATTTATCTTAGGAATATATCTTTGAGATAGGAGTGACGTCCACACCTCAAAGAGTATTTCCTTCAAAAAGGAACTTAACCACTAAGCTGGGAGTGATATCCTTAACTTAGTGATTTGTTTCATTCCACAGTCGTTTTCAATTTTGAAATACATCTTTGAGTTAGGAGTGAAATCCACATCTCAAGGATCTATTTGATTACGAAATTTTCTTAAATATTGGTAATCTATTACATACGTTAATTTTATCATTCACGTCATTTTAAAACTTGGTCTTTAAAAAAAAAAAAAAAACACATTAGATTTACACATACTTCATAAAATGGTTTCATTTTGCATTTTATAAGCTTGTGGTGCATATTTTACAAATAAAATGTAAACCTTTTGTTTTCATATGACGCAACCAATATATGTTTTCGAAAGAAACTTGCAACTAATAATAAGCCTTATAACATTTTTCAAACTCGACTTCTTGTAAACACATGAAAGTATGTACTTACGAAGTCTTTTCATGTGGAGCTGTTTTGAATCTAAAAAGTTATTCTCATGCATCTCTAATATACTTTCAACTATATCACAAAGTTCGAGTAAAACTACATTTTGTTTTATAAACAATAATTTATCTTTTACACTTACACTCTTTCAGTCGCAAAATTTTTTTGGTTTAAACAATGGACATATTTTTTTTTATCAGAATGTTGCTAAATGTCTTTTATAGTATAACGTATATATGTAAAATTACTAGATTTTAACTCACATGATTTTCACATTGACTATTTGCATTAATTCAACTCGTTTACTTTCATTTTGTGCAATTGTGCGATTTACTCGATTTATGTTGTACTATTCTTTCAATCGAAGTTTTATGCTATACTTATGTACTTGACGCATATTTAGTATGTATATTTTTCCTGATTTTGAGCAAAACCCTGTTATACTTTACATTCTTTTGTTCATCGTCATGGCCAACGAATATACTAGTTGATAACTCGTATGAGATCTAAGCCAGTGCCCACGTACGACTCGGATTAGAGTATTCCTTCAATCCGAGGGGAACGGTGGAAATCTCGGAATTTATCAATATGGGTGTTTAGAGCCAACGATGTAAACAGAAGCTACCGGTTAAGGGTGAACCCGCAAGGGAAGAACCTCTAACCATGTCTTATACTTACACATTATTCTTATTACGGTTAAAGGGAAAATCCGAAAGGGAAGGACCTCTAACCATGTCATGATTAAACATTATTTCATTACAGTGACTATTACATATTGGTTGCACGCATTTATTTCTTGTTAAGGTTATGGAAAAGCATAACACCTTAGTGTAAGGTAAATTGATGATTACGGTCCGGAACGCAATCATGGGTTTACAGGTACATGAGGGTGGTGTGTAATTCTATTTAGGCTATTGGTAGAAAATCAGTACGAGTCCAAAGTATCGGGAGTGTGGTGGGTCAGCTGCGGTACACCCTATATATAAGCATAAACGATACTGCGGGAGCGGACTAGGAGTCTGACCAAGAACTTACCCATTACTTGCTAACTATCTTTTCATTAGATCATTGACTAATAGCTAGCATTTCATTAAGGACATTTTACATAAGCTTCAATTAGTTTTGTTGGAGCGTTCCTTGTTGACCATCTCTATAGGAAACCTTAAACCTTGCATATGCTTACACTCTCTATCTGTCAAAATCCTGTTACATATCCTTAATAAAGTTCAGTTAGATCGTTTTAAAGTAGGGGAGATTGCTTCATTAGTACCCCTGCCCCTCACCAGTTACACATTTCCCAAAGCCTTTCACATTTAAACTCTCAATTTCTTAATCTCGGGTTAACTGTCAAAATAATTTGAAACTTTTACTCTGGGTATTAGACAACTAACTTTAAACCTTGTTGGATCATAAATGATGAATTTTCTTTTAAATCTAGTTGTCTTTTACAACGCCTTTTGATTCATAGTAACCTTCACTTGAAGGAAATTTCGAGACGAAATTTTCTAAAGTAGGGGAGACTGTGACATCCGCCACCTTCGTCTTTCCTCTTGTTGACAAAAATAGTCCTTCAAAAATGTGCATTATAAACCCGATAAGTTTCGCCGTTTTTAAAATTTAATTTTAAAGCGAATTAAAAATTTTATCATTTATTATAGATCGGGTATAAGTTTTAATCAAATGCGTAAGTGAAACGTATTCGTAAAAGACTTTATAAAAAAAATTTTTTATAAAACTTTAAAAACATTTTGGTTAAATAACATTAACTTGGTTAGTATCTTATAAAAGGGAAAAAAACTAACTAAATAATAAAGAAACTAACTAGGTTTAAGATTGAGGGACCATTCTTGCCAAAAGCCAAAACTTTTAAAAAATTTTCCCCTCTTTTTCCTTGCCCAGCCGTTTTTTCCGGCGAGGTATTTTCCGGCCACCGGAAATACTTCCGGCCATCGTTAAACCACCACTTTTATTAGGCTTTAACGCGTTTTAATGCTTGCCAAACATTTCTCCATGAGTTATAAACGATTTCCAACCATAATAATTGAAGCATAACGCGTTATTTTGAGAATTTAATCGGCACATTAGTGTGTAACCGCCGGAATTAAAGAAACGACTCAAACGTCTAATTTTCTCGAGCAATACTATAAATTAGTGATATCTAAACGTTTCTGCACCATTCATAGTTCTAAACCCAACAGAAACATTAAGAAATCAAGAACAAAAGTGTATAATTTTCGAATATTTTTGCCGGGTTTTAGTTCTTCTTTTTCGATTCCCAACCGTATTGTAAGTTCCTATTTTTTTTGCCGTTTCATTCTTTGTCTGGTTCCTATCAAAAGCCCTCCATTACAGTATGTTGATCGTGATCAGATCGGGCCAATTGGGTTTTGGTTAGGGTTAGGGTTCTTGCTTGTTAATTGGGGAAGAAGAAGATGATACTAGCTTTTTATATAAATACCTAGTCTTTCAAATAAAAATAACAAACATGGTTGTGTAGTAGTGGTCAGAGCGTGGTATTGATGTTGAGCAGACAAAGGTTCGAATCCCCTTTAGGGCAGTTTTGATCCTTTTTATTTTTTGTTCTTTTTCTTTTAGTTTGTTTATATAATATTTATATATAAATACTTTGGTATCTTAAAATATTCATAATAAATTCATCTTTTGCTTAAAAATTATGAAAATTTAGGTGTAGTTTCTTGACACCATAAAGAAAATTTCTACAATTTTATTTTCTGAAAAATGCTTTATTTTTATATTTTTATTAAATTAAATTGTTTTAATCATAATTAATTGATAAAAAATTCATTTTTAATGATTTTAATCTCAAACTTTTTGGGTAATTATTTCTAACCATTCTAATCTGAAATAAAAATTATTGGTTCAGAAAATATTTAATTTTATTGACTTTCCTATTTTTTAAACATAATTTAAACTCGTTAAATCAGTTTTAAATATAAATAAGTTTATATAAATTATGGGAAAATTATTCTAATACGTTTACATCAGAAATCATCCATTTTCTATAAAATAAATATTTTTGGATCACGTGTAGTATTATTAGTCTTATTTACGTTTAGTTAGACATAATAAAACATTTATTTATTTATACAATTTAAACATCTATTTTATAGATGTTTTTTCTTATAAAATAGAAATACTCGTATGGTTTAATGTCTTAATTATTTTTTTTATTGAATCGTTGTGTAACACAAAAATTATTTATTTATATATTTATGATTATCGTATTATTTTAATTTAGTTAAAGTAACTAACTAAATTATTTTGTCTTAATTATTCAAACATATTTTTTTTTCTAAATATTCAATAGGTAATAATTACATTACCTAAACCACATTTACAACTTTTACATTAACGCGACTTATCATAAAAACTCTACTTCCCCAAATCGACTTAGCAAACCCTAATGCCTTAGACCCTAGATACCTTAGACTTTTTAGGCATTTTCCTTATTAGTATTCTTACACATTATAGGTTGAATTTCTCGGAATTCCCATTACTTAGCTCACGACCGCTTAAGTGGATTTTGATCGTTTTCGCAAACTGTGAGTATATCTTTCCCCTTTTTCATGTTTTACTCTTTTGGGGCTATTCATGTACACTACGACTAAATGTTATTCTTTTACTAAATGCAATTCTCATGTGTGTTTGCTTTATGTTAATTTGTGTGTCTATGACTTGTCAAAATCATTAACCTTTGAGGGCCTGGCATTTCAATGAATAGTACTATGGTATATACCCTTGTGACTCTGTTGAGAGTCCTTGTCATTGCTATGTATTACATTACTACTAGCGCATACTATATATATCTGCTTTTCTTTACATAGGGTTGATTTTGAACGGATATTACTTATTACATAATTGCAAATGGTACCGCACATGAATTGCTAAACACTTTTCCTACTACTTTTATTCAAACAGGGTATGCTCACCAATACATTTTGTATTGACCAAATCGTTTTCGTACATGTTTCAGGTTGTTTTGAGATGCACCCTTTAAGCTTTCGGATTTATATTTAGATTTTTATTCATTGTATTACAATTTAGTTGGCAGTTAGAATCGTTGTATTTCATTTCAATGTAATAAATTATTTAATCAATGTATTCAAATTTACACTTTAGTCCATGAGCTATTGAACAATCGTCACTACGTGACACCTCGATGTTTCCGCCATCGGTTGGGGTGTTACAGTGGTGATGACACATCTGAAGAACAAGACTGTACGCACAATGAAGACAGCGCTGTCGATGAGAAGCGGGTAGAAGATCAGGAGGAAGGACCTAACCCGATCAACCTTTGGTTCGAGACTAACCGGACATTTTCGACACGCGTTGAGTTGGTCGATTGGGTACATGATACGGGAATGGCAAATGGTGACGTCATAGTTATAAAAAGATCGAAGAAAAGAGGAGAACAGTTCGTGAAGGTATATATTTCAGTCACTATTGTTTTTAAGATATTAACAAATGCGTATTTTATAAATTGTTATTTAAAAAGCAACAATAAACTTAACTTATAAATTAGTTACTAAAAACACGTGCTTTATCATTGGTCAAGGTTAATTCCCTACGGGTGCACCAGTGGTTTTCGGGTCACACACCTTTAGGATTACGTTTCTCCTTTGCTAAGAGTATTGTTAATTTTTAATTAATAAACTTTCTTATAATTATTTATTTAAAAAAATTATAAAAAAAACTTATTTTCTAATAAACTTATTTTTGTTAAGGTTGTATTTCAATGCACTCTTGGGGGGGGGGGGGAGCATAAGAGTGTGGCTTTGGTGAGGAAGACGGGTAGCAAAAAAATTGCCTGCCCGTTTAAGTTGACAGGGGTGTTTGAAACTCGGACACGGGTTTGGAGGTTAAAGGTGAAAAACCCGACGCACAACCACACTCCCTTTGAACACTTAGAGGGTCACCCGTATGCCAGAAGGCTTTCTGTGGATGACAGACAACTGGTCGGGGAGATGACAGAGAATGATGTTCCCAAGCGTAGCATCTGGAGAATGATAATTTCAAAGAACCCGGAGAGAAAGACTACCCTGAAAGATATACACAATGCGGCTCAGATGATGAATGCTGGAAAGGGAGTCATTCCCAAAGGTGCAATGGAGCACCTCGAATACTTTCTGACGGAGAGAGGATTCACCTACTACACGCGTGCGGATGAAACCACGAAGGCTCCCACGGATATTTTCTTCGTTCACAAACATTCACATACTATGTGGTGCGCATTCCCGCATGTGATGATGATTGACGCCACCTACAATACAAACATGTACAATATGGCGTTTGTTCAGGTAGTGGGTATGGCGTCGACAAACCAGTCGTTTTCGATTGCCCATGCGTTTATTTCTTCTGAGAGGATTGATAACTACATTTGGCTGTTGGAGAGGATAAAGTCTATGTTGGACAAATGTATGGAGCCACGAGTGATTGTGACAGACAGGGACCTTGCGCTGATGAACGCGTGTGATGTGGTTTTCCCAAAGGCGTACAAGTATCTATGCCGGTTTCATATCTCACAGAATATCAACAGGAACAGCAAGAAGGAGTTCACGGATAAGGAGTGGAAGGAATTTGTTCGAATGTTTTGGTGCCTGTGTGACTCTGCGACGGAAACCCTATACGAATACAATTTGGGGCAATTTCAGTCATATCTGGAAAAGATGGATCGTCTAGATAAGTAGTTTTACATAATTACATACGTACTTGTTTACATACACACGCCTGACAAGTTTTGGTTATATTTTTCAGACGTTTTTTGCTACACGAAGAATAACTGGTTGGACCGGTTCCGTCAAAAGTTTGTGTCTGCGTGGACTAACCAAACGCTGAACTTCCGCCAGACCACTACCAACAGAGTTGAGGGCATGCATGCCAAAATTAAAAGTTACCTTCCAAGCAATCGCAACTCGTTGTTGACAATTGTGAAGTCCGTTGATCAAATGGTTGATAAGCAATATAGAGACATTAAAAAGGTTTTGAAGAAAGCCTAAGAAAAACAATGAACCACCACAAGAAGCAGCCATTGCTTGATAAGTTACTTCGGAAGGTTAGCAAACATGCTCTTCAGTTGATATACGAAGAGATCGACCGTCTTCAAATGTCCAGGCGCCGTTACAATAACACTTGTGGATGCCAGCTTTATAATAGTTGTGCTTTGCCATGTGCTTGTCGTCTCGAACAGTTACAACTTAATGGTAATTAGCACTAGTGTCCATATGATTTTACTACATAATTTATTACATGATTTAACTTTATAACATATGTTATTTTTTCAGGTCAGGAAATCCATTTGTTCTCGATAGACGTGTTATGGAGGAAGCTTGACTTCAAACCTGCGAAGACTGGTTGCGAAGATATAAATGTAGATAAGGTGTGGGCAGAATTAAAGGAAACGATTGATACAAAACCAGTTATTGGTTGAAACATTGTGTCCTTTTGTTGTATTATAACTGCCACCGGTTGGGTTAATATTGACGACATTTGAATAATAATAACTACCAAGGGTAGTTCAGTCTTTTCTTCTTCTGTCCCGCCAAAAACATCTTAATATCTGCTGCTCCTTTTCTGTTTTGATGACCCATCCAGTTTCTGATTAAGCAGTCTTCAAATCTGATACATTTCAGTATGTGCAGCCATGAAGTTGACCCATCAGACTTATTGTTTTATTGCAGCCTTGTCTTATTATGCTGTAGACCTTCTGTTTCAGCCATGTTCACACTGAATCGACCAATATGCAACTTCTAAACTATCTATACTAATGTTCTATGACTATCATACTAATACATACATAAACAAATACAGAAACATATGTTCAAATGTACAATAATAAAACATAAAACATAAGTTATATTTACATTCTAACATGTAAGCTATTTTTTCTTTAATCCTACATGCTTAACCTTTTACGGATAAAATTATATTTCAAATTCGTAAGTAACATGTCACAGTTATCATTTTGCTACCTCTGATGATTTGCATTTAGTGTACTTGATTGGGTTATCACTTTTCAGGTGTGTGACTAACCTCTGTAGGATTATCAGCTCTTCATGTAATTGCAAACTTATAGGGAATTGTCAAAGAGATTTTCATACTAAAACGTCGATCGGATGATCGACATTTTAAATTCCAATTAGCAAGAAAAATTGGTTAGCAAGTTGCTAATCATGATTTTATCTGTTCTTGACCGACTTGCTAATCAAGTTTTTATGCACTATCTTGTTGAACATGCTTATGACCAAGTTGTTGATCAGATTATTCTTACCTACTTGCTGATCATAATTAACTTGCTTTGACCCAAAGGTCTTTTTCTTGCTTCCTTTGCCACATAGGTATAACTTGTCACGAAAATCTAACGTGCCACAAAGGTCTAGCACTCTAGCTTGTGACACAAGTCTAACTTGTGAATCTCTACGAACAATAGTTCAGAGTTTTCTTGCTAATCTCAATTAGTCTTGAAGGCTCAGAGGTTCTTGCTAATCTCTTGAAACAAGGGTTTGAAGCTTGCTATTTGCTTGTACAAATCTTAGGGGTGTAAATGAGCTGAGCCGAGCCCGAGCTTGACTAGGCTCGAGCTCGGCTCGTCATGCTCTTTTGAGGTTCGAGCTCGAGCTCAGCTCGAAAGTAAACCCTAAAAGCTCGAGCTCGGCTCGGCTCGGCTCGAGGTAATTAAAAAATAAATTTTAAACGACCTAAAAGCTCGGCTCGAGCTCGCTTCAATAGCTTAAACGAGCAAAAGCTTGGCTCGAGCTCGGCTCACCAACATTATTAATTAAAATTGAACATCTTCAAAGGACAAAATCTCATACATAAAAAAAATAATATAACATTTGTTTGGGCTCGTTTAGGCTCGCGAGCCTAAACAGGCATTGTATATAAGGCTCGAGCTCGAACTCGATAACTAAACGAGTCATATTTTAGGCTCGAACTCGGGCTCGTTAAGGCTCGGCTCGTTCGAGCTTTCACCGAGCCGATCCCGAGTAGCTCTCGAGCTGCTACGTGTCATTTACACCCCTAACAAATCTTTAGGATTCAGTTTAACTTGCTATGCACCCCCCGGTTTCGTTTGACTTGCTATACGAATAGTTTATGGTTCGATTTTGACTTGGTATTGTTGTTGCAATCATTTTTTTTCATTTTGACAAAATATCAAAGTTGGTTCTTCTTAAATATGTTTTAATTCATACAAACCAACAAGTTGTTTTGTTTTCTAGAAAGAAAAATCAATATATGTGTAAAGAAAAAAAACAAGATTTGATGTTGCTTATTCTGGTCTAAAGCAACTGTATAATACTATAATCTAAGCTATTCCCCAACTGATATCATCACACCCCTTTTGAGAAGTATAAATCAAGGCATTAACAACACAATGAATACCTTTATTAACAAGAGTCAACATGTGAAAAATAGTTAATTCTCAGGTTAATGTTGTGGATAAAACCTACAAACTTCCGACATTAATCGGTTTAGTTCCTTGAAGGTACTAAAATTATGAGATTGAACCATAGAAAGTTTTCTATCCAACATAAACCGAAACTTGTCTTGGTCATAAGTTTAACTGGTGGGGTTTGACCCGATTGAGTTTCAAAATGACTTATTTACTTTTTTTTTTTTTTGAAAAGAGAACTTCATTAAAACACCTCGAAGAGTCCTCAAATCAAGGACCTACGAGGGAGCAAACAACAAACAAAACTACATCAATCCAAAGGGCAAGTACACCATATTTTCCACTCTATAGATTTACATCTAGTCCGATGACGAAACCAAAAAAACGATGTAGCTTTGACCACTTCCACGACTTCGATAGGCCGCCGCGCTTTGTTGCTAAAAATCCGATTGTTCCTTTCATTCCAAAGTGTCCACATCGTCGTGTAAACAACGCCGAGAAGAATGAATCTCTTGTCTTTGCGTTGAGTGTGATTCTTTACCGCATTGACTATGTCTGTTATCTCTAACAAGAACCCATGCGCCATACGACACCAAGATTCGATCCGGAACCAAACCTGTTGGGTGAAGGAACAAGCCGTGAATAAATGTAATGCCGTTTCCAGAGAATCATGACAAAAACTGCAGTCCGCTTGATGTATCGGCACACCTCTTTTAAGAAGCTCCGCCACAGTAGGGAGGCGGTCTCTAAAAAGTCTCCAAATCGTGATCTTACATTTGAGGGGGACCCAACTCTTCCAACTAACCGAAGCACCATCTTGAACACCGTCTCTACTAGTGAGAACCCTTCTAGCAGATGCAACTGTGAAGATTCCATTTTTTTCTGCTTTCCAAATCCAAGTGTCCCTTTCACCTTTCCACACATGCTCGTAAATATCGTTGAGGAGGTTGAAGAGCTCGGCCAATTCTATTTCGGAAGCAGGGGCAATCCTCCAATCCCATTGCATATTCTTGGACCCATTTGACCAAATAATACGCTGTTCAACCTTTGCCCACTTGTTTTTCTCTAATATAAATAAACTAGGATACACCAACCGAAGAGGAACACTAGCGAGCCACGGATCATTCCAAAAATGAATTGATTTCCCATCGCCTACTTCTCCAACAAAATAAGAGTTAAGAGCCGTATGGGTCTTTCTTATCTCCTATTTTAACGATATTTTTCCAACACCCGTTTAACAATGAATTACAAGGGAGCATCGTCCATGGTCTTCCCGCCCCGTGACAACCTTTAATAATAGCTTTCCACATAGAAGTATTTTCTTGTTTAAATCTCCAAGTCCATTTGAGAAGTAACGCGTCATTCACATCTTGTAATCTGAACACTCCCAAACCCCCCAGTTGTTTCGGCCTCGTGACAATCTCCCAAGCAACCCAATGTATCTTTTTTTCTGTACTCGAACCCGACCAAAGGAATTTCCTCATTAAAGCCTCGATCGAGTCAATAACCGCCTTAGGAGCTTTGTAAATAGAAAAATAATAAATCAGCAAACTTTGTAACACCGACTTAATAAGGATAAGACCCGCCAATGGACAAAGTTTTAGCTTTCCAAGAAGAGAGGCGATTTCTAATAACTTCCACCACCGGGTCCCAATTATTAATACGGGACATTTTCGCTCCCACCTGAATGCCGAGGTACTTAAAAGGAATCGCACCACGCTTGCACCCCAATAACTCAATCATGTTATCAACCTCGCTCTCCTCCACTCCAACCCCAAAAATATTGGATTTGTGTATATTTATGCGAAGGCCCGAGCATAGATAGAAAATCCGCAGCACTCTAGCTATGTTTCGAATATTTACACAATTCCATTCCCCCAAGATGAGAGCGTCATCCGCATAAAAGAGATGAGTTAATTCCCCTTCTCCCTCAGCAAATCGGACCCCCTTAAAAATTCCGATAGCTTGCGCTTTGTTTAGCAACCACGACAACGCTTCCATAACCACCAAAAATAAGAAGGGAGACAGAGGGTCTCCTTGACGAAGACCCTTTTCGCACTTAAAATCAAAGGTGGGAGACCCATTTACTAAAATCGCGGCTCTAGCTGAAGAACAAATACCCTTTATCCATTTGCACCAATCCGCACGAAAACCCATTTGTGATAAAATGGAAGCCAAAAAATTCCAATTAACGTTGTCATACGCCTTTTCAAAATCCAATTTAAGCAGGAAAGCTTTTTTGTGTCTTTTTTTCAAACAACCCAGAACTTCATTGACCATGAGAGGGCCGTCGAGAATAGAACGTTTCGCTAAGAAAGCCGATTGATTTTCCGAAATAACTTGACCAAGCACGTTTTTTAATCTATTGGCGAGTACTTTAGAAATTACCTTACTCACCATCCCGACAAGAGTAATGGGCCTGTACTCATGTAAACCCACTGGGGACTTGACTTTCGGGATTAACGTGATAAAGGAGGAACCGCAACCCGGTGAGATCGCACCCGAAGCATGAAATTCGGCCATTATATTAAATAAATCGTCTTCAAAAAGATTCCAAAATCGCTTGACAAAACCAAAATTGAAACCGTCCGGACCCGGCGCCTTATTCGAACCACAATCAAAAACCGCCTTTTTAATCTCATCTCTAGAAAAAACGTCGATCAAATCCAAACTATCTTGCTCATCGAGTTTCTTTATACCTGTGCAAATCAGCGATGGACGAACAACAACATCCCCTTTGAAGTGATTTCGAAAGTATCTTAAAACCTCTCTTTTTACAATCGCCGGTTTGGTTACCCAACCACCGTTTATCATAAGACCCGGAATAAAATTTGTAGCTTTCCTCCCGTTCACGACATTATGAAAAAATCTCGAATTTTCGTCACCCAACGTAGCCCACTTGACACGAGACTTTTGTCTAAGGTCCCGAGTCTTGTGATGTTCGATTTCGTCTAAGGCCAGTTTACATTCAGTCCAGACCCACAAGTCTACTTCGTCCAGATCACGATCTTCCATTTGCACCTCGAGGTCGTCCTTTTCATTCCTCAGCCGAGCCTCGTCCACTTGTTCCTCCAGAGTGTATCTACGGTACCACTCAGTTAACGCCGACCGTAACCTCTTCAGCTTGTGAAGCAAATTAGATTCTGGGCTACCATTGTCTATCCAACTGTTCCAAACTGTGTTGATAATGTCTACACAACCGGGCCGGTCTAGCCAAGAATTCAACAACCGGAATGGTTTAGGACCGAAGTTCGTATCTATAACTGAAAAAACCAAAGGCGAGTGATCCGAAAATTCTCTGTTAAGAGCACGAACACAACCATTCGGCCATCGGTTAAATACATTAGCACATACCAAAACTCTATCGATTCTACTCCAAGTACAAGAGCCCTTCTTATGAGACATATAAGTGTATTTCATCCCTTTTAAATTGTACTCTCGCAATCCGGCTTCATCAATAAAATCGTTAAAATCTTTCGAGCTAGTCGGATCAAACCTCGAGTTTTTCCTTTCATCCCGGTCCCGAACAACGTTAAAATCGCCCATCATGATCCACCAACCATCAAAAGATTGCATAAGATTCGAAAGTTTCAACCATAGACCTTTTTTTTCACTGTTTGTATGCGGACCATAAATATTAACAATGTTTAATTTTACGGAACCGGCCAAAACCAAACCCGCAACGTGTAAGAAATTGTTGTCTTTATTAACCAACTCTTTTACAAAAAACTTTGGATCCCAAATACTGAGCAAGCCTCCCGAATTACCAATGGAATCCACGTACTCAAACTCATACCCCACACGACCCCAAAAATTCGCAACCGTATTCGAGTGAATGTTACCCGTCATTGTTTCTTGCATACGATAAAACCAATACCATTCTCCTTTTTAATTTTTTTTATCCATCCCGGTTTACCACCAACCCCAATCCCTCGGATATTAATTGAAAGACAATTCATTTGTTACCCCCTTGTATACCTTCTAACGACAACGATTGTATGATAAGGTCTGTTGCATTTCCCAGATCAGCTCCAAGTTGTTCCCCCATAATAATAGTTGTAGCAACCTCCTCAGCCTGCGAGACAAAATCATCTGGGTTGGGGTTGAGTTCCAGGCCACTAGTATCACCTACATCTTCCGCAACAGCCTCGTGATTCTGTTGGGCCGGCCCAACATACTCGCCTTGGTCCAAAATAACAGCAGTGCCATCCCCTTTGGGCTTCTTACCCACTTTAGTCTTTTCAAGACTACTTGAATAAGCTGGGTTGGGCTTGTTGATTGAGCCCAATAAAGATTTTTTTTTCTTTTATGTAGCACATTCCCTTGCATATTAATATCAACATTTGACTTTTCAAACTCCTTATCAAAATTAAAAGTCTTAGCTGGCACAAATTCCTCAATCACCTCCACATTTTCCGAAAAATCTTCCACAATAATGGGACTAATGATTGTCTCATTTATTGTAGCATTAATGTTAATGGAAGTTACCTAAGAAGCTACCTCCACGTTCGCCGGTATCTGCTCTTCACATTCCGGTTCCACTTCCGGCGACAAGACCTCCTCTTCCGTGTTATCCAAATCGTCTTTGTCAACATTCGAATTATTATCCGCCATCGGCGAGGGGGACTGTACTTTATAAAATTTCGGCACCCATTCTTCTAAATCCTCCGACACCCAAACCGAAAACTTCTTTTCTCTCCACGTCAGTTTTACTTCTTCATTTATTTTCTTTCCATCGCCAACAAGGACTCCGACGTGATCGTAGGATAGGACGAAATCCGAATCATCCCTGGGTGGCCGGTGAACAATTGTACCAAATAGTTTACCCACAGACTCTATAACCTCGGTCGTGATTAGTTGTAAGGGAATGCCAACTACTTTTAGCCATGCCAACCGTTCAAAACCGAATGATTGGCCTTCCCATACATCTAACTTGGAAAATCTCCCAACAATCTCTCTTGCATCAGCCAAAAATTGTGTAACTAATTCCTGTTTTTCAAACGATATTAAAACTGATAAACCGCCAATATACTGCACCTTGGTAATTCCATGACATAATTCATCAGCGATCACAAAAATGCTTTTTAGTGCTTCCAAATCAATCATTCTAGCCACTATAGCCTTACCATGCAAATCAGCGTAAGCATTAACTGCATTGTTAACTGTCACCGTCTTACTTTCTCGTCTTCCTGTAAGCGTATCTGCAAAGGAGCACGTCCCGTTGTAATAAGACGTCTTAGGCGGGGGAGCTGGAGTGTCATTCTTCTGATGGGATTTTTTCTGGAAAACTGCGGGATCCGGACGGATCTCCCCCTCTTCATATTTGAATCTCGCGACATTAGCCTTTAACCGATAGTCGCCAATCCTGGTGTTACTGATATTCTTGATCAACTCCGTGCTTTCTTTTACATCAATAAAAGACACAAATCCAAACCGATTGCCCATCTTGTCTCTTTTCCGGGCAATATACAAATCATATATGTCCCCATAATCCCTGATGAATTCCGAAAGATCTTTGCCGCTACACTTCTAGGGGAGATTTGTGATGAAAATCTTGGTCAGCCTTGGTATGATGTGTGCCGGAATATTTGTTTTCCGGCTAGACATGCCGAGAGGTTTTAGGTTAATATATGTAATGTAAATGCACAGAAGGGTTGAATGTTAATATATGTGGAGATGGAGTAAGTTTGCTATATGAATGAAAGGGGTACTTCTATATTGAATAAACAAAGGCATTATATAGCCATACAAAACAGTACGTTTGATATATTAAAACTATAAAATATTATTTTCTTCCTAAAAACTAGTAGAACATGACTTGTTCCCTTTATCCAACGTGCACCTCTATTCCTCAATGCTTACATGAATCGGTAAGAGCGGAGGGAGTGGGGCGGGAGGGTGAGGCGGGGATCAGGCCAGGGGCGTGGGGGAGTTGTGGGGGGCATGTGGAGGCTTCTAATTGGCTGATTTTTTTTTAAACTTTAACATAATATAATATTATTCCTTTCACCTTCTTTCCCCCTTTTTCACTCCCCACAATTCCCCTCTCCATGGGTCCCACAAGTGCCACATGACGCTTCACCCCCTCTTTCCCCCCTTCCACTCCCTATAGTCTAAGCCTCAACAACTTCTTATTATTTTACTTATCCAACTTAATAGACAACCTATGTATAGTAAATAGATAATATTGGTTTGACTTTTGAATTGTTTCCTTATATCTTGTAATCATCCCTAAAATAAGGGATTGTATCTTTATTATAAATTGAATGACAATAGAGAGGAAGGATCAAGGATCCTATTGTTTACATGGTATCAAGAGATAACCAGGAACCCTAGAATTCTTCTTCTTGGCCGGCGGCAGGTCCTTTCTTGGCTGTCACCTCTTCTTCTCGCAACCTTCACCTTTCCTCACCTTCCTCTCCCCTCTGTTTTACCTACTGTCCCTCCGATTTTCCCTGCCTTCTACCATCACACACATCCCTCCCTGCCTTATACTTTCAATCGCCCAGTATCATGGATAAAATTCACCCGGCCACTACCGTCACCAACATCACAAACTTCATCCCGATAAAACTCGAACATGACACCGCCCACTGGCCTGCTTGGTCCGAACTATTCAAGGTCCATTGCAAGGCTTACCAAGTCTATGACCATCTCTTTCCCCGCCCACCACCCGCTACACCCATTGTTACCGACAAAGATAAGGCCCCGACGTCTTCCACAACCACCGATGAGACTTGGGAGCGTCTCGACTCCATTGTCCTTCAATGGATGTATGGGACGATTTCTCAAGACCTCGTTCACACCGTGGTAGAACCCGGACAAAACAAAACCGCCCACCAGGTATGGACGTCTCTTGAAGATCTTTTCCAAGACAACAAGAGCGCCCGTGCCCTTCATCTCCGCCACCGCTTCAATAATACCCGCCTTGAAAACTTTCATTCCATGAATGCCTACTGTCAACAACTTAAGACTCTCGCCGACCAACTCGCCAGTGTCGGTCACCCACTCGACAATGACGACCTTGTGTTACAACTCATTGTCAGGTTGACCGAACAATACGAAAGTATAGGCACCATCCTTCAGGGCCAAGAACCCCTACCTCCGTTTTATAAAGCTCGCTCCAAGCTATGCATGGTCGAATCTCAAAAAGCGGAACAAGCCATCCATGCTTCCCAAAAATCCGGAACCGCCCTAAACACATCGACCCGTTCAGCCCTTTCTCAGCTCACAACCGAACCCACCTATGACCGAAACCGCTCCCGGGGTCGTGCTCGTGGACGTGGACGTGGCCGATCACAACCTGGCCGCGGACGCGGTTCATACAGCTACACTCCTTGGCCTTCCTATCCCAACTTTTGGCCCCCTCCACACACGTACAGCCCATGGCTCCCTCCTCCATCTTATCCAGCCCAATACCAACAATCCTACCCCTCACCTTGGGCCGCCCCTCCTTGCCCATACCCAACCTCATCTCCACGGCCCAACAACAATCACAATAATTCTACTAACTCTTCTGCAGGTTTACTTGGATCCAAGCCATCTCAGGCGCATCACACTGCTTACACACCTACTGATATTGATCAGGCTCTGCACGCCATGTCTCTGAACAACACACAAGAGCCAACTGGTTACATGGACACAGGTGCTACAGGTAATATGTCCAACACTCGTGTTAATTTCAATTCTTTTTCTAATAATGGTATGGGACAACAAATAATCGTCGGTGATGGCAAAACCATCCCGATACTTGGACATGGCCAACAAACCTTACCCCCACCTTTTCCACCATTTGTCCTTAAAAACGTCCTATATGCACCTAAACTACTTAAAAACCTTATTTCTGTGCGTCGGTTCACCACCGACAATTCTGTTTCTGTCGAATTTGACCCTTTTGGTTTTCTTGTGAAGGATTACAAGAGCCGGATCTGTAACACCCCAACCGATGGCGGAAACATCGGGGTGCCACGTATTGATGATTGTTTTCAGTAGCACATGGTATAACATAAGTTTTAAATAATTTATTCAAACATAATATCCAAAATGTGACATAATGTCTAAGAATTCAAATACATAACATCAAATAATAACTTCAAAAACTTCAAATAAACTTCAAGATAAATCCTCATGCTAACTCAAGCCTCAGCTTCATTGTTACCTGAAACATGTTAATTTTGAAAGTATTTTGGGTCAACATAAGTTGGTGAGAATTACATAGGTTTTTGATGATAAATGAATAAAATGTTATGCAATTCATGTGCCATGTTAATCTAGCCCATATGTGAGAACATATTAGAAATAAATCGAGTGCATAATCAACCCTGTTGACTGTTATAAAATGATACATACCATACACTTATGGTCCCAATGAATATGTTATGCGATAACAAACACCCACGTAACCTTGGTAGGAGGCACGTATCCGGGTGGGATTGTCAGTCCAATAGATCTATCAATGTATACCGTCGGCTGATCAATGTTAATGATTATGCTAGAATGGTGCTTACTCTAATCATGCTCAAGACAATATGCAACATAGAAAACACATAGACACATTGATGATTGAATTGCAATGAAAATGTTATAACATGTTTCACCCCAAAAGTGGTGATAAAAGGGGCTATGTAAACTCACCTTAGCAAATGTTAACTTGTTGAAAAGATATGATAATTGTGTTGCCCAAAGTGATTCCAAATATATTACCCTATAATGAGGTAATATATAATAAGTCTAAGTCTAATAACTAATATGTGTATCCTAGGGTTTCGATTTGGGGATAATCAATTGTTAAATTTAATTTAAAAATGTTAATTAAATAAAGAAAATTGAATAATTAATAAAAAATAATCTTTTTATAAAATTTGAATTTTGAGTGAGCACATTAAAGTGTTTGAAGCAATAAAATAATTTTTATAAAATTATTTCATTTAAAATAGATTTTTAAATCTATTTATTTATAAATAGCCAATTATTAACTTTAATATTCAAAAATACTAAAATTAAAGAAATCTTATTTTAAAAATCATATTTCTGTTCTAAATGATTAAAAATAATTTGTATAAAATTTTGGTGCAAAAATGATGAAAATTGGATTTATTATGAATTAATTATGATTAAATCTAACAAAAATTGATTAAATATATTAAATAAATGATTTTACTGAATTAAAAATTATTTCAGTAAAGGTTGACTTTATAAAAAGTCAGGATAAATTTTGGAGAATTTAAATAAATTGTTTTGATATATAAATGGATTTTTATAATTATAATAGTATAAAAATGATTTAATTATTATAATTATTAAATAAATGATTTTCTGGAAAATAAAAATTACAAATAAAACTTTTATTACAGATTAAACAATTATAATTTTTTTAGAGTTTATAAAATAGTTTAGGTATTTTAAAAAGAATTTAAAAGATTAAAGGATTTAATATATATATATATTTAATTGTTTGTTTTAAGAAAAAAAGAAAAGGAAAGAAAAGAACCAAAACCGGTCAGAGCCGGACTCGAACCCGGGTGACCTCGGAAAAGGACCAGAGTCACAACCACTTGGCCTAGGCCGGTGGTTGTGATGATTCTGGTTTCATAATTATTAAATACACGATGCAGCAAAAGCTTTATCCCCAAATTATAAACGACGAACCCTAGATTTTTCAATAGGATGATTCAGGCAACTATAGCCCGATTAATGTTAGGGCTATAGTTGCTTGAATGCCGATGAATAAACCCCACCAATAAAAGAGGACTCACAGTGTATAATTGATGTAGATAGTCGGGTCAAGGCAAAAGTCAACCACGAGCAAAAAAATCAATAATCAGTGTATAATAGGAAGAATTGGAGGTGGAGAGAGTGTTATGAGCGAGTTGTTAAGCCTCGCAGACCCTCAATTTATACTAGAGGATTAGGGTTAGGGTTAATTAAAAGGTTGACTTTCCATTTAATAATACGCGTCCAATTGATTATTAGGGCAACGATTGACGTGTAATCGTTGTGTATTCGCGTTGGATTGGGCCGGTAATAGCACGAATTTGCCAAAAATATATCAATTACGCGTCAATTAGATGGATTGATCACCAAGACAACCCACAGTTGACTTTCCTTGTCAACTGTGAGGTTTTGAGTGTGTGTATAAATTTAATATGTACCCGGGTTTATCACAAGGAACTGGCTAGCCCAGTTGGTTTGTGCTCGTGTGTTGGGTAGGCCGGCCTTTGGCGCGGGTTCGAGCCCCGGCCAAGGCAATTATTTTATTTTTGATTTATTTATACACTCACACATATATATAATATTATATATAGTATTAGGGTTCCATAATAGCGACAAAAATAATAAATGCGAAGGTAATTATGAAAACTTGACGTTTTATTAATGTCAAAGCGTAACGTACAAGTATTTATTGCGTAATGTTACAGTCTCCCCTACTTTTAGGAACTTCGTCCCGAAGTTGGAGTTGGAGAGTCTGGTGGAAAAAGATGCGGATACTTCGACTTCATCTGGTCTTTACGTTCCCAAGTGAACTCTGGGCCTCGTTTAGATTCCCAACGAACCTTAACGATCGGAATACGACTGCGCTTGAGTTTCTTGACTCCAGTGTCAACAATCTCGACGGGTTTCTCGATAATGTGCATGCTTTCATCGATTTGCACATCCTCAAGAGGAACATGAAGGTTCTCATCTGCTAAGCATTTCTTGAGATTCGAAACATGGAAGGTCGGATGAACATTGCTTAGCTCAGGTGGAAGCTCAAGCCTGTAAGCCACTTTCCCAACTCTGCCAAGAATTTTGAAGGGGCCTACGTATCGAGGAGCTAGTTTTCCCTTTCTGCCGAAACGAATAACTCCTTTCCAAGGGGATACTTTAAGTAGCACAAGGTCCCCAACTTGAAATTCCAAGGGTTTACGACGTTTATCAGCATAACTCTTTTGGCGACTTCGAGCCTTGAGAAGATTATCCTGAATAAGCTGGATTTTGTCTGTGGTTTCCTGGATTAGTTCGGGTCCAGTAATACGAGCTTCACCAACCTCGGTCCAACAGACAGGAGAACGACATTTCCGACCATAGAGTGCCTCAAAAGGAGCCATGTTAATGCTGGCGTGATAACTGTTGTTGTATGAAAACTCAACCAAAGGAAGATGAGAATCCCATGCGCCACCAAAATCGATGACACATGCCCTGAGCATGTCCTCAAGTGTCTGGATGGTTCGTTCAGTCTGACCATCCGTTTGAGGGTGATAAGCAGTGCTCAAGTTCAACTTAGTACCCAAAGCATCTTGTAGAGATCCCCAAAAATGAGAGGTGAAACGACCATCGCGATCAGAAATAATGTCCAAAGGTATACCGTGACGACATACGATTTCACTTACGTACATCTTTGCCAACCTTTCCACAGAATACTTCTCACGAATAGGCAGAAAGTGAGCTGACTTGGTCAAACGATCGACGATTACCCAAATACTGTCAAAACCTTTGGGTGTGCGAGGGAGTTTGGTGATGAAATCCATAGCTATGCTCTCCCATTTCCAGACAGGAATCTCTGGTTGTTCAAGCATACCAGATGGTCGTTGATGTTCAGCCTTAACCTTGGAACAAGTGAGGCATTTTGCAACGAAAAGAGCAATGTCTTTCTTCATACCAGGCCACCAATAAGAATAACGAAGATCTTGGTACATCTTGTCAGCTCCAGGATGAATAGAATAACGAGACTTATGAGCCTCGTTCATGAGAAAAGTACGAAGATCATCACGGTCGGGAATCCACAGTCGGTTAAGAAAATAAAGGAGACCATCGGGTTTGGTTTCAAGTTGAGTCTCAGCACCACAAGACATTTCATCGTACATGTTACCTTGGGTGACTGAGGTGTGTTGAGCCTGGAGAATGCGATCTTGGAGATCAGTACGAACTCTAGCACATTGGAGTTTGATACGCTCTTTACGACTAAGTGCGTCAGCCACAACATTCGCTTTGCCAGGATGGTAGCGAATTTCGCAATCATAGTCGTTAAGTAATTCAACCCAACGTCGTTGCCTCATGTTAAGATTCTTTTGATCGAAGACATGTTGGAGACTTTTGTGGTCCGTGAACACCACACATTTGGTCCCATAAAGATAATGTCTCCAAATCTTGAGTGCAAAGACAACAGCGCCCAATTCAAGATCATGGTGGTATAATTTTTCTCGTGAGTCTTGAGTTGTCGAGACGCATAAGCAATAACCTTTCCTCGTTGCATGAGAACACAACCAAGACCTTGGTTCGATGCATCACAGTAGACCACAAAATCATCATTACCATCAGGTAGAGATAAGACAGGAGCTTCACAAAGTTTCAGCTTAAGAGTTTCAAATGCATCCTCTTGCTTAGGTCCCCACTCATAGGGTTTACCCTTGTGAGTTAAGGTAGTGAGAGGAACAGCGATCTTGGAGAAATTGGCGATGAATCGACGATAATAACCAGCCAATCCAAGAAAAGAACGGACTTCGGTTGGAGTGGTAGGGACACTCCAATTTTTCACAGCTTCGATCTTTGCAGGATCAACATGAATTCCGTTCATATCAATGACATGTCCCAAAAATTGAACTTCCTTAAGCCAAAATTCACACTTGGAGAACTTGGCGTACAGTTGTTCTTTCTTTAGGAGACTCAAGATAGAGTGAAGATGTTGCTCGTGATCGGATTTTGATTTAGAGTAAATCAAAATATCATCGATGAAAACGATCACGAATTTGTCGAGATAGGGTCTACAAACCCGATTCATCAGATCCATAAATACCGCGGGAGCATTGTCAAACCGAAAGGCATAACCATGAATTCATAGTGACCGTAGCGAGTGCGAAAAGCTGTCTTGGGAATATCTTCATCGTGGACTCTAAGCTGATGATAACCAGAACGGAGATCAATCTTCGAGAAGTGGGTTGCTCCTTGAAGTTGATCGAAGAGATCGTCAATCCTAGGAAGTGGATAACGATTCTTGATGGTGAGTTTGTTGAGTTCACGGTAGTCAATACACATCCGAAGAGAACCATCCTTCTTTTTAACGAATAAGACAGGGGCTCCCCATGGAGAAGAACTAGGGCGAATGAACCCTTTATCAGAAAGTTCCTGTAATTGACTAGCAAGTTCTTGCATCTCAGAGGGTGCAAGACGATAAGGAGCTTTAGCTATAGGATTAGCACCAGGAACAAGATCAATACGAAACTCCACTTGTCGAGCAGGAGGCAAACCAGGTAAATCCTCTGGAAAGACTTCAGGATAGTCTCGAATAATAGGAATGTCTTGGATACTTTTGCCTTTGTCCTTCTTCTCTATCACGTTAGCTAAGAAGGCTGTATACCCCTTTCGTAAGTACTTTTGGGCAGTAGTACAAGACATAAGCTTAAGCTCACCACAGGGTTTCTCACCATAAATCTTCAAAATCTCACCAGATTCGAGAGGAATGCGTATGACTTTCTCGAAGCACAGAATTTCGGCACGATGAGTTGACAACCAGTCCATGCCTACTATAACATCAAAACTACCAAGATGCATGGGAATAAGATCGATAGGGAAGGTATGATCATTGAGATTCAACAAGCAGTTACGAATAATAGAACCGATCGAAATAGACTTCCCGTTAGCTACCTCTACCACAAAAGGGTCTTCTAGATTAGTGTGGGGTAAGTTAAGTAAAGGTTCAAACTTCAGTGACACGAATGACTTATCAGCTCCTGAATCAAATAATATAGATGCATAGTGGTTATTAATGAGAAACGTACCATTCACCACTTCGTTGTTGTCACGGGCCTGATTAGCGTTGAGATTGTAGGCGCGACCTCGAGCACCTTGGTTCTGGTTGCGGTTCTGGTTTTGGTTTTGGTTTTGGTTCTGATTTTGGTTTTGGTTACGGTTACGGTTAGGGCAGTTGTTGATGTAGTGATTAGGGTTACCACACTCGTAGCATTGACCACGAGTAGGCCTGTTGTTTTGTTGGTTGGGAGCTAGGTTGTTGTTGTCTTGGGCAGCAGGAGATCGGCAGACGTTCACCAGGTGACCATATCTTTGACACTTAGTACAAAATCGACATGGCACCTGTGTGGGATGGTGATACTTGCAAGTGTTGCACAAAGGGTGAGGTCCGGTGTATGGTTTCTTGGCTGGGTTTTGGGCAGCAGGTGGAGTAGCAGCAACCATATAGTTTCTAGCCTTGCGCTTCTTGTTGCTTGAGGTCTCAGGCTTGACTTCAATTGCAGGCTGTGGAGTATCTTTGGCAACAGTCTTCTTAGTGCCCTTGCGAACTAGAGTACCGTTCTTCACATGATTATCAGTAAGAGTGGCCGCTAGACGTTTGGCCTCTTCCAGAGTTGCAGGATTTCTACCCCAAACAGTGTCCTGGATTTGCATGGGCAGACCACCGATGTACTTCTCGATGGCTACCGGCAGAGGAGTAACCTTGTGTGGCAACAATAAGCTAAGCTCATGAAAGCGGGTGTTGTAGGCAAGATTTTCCCCACTATCTTGAGCCAAGGTGTGGAACTCATCCTCAAGCTTTTTAACTTCATTTCGAGGACAGAACTCCTCCTTCATGATCTCTTTGACTTGGTCCCAAGTCATAGCAAGAGCAACTTCGGCCCCACGAGTACGCTTTTCTTCATTCCACCATGTGAGTGCTCGTTTATGGAGAACACTCATGGCGTAACGAACCTTGAAATTGTTGGGGCACTCACTGTTGATGAAGGTATTTTCAATACCCTCAAACCATTGGAGAAGTCCAGTAGCTCCTTCTTCACCGCTGAACTTTGGAGGGTTGCAAGAGTTGAAATGTTTAAGGTGCAAGCTTGGGGTCCATTGCCATTGCCATTGCCATTGCCATTCCCGTTGTTGTGACCATTCCCATTCAATTGGATGACCTGAGCAAGTAAGTTGGGAACCAGAGTTGCGATTTGCTGCGCCATTTGTTGAGAAATGATCGCAGCCAGTTGAGCATCAACCCCATTGTTGTTGTGGTTAGGAGCTTGGTCATGGTTGTGGTTATGGTTATCACCACCTTCTTCGTGGTTCTCACCATTGTTGTTGCGAGTGCTGCGACGAGGAGGCATGATCTGTAATAGACACAATGAAATGAATGAGAGTTTATATAAGGAATGTAATCATTTATTCATTAATTAAAACGAATAAACGAAAACGTTGACTTATCAAAGATTCTAAATTCTAATAACATATGAAGACATGCTTTAGCCTATAAGTGAACACTCATCCCGAGAATTCCCAGGTAGGCATCCGGGTCCCTCGTCTGATTGGGATATATGCGCAATGCCAGCCTAGACAGAAGACTCAGAATACAGGCGTTCACCCTTCCAGATTGCACGTGTTCGTTATTAAAATCTAGAACTTCGACGAGATCTCAAGGGGGTTCAGGTTAAACCTGAGGATTTTGTCCTATAAATCTAATGGTGGATCAGGATTGCAGCAGACAATTAAGAGTAGTCACATGTAGGTTTAGGGTTATAGGGCATAGAATAAGGATAGGATTAGGGAAGCAATTAGGGTTACAAGTAGGAGAAGCAAGTACTGTTTTAGTCCCTAAGGTTATAGTCTAGATTATTTCTAATAACCTAATTCCCTATAACCAAGGCTCTGATACCAATCTGTAACACCCCAACCGATGGCGGAAACATCGGGGTGCCACGTATTGATGATTGTTTTCAGTAGCACATGGTATAACATAAGTTTTAAATAATTTATTCAAACATAATATCCAAAATGTGACATAATGTCTAAGAATTCAAATACATAACATCAAATAATAACTTCAAAAACTTCAAATAAACTTCAAGATAAATCCTCATGCTAACTCAAGCCTCAGCTTCATTGTTACCTGAAACATGTTAATTTTGAAAGTATTTTGGGTCAACATAAGTTGGTGAGAATTACATAGGTTTTTGATGATAAATGAATAAAATGTTATGCAATTCATGTGCCATGTTAATCTAGCCCATATGTGAGAACATATTAGAAATAAATCGAGTGCATAATCAACCCTGTTGACTGTTATAAAATGATACATACCATACACTTATGGTCCCAATGAATATGTTATGCGATAACAAACACCCACGTAACCTTGGTAGGAGGCACGTATCCGGGTGGGATTGTCAGTCCAATAGATCTATCAATGTATACCGTCGGCTGATCAATGTTAATGATTATGCTAGAATGGTGCTTACTCTAATCATGCTCAAGACAATATGCAACATAGAAAACACATAGACACATTGATGATTGAATTGCAATGAAAATGTTATAACATGTTTCACCCCAAAAGTGGTGATAAAAGGGGCTATGTAAACTCACCTTAGCAAATGTTAACTTGTTGAAAAGATATGATAATTGTGTTGCCCAAAGTGATTCCAAATATATTACCCTATAATGAGGTAATATATAATAAGTCTAAGTCTAATAACTAATATGTGTATCCTAGGGTTTCGATTTGGGGATAATCAATTGTTAAATTTAATTTAAAAATGTTAATTAAATAAAGAAAATTGAATAATTAATAAAAAATAATCTTTTTATAAAATTTGAATTTTGAGTGAGCACATTAAAGTGTTTGAAGCAATAAAATAATTTTTATAAAATTATTTCATTTAAAATAGATTTTTAAATCTATTTATTTATAAATAGCCAATTATTAACTTTAATATTCAAAAATACTAAAATTAAAGAAATCTTATTTTAAAAATCATATTTCTGTTCTAAATGATTAAAAATAATTTGTATAAAATTTTGGTGCAAAAATGATGAAAATTGGATTTATTATGAATTAATTATGATTAAATCTAACAAAAATTGATTAAATATATTAAATAAATGATTTTACTGAATTAAAAATTATTTCAGTAAAGGTTGACTTTATAAAAAGTCAGGATAAATTTTGGAGAATTTAAATAAATTGTTTTGATATATAAATGGATTTTTATAATTATAATAGTATAAAAATGATTTAATTATTATAATTATTAAATAAATGATTTTCTGGAAAATAAAAATTACAAATAAAACTTTTATTACAGATTAAACAATTATAATTTTTTTAGAGTTTATAAAATAGTTTAGGTATTTTAAAAAGAATTTAAAAGATTAAAGGATTTAATATATATATATATATTTAATTGTTTGTTTTAAGAAAAAAAGAAAAGGAAAGAAAAGAACCAAAACCGGTCAGAGCCGGACTCGAACCCGGGTGACCTCGGAAAAGGACCAGAGTCACAACCACTTGGCCTAGGCCGGTGGTTGTGATGATTCTGGTTTCATAATTATTAAATACACGATGCAGCAAAAGCTTTATCCCCAAATTATAAACGACGAACCCTAGATTTTTCAATAGGATGATTCAGGCAACTATAGCCCGATTAATGTTAGGGCTATAGTTGCTTGAATGCCGATGAATAAACCCCACCAATAAAAGAGGACTCACAGTGTATAATTGATGTAGATAGTCGGGTCAAGGCAAAAGTCAACCACGAGCAAAAAAATCAATAATCAGTGTATAATAGGAAGAATTGGAGGTGGAGAGAGTGTTATGAGCGAGTTGTTAAGCCTCGCAGACCCTCAATTTATACTAGAGGATTAGGGTTAGGGTTAATTAAAAGGTTGACTTTCCATTTAATAATACGCGTCCAATTGATTATTAGGGCAACGATTGACGTGTAATCGTTGTGTATTCGCGTTGGATTGGGCCGGTAATAGCACGAATTTGCCAAAAATATATCAATTACGCGTCAATTAGATGGATTGATCACCAAGACAACCCACAGTTGACTTTCCTTGTCAACTGTGAGGTTTTGAGTGTGTGTATAAATTTAATATGTACCCGGGTTTATCACAAGGAACTGGCTAGCCCAGTTGGTTTGTGCTCGTGTGTTGGGTTAGGCCGGCCTTTGGCGCGGGTTCGAGCCCCGGCCAAGGCAATTATTTTATTTTTGATTTATTTATACACTCACACATATATATAATATTATATATAGTATTAGGGTTCCATAATAGCGACAAAAATAATAAATGCGAAGGTAATTATGAAAACTTGACGTTTTATTAATGTCAAAGCGTAACGTACAAGTATTTATTGCGTAATGTTACAGGATCCCTATCCTCCGGTGCAACAGCAGCGGTGATCTTTATCCCCTGGTGCTTGGACCTGGAACAACAACCTTTCCCACCACCTTTGCTGCTATCACCTCTTCTCTATGGCATCAACGTCTAGGCCACCCTGGACGCGCACCATTACAGTCTCTAAAGTCCAATCGTTTTGTCAATTTTTCTAATTATAACAATAATGTTTGTCAGTCCTGCGTACTTGGCAAAAGTATTAGACTACCCTTTGCTAGTTCTAATACTCGTATTTTCAATTGTTTTGATTTAATTCATAGTGACTTATGGACTTCTCCACTTTTGAGTTGTAATGGCCATAGATATTACATTTTATTTCTTGATGATGTTTCTAATTTTTTATGGACATACCCATTGTCCAACAAGTCACAAGTATATTCCATTTTTTGCGATTTCCACAAACAAATCGCAACCCAATTTGAAAGACCCATAAAAACGTTTCAATGTGACAATGGCACTGAATACATAAACTCATCATTTAATAATTTTTTCCTCATCACATGGCATCCTCTTTAGACGATCGTGCCCACACACATCGTCTCAAAATGGTAAAGCGGAAAGAATGATTCGTACAATCAACAATATGATCCGCACCCTCCTTACCCATGCCTCCCCCCCAAACACATTTTGGCACCATGCCCTCGAAACCGTCACCTATATCTTAAACATTCTACCCGTAAAACACTTAAACAACAAAACACCAACCGAAATACTATACCATCGCACACCCTCCTATGATCACCTTCGTGTTTTCGGATGCCTTTGCTACCCGTTAACCCCTTCCACCACCATTAACAAACTAGACACACGCTCCACACCGTGTGTCTTTTTGGGGTACCCTACTACCCACCGTGGCTATAAGTGCTTCAACCTATCCACTAAACAAATCCTCATATCTCGCCACGTCGCCTTCGACGAAACCACCTCCCCTTTTGCCAATACCATTAAACCACCTCCAACATATGAATTCCTCACTGACTTTCCCACAGCCTTATGGCCACATGTTAACCCACTCAATCCCACCTCCAATCCGCCGCACCCTGAGCCCAACTCACCCATGGCCTAACACTCCCCACCAAACTCTCCTGCCCAACCTTCACACCACTCGCCTACCCAACCGCACTCTCCTCCGGCCCATGTCTCCCCTAACCTTCCACCTGACTCGGCCCAAATACCACCCCAGCCTACTCACTCACAGCCCACTATCCCGCCTCCCCAGCCCACTTCGCACCTCAACACCTCCCAAACAGCCTCTTCCGCACCATCTCAATCCCAAACCCATCCGCCTGGCCGCACCATGCGTACCCGCGCAATGGACGGCATCTCTAAACCCGTCACCCGGCTCAACCTACACGCCACTACCATCATACCCGTCCCAAAAACCCCGTCCGAGGCCCTGTCCACGCCGGAATGGCATAAAGCCATGTCTGACGAATACCATGCCCTTATTAAGAATGAGACTTGGGATTTAACACCGAGGTTACCCGACATGAATGTTATCCGGAGCATGTGGCTATTTAAGCACAAATATAAATCTGATGGGTCATTGGAACGTTATAAGGCACGACTAGTTTGTGACGGTCGCCTGCAGCAGGTTGGTATTGATTGTGGCGAGACATTTAGCCCGGTTGTTAAACCGGCTACTATACGTACAGTGCTTTCAATTGCTTTATCTCAGCATTGGCAGATACACCAGTTGGACGTGACCAATGCCTTTTTACACGGTCACCTAAATGAGACTGTATACATGTACCAGCCGATGGGTTTTCGAAATAAAGACTTTCCGGATCATGTGTGCCATCTCAAACGGTCGTTATATGGATTGAAACAGGCCCCACGGGCATGGTACCAACGATTCACAGATTTTGTTCTTACTTTGGGTTTTGTGCAGAGCAGGTGTGATGCTTCTTTATTCACTTTTCATAACGGATCTCAGGTTGCTTACTTGTTACTCTACGTGGACGACATCATTCTCGTCACATCATCAGACGACTTACGTTCGTCCCTTATGTCTCATTTGTCTGCCGAGTTTGCCATGAAAGATCTCGGCCCTCTCAGCTTCTTCCTTGGCATTTCTGTCAAACGACAGAAAAACACTTTATTTTTATCCCAGCACGCCTACGCTCAGGACATCATCGAGCGTGCAGGCATGTCTTCATGCAAACCGGTTCAAACGCCGGTTGACACCAACAGTAAACTCGGGTCCCTTGCAGGTGATGACTTTGAAGACCCGACTTTATATCGCAGTCTTGCAGGTGCTCTTCAGTACTTGACATTCACTAGACCGGATATTAGCTACGCTGTTCAGCAGATTTGCATACATATGCACGCCCCCAAGACTGATCATTGGAGTGCTCTCAAACGTATTATTCGGTACATTAAGGGGACTAGCGATTTTGGGCTTACACTTGGCCCCTCACAGGACTCTCGTCTAGTGGCCTATACCGACGCGGACTGGGCCGGTTGTCCTGACACACGTCGGTCAACCAGTGGTTTTTGCATTTATTACGGTGACAATCTTATATTATGGTCCTCAAAGCGTCAAGCTACTATTTCCCGCTCCAGTGCTGAAGCTGAGTATCGTTGCGTCGCCAATGTCGTTGCTGAAGTTTGTTGGCTACGCAACCTGTTGCTCGAACTGCATCGCCCTCTCTCCAGTGCCACTCTTGTTTACTGTGACAACGTAAGTGCTATTTATCTTTCAGGTAACCCGGTTCAGCATCAACGGACCAAACATATTGAACTCGACATACACTTTGTTCGTGAGAAGGTGCAGAAAGGGGAAGTTCGAGTTCTTTATATGGCGTCTCGGTTTCAAATAGCTGACATATTTACCAACGGGTTACCACGGGTTCTATTTGAAGACTTTCGTTTCAGTCTCAGCCTCCGGCCTAGGGGTGTTCAGAATTCGATTCGAATTCGAAAAATTCGAAATTCGATTTAGTTCGATTCGATTACCAAGAATTCGATTCGATTATTAAGAATTCGAATTCGATTCGATTCGAATTCGAGTCCAGTAAATCGAATACGAATCGAATACGAATTTATGATTTTAAATTCGATTCGATTCGAAATTCGAATAAAAAATTGTACATGTATATTTTTTTAAATATATATACACATATACACATTATTATATACACAAGTATACACATTGGAAAAAAAAAACTTCTAAATTTTGGTCAAACTCTAAGAACCCATAGTGTCTATAACTTTTAGCATAACCATGTTTTATATATTTACCTTATATATCACAAACCTCTATAAAACTATACTCTCTACTATTTTTACTATTCTCGTATTTGACATATTGTTGTTTATCAATTTTGTAGATTTGTATTTTATATGTTAAAAATAATGAGTTTGTATTAGTTTTAAAACTAAAAGTAAAACAATTTGTTATTTAAGGTGAATTTGAACTAAATCGAATTTATTCGAATTCGATTCGAATTCGAGTTTCTTATTCGAATCGAATACGAATCGAATAAATTGAATTTTAAACGAATACGAATCGAATACGAATTCAGGTAAAAATATTAAAAATTCGAATAATTCGATTCGAATAATTCGAAAATTCGTTATTCGATTCGTTGAACACCCCTACTCCGGCCTCCTCCGGCTTCGACTGCGGGGGTGTAATAGACAACCTATGTATAGTAAATAGATAATATTGGTTTGACTTTTGAATTGTTTCCTTATATCTTGTAATCATCCCTAAAATAAGGGATTGTATCTTTATTATAAATTGAATGACAATAGAGAGGAAGGATCAAGGATCATATTGTTTACACAACTCCTACTTTTCTGGTCAACCAAGACCAAGTAGGATGATACATAATCATCACCCGTGAACCGCTATCGGACCCGTGACGCGTGAACCGTTAATGAACTGATTAACCCAACATTCACCCCTTAATCGGTTTGTTCACGCCCTTCACTCATAGCAGCGTTTAGTCACCTATTTCTCGAACCATATCGACTTGTACCGGACACCCGAACGCCCAAAGTCTTCTCGGTTCAATCCGAATAAAACCGCCACACTTGTAACATATCCTATGACATCTCGTTGGAAATGTTCATAATTAACATCATGACTCATCACGGATTGACGACCTCTTCCAGCCAAATCCAAAGCCACCCGATTTGAACTCCAACGCCATAATGTTCACATCGTGTAGTTTCTCCATCACGTACCTTTTTCCGATCACACTTGTTCAAAGAGGCCACTCCACCGACAAAGAAAACAAAGCCACCCACTTTTGCCGTTTTCTTTCAACCGCTAAACGAAGCGAATCCAAAGTCACCTGCTTTGATGGACCCTTCCTGCCCGTTTTTCACGCGTACGCCGGTCTCCTCTTATCACCAACAACCCGATCAAGATACCCGTTCTTAACGGTTGTGACTAGTCACTCAAACCCGCAACTAACAACCAAACGACCTACCTTTAATCACCTCTAACAGCCACAAAATACAAATGTTTATCACCGGTTACGCCGACGTCACAAACGATACTTCCATCACCACATTGCTTGACCAAAACACTTCAACGCCTCCGTCTTCCGCTGCTATAACAATCCCGAAACAACCTCTATTGTCCCAAACCTTCTTCTTTCACGCATGCCTCCACCAATCGACACACCCGTTGGCGGTGGAGGCTTCCCTGGTACGAGCACTAGGCTCTGATACCAAATGTTGGTTCAGGCCCCACTCCACACACATAACACACACTTGCAATTTAGTATGCAATGTAAATGCACCGAAGGTTTGAATGTTAATATATGTGGAGATGGAGAAAGTTTGCTATATGAATGAAAGGGTACTTCTATATTGAATAAACAAAGGCATTATATATATATATATATATATATATATATATATGGAAAGCGAAGGTCTCATTCGGAGGTGGCAGAGTACTTCACACTCGCTCTTGCAGTCCTGCCCCCACTCACACGCCCAGACTATGTTGTCTGAACCGATTCCACGCTGGGGTGGTGATAGGCATAAGGCTCCCCCCGGAAAATTTCCCGCCACCTGCCACTTGACAGATGTTGCACCCTCCACAAGAGGCAAGCCTCTCTGGAGTAAATACACGGTAATAGAAAATCGGGGTTGCCATTAGGATTCGAAGCTGTCCCCTCTATGAGGGTAGACACTAAGCATCACTTGGTGTAACACCCCAACCGATGGCGGAAACATCGAGGTGTCACGTAGTGACGATTGTTCAATAGCACATGGACTAAATTGTAAATATTAATAACAATCAACTTCCATTAATCAAAATGAAATACATAAGTCTTAATAGAAATCCCAAACATAGAAAAATAAATATTAAATCTCTTATTTAAGCACTAGGTCCAGCCTAAGCGTGAAAGCAAGTAAGATCAAACGTCACCTGAAACATGTACAAAATAATTTGTCAACACATATAATGTATTGGTGAGTACATCCGTTTGATATATATAGTACAAAACATTTCGCAATTCTTGTGTTGTATACCGTTTGCAATTATGTAATTTAAGTAATGTCCGTTCAAAATCAACCCTAAGAAATAAGTATCAAGAATCAAGAATCAAAACATTTTGTAATTTAATAAATCACAAGATAATGACCAAGGTCTCTCAACAGAGTCACAAGGGGTATATACCATAGTACTATTCATTGTAATGCCAGACCCTCAAAGGTTAATGATTTTGACAAGTCATAGACACAAAAATTAACATAAAGCAAACACACATGAGAATTGCATTTAGTAAAAGAAAATAGAAACTTGATATAAGTACATGAGTAGCCCCAAAAGTAAAATGAAAAGGGGAAAGATATACTCACAGTTTCGCTAAGTGTAAATTCCACGAAAGTTCGTCGTAAAAGTTTTAGAATTCCGAAGAACTCAACCTACATATAAGAATACTAATGAGGGAAAAATAACTTAAAAGTCTAAGGCAACCAAAATCTAAGGCATTAGGGTTTTACTAGACTTGTGTAGGAAGATGAAGTTTTTAATAATAATTTAAACAATAGCTTTGAAATAAATGTATCACGATTAATTAAATAAGCGACTAAAACAATTATGTATCCCACACTTAGAAACATTTTATATTTTATAGAAAAATATCCACGAAATAGATTTAATGATTTATATTTAATTACACAATTTAATATATCTAATTTAAATATAAATAGAATAAATAATACGAGATATGATCCAAAAATGATATTTTTATGAAAAATAATTATTTTATGTTGTGAAATACTGAAAATAATATTTCCATAAATTCTTTCAATTTATTTGCATTTAATACATACTTAATAAGCTTAAATAGTGTTTTAATGATTAAAAATAGTAAAAATAACAAAAATAATTATTTTCTGAGAAATTTTATTTTATTTAAGTTTATTATACATAAAAATAAATCTCCAGAAAATTTGAGGTTAAAATCACTTAAAATGAATTTTTAATCATTTAATTATGATTAAAACAAATTAAATCAAGAAAAATAGGAAAATAATGTATTTTTCAGAAAATAAAAATATGATAATTTTCTTTAAGGTGTCAACATGTTTCCCCTAAGTTTTCATAATTTTTGAAGTAAAAATGAATTTTCTAGGAATATTATAAGGTTTTAACTAATATATATATATATAATTATTGATTAAATAAATAAAAAAATAAATAATCAAATAAAGATGAAAAAGAAGCAAAAAGTTTCATAGCTGCAGCAGAGGGGACTCGAACTCGTGATAAGAAAGCAACACAATACCAAGTTCACCACTACACCACTTTAATGTTTTGTTATTTTTATTCAAACAAATAGTATTAAAAATACTTCTACACTTCATCTTCTTCCCCAAATCATAACCCTAACCCTAGATTTCTAAGACCCTCAATTGGTAAAGATTAGAACCCAATTCAAGAGGGCTTTTAAAGAATATGATTAAAGGAGTAAAATGGCACAAAAAACAAGAGCTTACAATACGTATTTCAACCGGAAACAAAGCTTCAAAGTCGCGACCAAAAACTCACGCTTTGGACCTTTCTAGGCGTTTTTACTTGATGTTTTTAGTGGGTTTTGAAGGGAATGAGTGCAGAATTCTAACCCTACGTTCAATTTATATAGTGGTCTTGTAAAGAGGCGTTTCTTTGAGCTTCATTAATTCCGGCGATTATACTTAAATTTTCGGTTTCAAGTGTGAAATAAAACGCGTTTTTTTGGCTTCATTATGACGGGAATTTAAAGGTTTTTAGGAAAGAAACGTAAGCATATTAATTCTTGCGAGTTTAAACGCCTAAAAACGCCAAAAAGAAGTCGCCGGAAAAACGCTGCTACAGTACCAGACCATTTTTTTTTTTTTTTTGAAACATGACAATTTTGGTCTCTCAAGTTAGTTTGGTTAGTTTAGTCCCTTGATTTCTTATAAAACTTAACTAAAGTTAATATTTTTTTTTTAACCAAACCTTTTTTTTAAACTCTAAAACTTTACATTTTTTTTTCATCCTTTATAAAATTCACCAAATATTATTAAGTTTTTATCTTTTTTCCTCGCAACACCTAGACGTTTTCCAACATCCCTAGACAAATTTATTTGAAGTTTTATAATAAAAGGTATATAAATAAGATTTTAACGAATAACGCCACATAAGTTTTATTTGTAATTTCAAAAGATCGTATCACGAGGACTGGAATGAACTTACGATAAAGTTAGCAAACGCGCAAATGTTACACTTGGCTTACCACTCCACCATAAGGTGGATGGTAACAAAGGCATTATATAGCCATAAAAAACAGTACGTTTGATTAGGGATGAGCACATAGTGCCAAATACCGATCCCGTACCGAACCGATACCGAACCGAGGGTGTTCGGTATCGGTACCCACATTTAGAGGTTTTCGGTTTCGGTATTATTGGTATCGGTACTCACATTTAGAGGTTTTCGGTTTTCGTACCGGTATGGTATCGGTATTTTACCTTAAAATGGGATGAGCATACACCACCGAATACCGAACCGATACCGATACCGATCTCGAACCGATACCATACCGATCCCGTACCAAACCGAGGGTGTTCGGTATTGGTATCGGTACTCACATTTAGAGGTTTTCGGTTTCGGTATCGGTATTTTAAGGCCATACCGGTACCGTACCGTATGTTTTTGGTATCGGTATTGGGTTTTGGGAGTTTTCGGGATCGGTATCGGTTGGTACCGATAACGTCCCGAGCTCATCCGTACAGCCAAGGCATGATGGACTTTAGGCGATTGTAGAACAATATGAAGCCTGTCGCTACATCTTAGCCGTTTGTCAATTTCACATGAATCTTTATGCAGAGTTATCTTTGTTTCCAGATCCCTTATATAGCCTTAGTGTTGTTTGAATGTATGATAGATGAAGGCATGATAGAACAAGTTAACAAGGACAACTTAGTATCCAATCAATACTACTACATTATTGTGTTGGATATATATAATCCATTTTTGCCATCAATTAACCAAATCAAAGATGTAACGTCCATTTGTGTCATTGCCATAGCGAAACTGTTAAGCATAACTAGCGACTTGACATCATCACATTTACTTTGAAACCTTAAGTTTTAGCATTTTGAAAGTCTCGTCGTTTTCAGTTGGTCTAATTGTTTGTTTTTTCTGCCTGTAAAGGAAAACAAAATCTGTATATGGGAAGTGTGTCGAAGATTGTACATTGCTCATTTCTTTTTTTTTTCTGTAAATTTTATACATTTTCTATCATTGAGGCACTTTCCAACAATGGAGCTTAACATGATCTAGAACAAAATTATTCACGAGCCTTATAATCTTGTTTGAAGCGTGTCTAGTTTCTTGATTATATCTTGAGATTAGTATCAGATTCAGATGTTTGATCTTCATTCTGTTTGTCTTTCACTGATCTCAACATGAAAGCCATTTGGAAACTGTAAACCCGGTGTTCGTACAATTTCTCCTCCTCTCACTGTTCGCCACCTGTGAATTTTAGAGAAAGATATTATTAGTATATCTCTTCTTAAACACACATTGCATATTTGCATTCATATAGAACTGATTTCTTTTTACCTGTATTTGGTAACCAAACAGTGGAGAAACACCGCCATCTGGACTTTAGTGAAATCTGTTCCAACACAAAACCGCATTCCACCACCAAAACCCATAAAATTCTTCGATACACCTTTCTGATCCATCTTCTGTTTGGAGGGAGGAAGACTCATATAAGATTTTATTTATAAAAAATTTCACTGCATGTAGAGTTCTTGTTGGGCTCAGTCCACTAAACATTGACACATCCCAGCTCGACCCACTAGAGAAGTGGGCCGACCTTGGATGAGCCAAAGCCCACTGGACTGGGCCCGATGTATCTCTAATCCAGTAATCCCCTCACATAATTGCATATACATGTATCTTACCTCCCATCTCCGTGGATTGAATTCTAGTGGATCCTTGTAATTGGCAGGGTTTAAATGGACGGCCGGGGGACATACCATTACCGCCCAACCAGCTGGAATCGTATAGTCTGCATAAATCCAACATCCATATCAATGTACATTTACAAACTTTATCATTTTTAGTAATTATAATTACTCTAAAGAAAAAATAAAATAAATGCATGTACCTTTGAACTTGATGTCTTTTAGTGCCTTTCTGAACACTCCAGGAACAATGTTAGCCAAACGGACTGTTTCATTTATAAGCTGCAACATCAAGTAATTGGTATCAACTATACCGTACGCTTTACTCATAAAGAGCTCACAATTTTGTTTTTGGTTGCTCTGGAGACTTTCTAGCTGGATTTACACAACCAATACAGCCAAAACGCATAGGTGGTGTATGAGCTCAAACATTTCTTATGAACCAGTATCTCTTATGTAGACAGACAATTCTTACAAGTAAAAAATTTGTTTATTCAACACACCTGAAACGTGAATGTCATCGACTTATATTCTTTCCATGTAAGTCCAGACTCTTTATTTTCCCTGTTTCTTATGATATTATCATGCTCTTCCTGTGTACAGTAGCAAGATCAGATCAGATCATATCACTAAATATATTGTGACAAAATAGTTTTCATTTAATTAATTAACTTAAACTAAATTCTTTTCACTAACCGTTAATTCTTGCAATACGCTAGGATTGTCTCTCAGAAGCTTGACAGCCACTGTTATGGCTAAGGAAGTTGTTTCAAAGCTTGCAAACAATAGTACAAACATCAAGTCTAAGGCAATTGCTTCTGTAAGGATCGAATCGCCTCGATCTAGCTCTTCAAGTACATAGTCAAAGAAGTCACTTTTGACTTTCCGAGGGTTAGCTCGTCTATTTTTAAGCATGTTTTTCAGCATTGCCATCGCCTTCTTTCTTCCCTGATTAAGTTAATGATAATTAAAATTTCTTTTAGATCTAACAACATTTACTTATGTTAGTTGAGTTTTGTCGCAAACAAGTCCGTCAGGCTGAAAGTCTTTTTAATGCACACAGCCTCATAAATCATTCTATTAGAAAATTACATTATCTTTGCAATCTAATTAGGGGAATGATATTTTTTTATGTTTTGTTTATAGTGTAACATGTTTTCTAACTTTTGGCGAGAAAACGGTTATTGGTATGCTCTGTACGGTTTTTCTAAGTGAAATAAAATTGTCCCCTTCTCTCTTAAAAAAAAAAAAGAAATTACATTAGACCGTCCGTTGTGGAAGCGCGAGCAGCATGACGCGAACGGAGTTTTAGCACCGGTGTTCACCCCTAGCCACAACAGCCCCACACGAACCCGGCAATCACCTGCGCGAGCGAGCACAAGCGATGGTGGTCGCGTGGGTTAACGGGAGAAAGTGACCTTTGGTCGCGCCGATGCTCACCTCCAGCTACAACGAGGTCAAGTGACCGGGTTACTTGAGAGTCACGTTGGTGGCTCACGCCCGGTCGCTCGCGCCTCCACAACGGACGGCCTTATCATTGTTATTTTTGTTTTTAGAACTATAACTAAGGGTAAAGAATATGAATGGACATAAAAATGTTAATGGGTCAACTCAACCCGTTTTAAAGGTTTAAACCCCAATCCATTAAACCCGTTACCCAACCCGCCTGACCTGTTGACCATTCTCGCCACATGATAAATTAAAACTGTATATTTTTGTACCTGTAGACACTTGTGGTAAGCTGTTCCAGGAATGTCTAAAGGGAAGGAGATTAACCCTTGTATAAAAGCTACAAAATTCTCCCTTAGATTCTCAGATGACTTCTCTTGATCATAACTTATCAACTTTTTTGCAGTTAGATCAAATATCATCTGCAAAATAAATTTAAAAAAAAAAAAAAAAAACAAAGTTGGCTATTTTGGAAAAGAAATAATCAAGTAATCTTAATTTTTGAAGTATTTTCAAAGTCAAACCAGAAAGTCAAACGACAGGTTTAGGCGCCAGTTATGTACAGTCGGTTAATAAGTCAGTTAAATAACCGTCGTATGTGAGGGTATAAATACCCAACTATGTTTCATTTGTATGTATGTATGTGGGAATATTATTGTATTTGTATATATTGTGAATTTCCCCATCCTCTGTTTCTTTATCAATGTGCATACTTAAATCATTCATATGTTCATCGTATAACCAAGTCGTATATAGGCAAAACAGGGGAAACTCAACAGGCTAATCATATCAAATATGTAGGGGTGTAAACGAGCCGAGCCCGAGCCTGACTGGGCTCGAGCTCGGCTCGTCATGCTTTTACGAAGCTCGAGCTCGGCTCGAAAGTAAAACCCAAGAGCTCGAGCTCGACTCGGCTCCAAATAATTTTAGAACAATTTTAAATGAGCTAAAAGTTCGGCTCGAGCTCGCTTCAAAGCTTAAATGAGCCAAAACTCAGCTCGAGTTCGAGTCGTCAATGTTAAATAATAGGTATACTATATATAAAATAATTATAATATAAAATTTGTTTAGGCTCGCGAGCCTAAACGGTCTTTGTATAAAAAGTTCGAGCTCGGGCTCGATAACTAAACGAGTCATGTTTCAAGCTCGAGCTCGGGCTCGGGCTCGTTAAAGCTCGGCGCGTTCGAGCTTTTTACCGAGCCGATCCCGAGTAGCTCTCGAGCTGCTGTGCATCATTTACACCCTTACAAATATGTATGAAAATTAAATAAAAAAAATAAATAAAAAAAATACAAAGTTGATGACTTACATTTGCAGTAGCTTCCTTCAGTTCCACTGATTCTTGGCCAGTCCATTTCTCTAGATTCCTTGATGCAACATGTTCCACTTCATGAAGCATTTTTTTAAGGCTTTCGGGCCCGAATAGACACAACACCATATTCTTGAGATACTTATACATATACCCATGCAAAGATCCCACATTTTGTCTACCAAACACTTCTGTAAAGCTATCTGGATACCAACTCTGAAACAACTGACCCTCTTGTTGGAATATCATGTGATTAAGATCCGAATCAGTCGAGACGATGACGGGCCGCCCAACCAAACTGGTTCGAAACACCGACCCATATCTGCAATCCAATAGTTTATGTTAGAACTGTAGAAAATGATATAAAAGTATAAAAAATAAAGAATGAATTACTATTTGAGTCCCTATCTAGATATTAACTAACGTATTGAGTCCAAATTGCTAACTCCGTTAACTAAGTTTGTTAAATCTGTATGAAATGACAAAAATACCCCTACTTATTAAAAATAAAAGATATATATACAAGGGCATTTTTGTCTTTTCATAAAAAACTAACAGACTTTATGGATGGATTTAGCAATTTGGACTCAAATGGTTAGTTAATTTCCAGCCAGGGACTTAAATAGTTAAAGTTTTGGATTTTAGATTCAATAAGTTAAAACCACTATAACACAGGGGACGTAAATAGTAATTCACTCAAAAATAAATAATAACCTTTTAATTCTGTGTTTGACAAAGGGAGGTGTGTCCCAAGTTGGATTAGGTGCAAAAAACTGCATAGTTTCACCTATTAAAGGCCAGCCCATTGAGCCTGGAGGAAGGTTTCCTTTACATTTAGGATTTTGCCACCTGTACAACCAATGTGTAATGGCCACCATGATTAATGTGGCTGCAATGTACAGGCTAACATGCCACATATTTAGCTGCTATGGAAAAAAAGAATTTAAACCAATGAGAAGCAGACACGTGGTGGAAGAAGATGGGAGACTTAAAGGAGGCAGAATTAGAAATGAAAGATGTGTGTGTGTGTGTGAGAAAGAGAGAGAGTAAGAGAAGCAAATGTGGAGTGTGTATGAGTATTCATGAGGAGAAGTATTTATATAGGCATGCCAGAAGTTCAAACTATTTAAATGGTATTATTATTATTATTATTATAATGTTGGTTTAGTTCTTTTTTTTTTATTTGGTACAGTTAGTTCTGCAGAAAGCTGTACAAGTGGTTGGTGATAACAAAAAAAAATAATATGCTCATCATCTTTTGTCTGCAGATCACCCCATTTTTTTTTTGTCAACGGCATATTTATATGATTGCTTAATGCCACTGGCTTGCCCTGTGAACATGGTGTGACATTTTGGAATTTGCAAGGACCAGGACAGGCCATGGTCCTGGCTTGCCCTTCAACTCCTAACCGATGGAGCACCGAGAGGTGATGTACACATTTGAGACACTCCTAAAGGATATGCAGGAGTGACTAGGAATTTACATGTCTAAGCATGTATTTACGAGTATGTATCACCTTCAAACATTTGGCCCGTTATAGTCCTTGCATTCATTTTCTATGATGTTTACATGATGTTCTACTTTTTCTTTCTTCGACTCCTGACCAATGGAGCACCGAGAACTGGCCTAGACATTTGAGACATTATCGAATGATATGCAGGAGTGACTAGGAATTGACACATCTAATCATGTTTCCGGGTATACACGATTTTCAAACATTAGGCCTTTCAAATTTAATCCTTGCATCCAATATTCAATATCTATGATGCTTACATTATTTAAAAAAGAAAAAAATCTATCTTAAATGTTGATTGAAAAAAAAAAAAAAATCCTTGTTTATTGAGCATGAAAAGAACAATATCTCTGCCCAAAATTTTGTAACTTATGCGGTTCTTGTTGTGTGACAAAAAACAGATGAATTAAGTTAACTTACTTCCCTAGATTCTAGAAGATAGGGGTAGCAAGATTCTTTTTGACCATTTCAAGTATGAAGCCAATCATCAAAATAATGATTTATAATTCCAGATTTGTTTCAGCTTTTAAAAATCTTGCTATTGCTATAAATCTTTCTCTGTATCTCTAATAAGATACTTTGTTCATATTTGGACGGCATTCAGAATATTGTTCCCACAATCTTAATTGCATCACCATTGATTTCGTATATATGGCTCTAGATTCTTTCTGTACCAAACAGTTTGTGTTCTAATATATTATAAAATTAAATTATAGGGTATTGGATGTAAATAATCCAAAGTTTGGGCCATTGACCAATAATAATCCGAACTTTAACGTTAGACCAGGATAATCCCAAATGAACATGTGTGTGTCAAAAATGAACATCCGTTAACTTTGAACTAACTGAGTTAGTTCAAGATGACGTGGCAGTTGATGTGGCATGCTGACGTGGACCAGATACTGATGTGGCAGCTGAGGTGTCATGCTGACGTGGATCAGACGCTGATATGGCATGCCAAGTCAGCATCTAATCCACGTCATCATGTCACCTCAGTAGCCACGCATCTTGAACTATCTCAGTTAGTTCAGAGTTAACGGAGGTTCTTTTTTTTACACCCACATGTTCACTTAGGATTATCATGATCCAAGATTAAAGTTCGGATTATTATTGGCCAATGGCCCAAACTTTGGATTATTTAAATCCAATACCCCTTAAATTAATTAGTAATAGAATCTCAATTTCTATTTTTAATAGAATGTGGTAAGGTCCGAGTCCGATTATGGTTTCTATCACAAATTTTTAGAAATTACACTTTCTTTTAGTCTCGTTAGTTGAGTCGACCGGTGTAACACCAACTACTGCTAGAAATTATCCTATACATTAATAGAGGAACTGATTTAAACAGTGTTCGGGCGTTTTTCCCGGTCTTTGTTTGTTATGTGGTTGGTATTGACTTTGTTTCATTGGTCTTGTTCTCTTAACTTTGATAGCACTATAAAAGGAGTGTAAATGTGTCAAGCACGCTCGCTTGTGAGTTACTTGAGATTGGTTCGTGAAATGCTTTGAATCAAGCCTAGCTTAAAGGAGCTTATGCCTAGAAATAATCATGTTTATTAAATAAGCATCAATTATGCAGCTCGAGTTGAGTCAGAATCTAATATTTATATAGTTATTTGATATATTTCTATAGAATAATTAATTTTGCACATAAGTTTCAAGTACAGTTCATTTTATTTAATATATTTTATTAAATAAATAATTTTGTACATAAAATTAGAGTAAAAATTAATAACTAAATTATATATATAGAAACCTTACCCTATATATATATTATAATAATTTAAATATAAAAATAATAAAAAATGAAAATTTATTAATGAACAATAAATATCCGAGCCAAACATTGAAAAACTAGTCATGATCCGATCTTGAGCTTAGGCTCTTGTCATGTTAAATGAATCGAGCTCAAGCTTTGTTAAAGTTTAGTTCGTTTACATCCTAAATTTACAATTCTACAAATATGTAGAAACGTCTTGGATGGCCCCATTGGTTGTGAATGAGCTTATTTCATGGTGTAAAAGGGAAAAAAAAGCAAGCCTACATTTAATGTAGATTGATTTCGAGCAAGCCTATCATAACATCAATTGGGTTTTTGTTGTTGAGGTTATGGAGCTTATGGGATTTCCCCGCTATGGTGTAAGTGGATCATGGTATTCTCAAATTGACTAGATCTTCTGTTGTGGTCAACGGTGGGCCTACTTTTGAATTTCCATGTCATAAAGGAATGAGACAAGGTGACCCATTATCTCCTTTTCTTTTTATCCTTGTGATGGTGGTTTTATCGTGTATGATTGATAAGGCTAAGGAAGTCGGGGTGATCAATGGTATTCGCACTCCTCATGGTGGTCCTATTATCTCTCATCGCCTATTTGCGAATGATGCTATCATTATTGGGGAGTGGTCGAGGGCTAATGTGGTTAGAATTCTTAGATGCTTTCACGTTTGCTCGAGTTTAAAGATCAATCTCGCTAAGTCCAATCTTTTTGGTCTCGGGGTGGGGATGAAGGATGTCGAGGCATGTGCTAGTATGGTGGGGTGTAGGGTGGACACGACACCTTTGAAATATTTGGGGGTTCCAGTCGGAGCTAAAATGAACCGGGTTAATAATTGGAGGCCGATCGTGGAGGTTTTTGAAAAGCGGCTATCAAAATGGCAGGCTAATTGTTAGTCCCCATTGGTGGTAGAGTTGTTAGATTAAACCTGTCTTGGAAAGATTGCCTTCTTATTACTTCTCTATTTACAAAGTTCCTTCTAGAGTGATAAACCAGTTGGAAGGTATGATCAGGAAATTCCTATGGAGGTGGGTCGGCTAAAATGGTAAAAACATATTAGGTTTCTTGGGAGCGGGTTACCCTTGCTAAAAGGGAAGGGGGTTGGGTCTTTGTAAGCTTTCAGTGATCAACACCGCGCTTCTCTCTAAATGGAGGTGGCGCTTTAAAGTGGAGTCAGATTCATTATGGAAGAAGGTTATTGATGCGATTCATTTTGGTAGAAGATGTTGGGAGTTTTTTCCTGCGCGGAAATACTTGACACGGTCGTGAAACACTATAGTGAGGTTGATGAATAGAACGATCATATCGGATGTTCCTCTTCGATGATTTTTCTCAAGGAAGGTGGGTGATGGGAAGGATATTTCTTTCTGGCTAGATCCGTGGCTGTCTAACAGGGTTGTTTAAGAGACATGTCCCAATCTTTTTTCGCTTGAGAAAGTTAAAAGGTGCAAGATTGCTGACATGATTATTAAGGACGGTGAGGTGTATAATCGGAACTGGTGTTGGTCGAGACATCCAGAATCTGAGGAGGAAGTCGGCGAACTGGAGTTAGTTCTCAGCCTTCTGGAAAACGTCCAGCTGTCTAGTAGAAGGGACGGTTGGAGCTCGTCTGGTGGGTCGGATATCGAGTTTAGTGTGAAAGGAGTCAAGAATTTGTTATAGTTTAAAGGAGAATCGAGTAATTGGTTAGTTATGGAATGGTGTAAATGGGTGCCTCTAAAGTGTAACATTTTCATATGGATGGCTGAAATGGGTCGTATTCCCACAACTGATGTGCTTATTAGAAGAAATATTCACATTGACGAAGCAGAATGTCCTTTTTGCAAGTCCGGGGTTGAATCGGTGGATCATGTTTTCACTTCTTACTTGATTGCTACGGTGTTGTGGTAGCATGTTAGCTCGTGGTGTCGGGTTAACAACTTTGTTTTCTCGGTTAAAGACCTTTTGGAGCTTCACAAGTATTTGGGTTTAAATGGCAAGGCTAAGAGTATATTTCAAGGTATTATCATTAGGGGTGCAAACGAGCCGAGTCGAGCCCGAGCCTTGCATTATCGAGCTTGGCTCGTGACAATTTTCAGAAGCTCGAGCTTGAGCTCGATTTGAGCCTTGTATTTTGGGCTCGAGCTCGGCTTGATAGTATATTCAAGAACTCGAGCTCGGCTCGAAAGCTCAATCAAAGTGTGTGGCAAGAGTTTAAGCGAGCCCCAGCTCGGCTCGAGCTCGTTTTGGACCATTAAGGACTCGTTTTGGACCATTAATGAGATCGTTTTGGACAATTAAGAAGTCCAAGGCCCAAATTAATTTAGTTAATGCATGGGTTGCAATACAATTGTGCTATATAGGATTAGTTGACCTAAATAAGCAAAGCTCGATAAGGCTCGACGAGCCCAACCGAGCTTTACATTTGAGGCTCGAGCTCGGGCTCGATAATTAAATGAGCTTTATTTCATGCTCGAGCTCGATAAGGCTTGACTGGTTCGAGCTTTTTACCGAGCCGATCTCGAGTAGCTTGCGAGCCGCTCGGCTCATTTGCACCCCTAATTATCATCATAGGCTGTTGGAGTATTTGGAGAGTGAGAAATAGACTTAAATTTGAGAATTCTTATATGATGATGGAAGATATTATCGGGAAGTCAAAGCGGTCGGTTTCTTGTGAGTTAAACATAGAGCTAAGTTAGAGAATTTATCTTGGTCGGACTGATGTAAATTTGTAATTATTTAATTTTTCTTTGTTGTGTTGGGTGGCTGCCCCGTTTTGTGGGTTAGTCAGTTCGGTTTTTTATTTAAGTTGATTTAAAAAAAATAAAAAAAAATCTAGGAGATCGATTTGGTGAAGTTTGAAGTCAATTTGGACATAGAGCAACACCCAGGATGTGTTTTCTTGAGCCACGAGTGCTTTTTCACTAGGTAGGTTCCTGTATGTTGGTACGAGTAGAGAGGAAGTGTATGATCACGTGCATGGTGCATGTGTGGGTCTGTTAAGATCACAATGAGTATGACCATGTGAAAGATGCTGTTTACAAAAATAATTAACTTGTAAAATTATATTATAATAATAATTTCAGGTCTTAAATTTACAAGAGCATGGGTATTTGTAATCATTGTCTGCTGTTAAATAATAAGTTTTAAACTTTTAACACGTCTTCCTTTTGGTCAAACTCAGCTCTAAACTCTAGAAGCTCTCCTTTTGACTTTTACCAATTAAACAATACTATTTATTGAAAAAAAATAATAATATTAATTTTATTTTGCTTTAGATCGGGATTTTGGGATCTAAAAGAACAAAACATGAATAGTACTATGAAGTGTAAAAAATGGATTAAGGTCGGACAGTGTGTTACATAATAAGGATGACAATACAAACAGCTTTTGTAGTTAATTAATCACACTTTCATTAATGCACATTACATTACAGCTAAAAAGAGTGGTATGTAGTTTAAGTGCATTGTATTGGGTAAAGGTTGTAGTTTTGGTCCAGATCTGTGGATTAGAAAAGGTCTTAAAAAGAGTTTATTTGATATTATGGTGATATGAGATGGCATGGCCCCTACACAACTCTAAATGACACTTGGGTTGTTACCTGGTGGTGAGACACAAAAGCCGTTTGGAGGAAACACAAAGTTTAAACATGGATAATGTATTAGCTACACTATAAACAATATATAGACAAATATCTTAAAACTATAACTTTAGATACAAATCGACTGACATTCCCCGTGGTATGAGGGGAGGTTCTCTAACACTTAAGCGCGCTAAACCTAAATCAATAGAGTAACCGAGGGGGTAAACGCTTAGTGAAGATGTGAGCAAACAAATGAGTTGAGGGTGCATGTAGGTTGTAGCACATGGACATATCTAATGTCTTAACATTTTTTCCTAATAAAATGTGGACCGGTCTTAACATGTATGATGGCTTGATATTTCGACAAGAGAGTGCACTTACACTAATGTAAATAAAGCGTAGTTATTAAGGAAAATGTGACTCAAAAGGACACGTGTGAAGCGATGATGATTTAACAACATCGATAACAACCTTATAATTCAACTTAAACACTAGCATCTAACATAACATGTGTGCGTTGACCACAACATAAAATTATCAATGAGAGGGGAACAATATCTGGAGGTAGACCAATGAATATTGTGGCAACCAACTCAATCTACATTGATATATGCAAGTATGCAACTAGTCAATTTACAAAAGAAGTAGGAAAATGAAGACTTTGATCATGAGACCCTAAATATATAGAAGAATATGTTCCAAGGCATATGGAGGTGGGGTTAGGGATGAGTTCGGGACGGTATCGGTACCAATCGATACCGATCCCGAAAATACCGATACCGAAAACTCCTAAAACACAATACCGATACTGAAAACATACGGTATCGGTATTTTATCTTAAAATACCGATACCATACCGATCCCGTACCAATACCGAAAATACCGAAACCGAAAATCTCTAAATGTGGGTACCGATACCGATACCGAACACCCTCGGTTCGGTACGGGATCGGTTCGGGATTAGTATCGGTTCGGTATTCGAGGCTATATGCTCATCCCTAGGTGGGGTTCACAAGACTTTATTTATTTAATAGTGTGTGATTTTTTATAAAAGATAGTGTGTATATGTGTGGGTAAATGGTGAGGTAAAGTTAATATATATAGAAATGTTATTTTTTTTTATATAAAAATTCAACCATTGTATATGTTAAAAGGATTTAGTTTGTAATTCAAATGTTGCACGATAAAATGTTGTGTTGGTCTTGTTCAGTTCTATTCCTATTGGGCTTATACCTGATTGGGTTTATGTCTGGACTTGTGTCTTGTACGAATTCTATTGTTGTGGGCCTCATCCGGGTCTCATCTCTACGTCAGTTCAGCTGACTTAATCAAGTGGGTTAAAAGCCCATATATGTGTGTTTCTTGTGAACGGTGCAGATTTATCATTGGAATAAGTGGATGGCTCAGATTTGAAGCACACGGATCGTCAGCTGGCATATAAAAGCTTTTGGAGTTTCTCTCACATTCATTCACACTCTCTCTCTCGTTCAGATTGTTACTCTCACACACACACTTTACGTCTCTCTCATTCTCTGTATTAGGGTTTGTGTATTCTTTGTAAGTGTTTGTGTATTATCTTGTATTATTTCTTGATCATCTGCTGATATTTCATCAGCAGATGTAGACAATCTTGTATCTTTAAGTTTCAGTGATTATCTGAAACTTTATTGGGTCTGGTTGGGTGTTTTCTGGTTTGGGTAAACTAATAAGATTTTGGTCACCGTTTTGTCACTATATTCTTGTTTCTGGTTTTGTATTGTGTTTGTGTTGTTATTGAGAGAGATTGAGAGGTATTCGTCTTAGATTTTCTACATGGTATCAGAGCTAAGGCTCTGATCTGTGGTGTTCTTGTGTCCTTTTGTCTTCCGCTGTCTTTTCTCTGGTCAAGGATCTGATCTCTTTAATAGATCTGGTCCTTTGTTGTTCTTTAATAGATCTGATCTTGATATAGTAGATCTGGTCTATTATTCTTGTGTTTGGTTATTGGTGGTTGAACAGACTTGTATTGGTCAACGTGTGTTGGCTGGTGATCTTCTGGAGTTCTTGGATTGGAGCTCTTGGATTGGAGTATTATAGCTACAGTTGCTCTCACAACTCAACACCCTAAGTGAAGGTGTTGGTTGTGAGTTGGCGAAACCCTAACTTGGGTTCCCCCTCACTGTGAGATCGTTCTATCTCTTTTATTTTTTCTGCATTGTCTGTCTAGTTGTCTTGACCGGGTTAGGGTGGACCGGTATTGTTGTTGGTATTTGTCTCTGTCTGTTCTTGTTTGAGTTTCTGTGTATTTGATATATATACATATATAGTTAATAAAGGACTCCCGTGTTAAGATCTGGGTGGGCACCTATGAGTGATGAACCCACTATCTGAACACTGACACGGTTTCGTTCTATTAGGGCTTATTATCTGTTCTTGTATTTGTCAGCTATTGCTGACCGTTTGTTTGTTCTTTCTTTGTATTGATTGTCTTCGATTGTTGATATCATGGATGAACCTGGTGGTGGGGGTACCCTCACTAATCCTGGTGGTGGAGGTCCAGAGAATCCTAATACTCTAATTAGTAAATTAGATATTGGTGATCCTTTGTATATCCACCCAAGTGATACCAGCACTCTGTCTGTTATCAGTATCAAACTTAAGGGTACTGATAACTATTCTGTTTGGGCAAGTGCAATGAAGCTTGCCCTTGAAGCCAAAAATAAGTATGGCTTCATAGATGGTTCTGTTACTAGGTCTGTCACTGATGAAGTCTTAGGTAAACAATGGGATAGATGTAACTCAGTTGTTCTTACTTGGTTACTCAATTCTGTTAGTGAAGAGTTGTTCCTAGGACAGGTTTTCTCTAAATCAGCCAGAGATGTTTGGCTTGATTTAAGAGAAACCTATGATAAGGTAGATGGATCTGTTATGTTTAGTTTGCATCAAAAGATTAATTCATTAACTCAAAGTGGTAGTTCTGTTTCAGAATACTATCATAAGCTAAACACAATGTGGAAGCAGTTGGACTCAATGGTTCAACTGCCTTCATGTTCATGTGCAGCTTCTGGAAAATTTAATGATTTTAATGCACTAATAAAATTGATGCAATTTCTTATGGGACTAGATGATGTTTATCAAACTGTTAGATCTAATCTTCTGATGCAAGATCCTCTACCTAGTGTCAAAACAGCCTCCTCTATTGTATCTAGGGAAGAGTCACATAGAGGTGCTAGTTCTAGTGTGAAAGGATCAAATGTATCCTTCTTTGTTAGGTCTAATCAACCTGTGGACAATAAAAGAAAACCAGGTAGGGGTCCTAATCCTAATCTAAAATGTACACATTGCAATATGATAGGTCATACTGTTGACAGATGTTATGAACTGGTTGGGTATCCTCCTGGTTATAGGAAGAAAGTTCCAAACCAGCCTGGAAAACCAACTAGTTCTGGTAATGTGTTTAATGCTAAGGCAAATGTGTCTAGTAAGAGTCCTGTATCAGCTACTGCTTCTTTGCCTTTTACCTCTGAGCAGATCTCTAAGCTGATGAATCTTATTAGTGAGAGACCATCAAATGATCCTCAATCTTCCAGTGTTGGAGGTGAGTCTGGACTTGTTGATGGTTTCTCTAATGCTACTGTCTTGAACAAAGTTTGTGATATTTTTAGGAACTTTTCTAGTTGTTCTACTTTGGTCAAGACTGCACTGTTACTCAAATGGATCATGGACTCTGGTTCTAATCAACATATGGTTAGCACTGATGAGAATATGATCAATTGTCTTGATGTTTCCAGTTATAACATGTCTGTTAAACATCCTAATGGCACTAGTGCCAAGGTTGTTAAGATTGGAGACATCAAACTGGGAGAAGGTGTCATCCTTAATGATGTCTTCTATGTCCTAGAGTACTGTGTAAACTTGATTTCTGTCCATAAGTTAGCTAAGGACAACAAGTTGAATGTGTTGTTTGATGATCATGCCTGCTATGTCCAGGATTCCAAGTCCAGGAGTGTCCTGGTGACTGGTAAAGAGCATGATGGACTGTATTTTGTTGGTGATAATGTGAGTATGGTTAATCTGTGTTACAATAGTATAAGTGAGTCTAATCTATGGCACAGTAGGTTAGGTCATCCCTCTAATGAGGTTCTTGCTGTGTTAAAAAAGGGTTTGAATGGGTCATGTAAAGAAAACAATGTTTGTGAAATATGTCATAAAGCAAAACAAGTTAGAGTTCCATTTCCTCTTAGTGAACATAAGACTACTGAGCTAGGGGAATTGATTCACTTGGATGTTTGGGGCCCTTATAGGGTAACAAGCAAGGAAGGGTATAAGTACTTCCTAACAATAGTGGATGATTTCTCTAGAGCAGTTTGGTGTTATCTCTTGAAAGGAAAGGGAGAAGTTTTTGAAAATATACTAGTTTTTTATGAATTGTTAAAAACTCAGTTTAAGAAAACTGTTAGAACTTTTAGAAGTGACAATGGAACTGAATTTGTTAATAAACAGATGACAAACTTTTGTAATCAAAATGGAATTATTCATCAAACCTCTTGTGCTTATACTCCACAACAAAATGGTGTTGTGGAGAGGAAGCATAGACATTTGTTAAACATAGCAAGAGCTTTGTTGTTTCAGAGTTCTGTGCCTCTAAATTTCTGGTCTGAGTGTGTACTGACTGCTGCATACTTAATAAACAGGCTTCCTTCTTCTGTCTTGAATGGTAAGAGTCCCTATGAGAAATTATTTGGTTTCCCCCCTGTTATAGAACATTTAAGGAATTTTGGGTGCTTGTGTTTCAAAACTATTTTAAATGAAACAGATAAGATGTGTAGTAGGTCTGATAAATGTGTTTTAGTTGGGTATTCACCTTTTAAAAAGGGTTATAAACTGTGGAGTTTAGATAAAAAAGAATTTGAGTTTTCAAGAGATGTTAAATTCTATGAAAACATTTTTCCTTTCAAAACTGATAAAGAAAAAACTGTCTTTAATAATATAAATCATCTAAACTTCTTTGATCTATATGAAACTACAAGCACTGAAACATCTTTAAATGGTCTTAATAATAATAATAATAATATTCCCGATGATGAAGGAGAACCAAATGGTGCTCATGAACAATCACCTGGTCAAGGGAAAGATAACTTTCCCAGAGCTGCCAGGGAGGTTGATCATCACCATGATCAGCAGCCTGGTAGTACAGGTTGTAGAGAGTCTGAACCTTCCAGTAGTGAGTGTTCACATGATGAGACATTTACTCCTGAGGGAAATAGAGTTGATAGTGTTAGAAGGTCTCATAGGAACTCTGTTTTACCAAAAAGATTTGATAGTTATGTTATAGAAGGAAAAGTTAAGTATGGAGTAGAAAAGGTTGTCAATTATTCTCTTTTGTCTCATGAAAATTATTGTTTTATTTCTAGTCTTAATAAATCTATTGAGCCCACTTCCTATTCAGAAGCTTCTAAGGATCCCAAATGGGTAGAAGCCATGAATAAGGAAATGGAAGCTTTGTATAAAAATAATACTTGGGTCATGAGTGATCTGCCCAAGGATAGAAAACCCATTGGCTGCAAATGGGTTTTCAAAATAAAATACAAAGCTGATGGGTCAATAGAAAGGTATAAAGCAAGACTTGTTGCTAAAGGCTTTAACCAAAGAGAAGGTCTAGACTTTGGTGAGACCTTCTCTCCAGTGGTTAAAATGGTAACAGTCAGGTGCTTCATTTGTATGGCTGTCCAGAATGATTGGCCTTTGTATCAAATGGACATAAATAATGCTTTCCTGTATGGGTCAATAACCGAGGATGTTTACATGACACCTCCTGAGGGTTATTGTCCTAAAGAAGGAAACAAAGTTTGTAAATTAATTAAGTCCCTTTATGGACTTAAACAGGCTCCAAGAAAGTGGAATGAGAAGTTAACTTCTGTTCTACTTGAAATTGGGTTTAAGCAGTCTCTTTGTGATCATTCATTATTTGTTAAGAATGTGAATAATGTATTTGTTGCATTGTTAGTATATGTTGATGACATTGTCATCACAGGTAATAGTGAATCTGAGATTAACAATGTTAAAGGTTTATTAAAACATAACTTTCAGATTAAAGATCTTGGTAAACTTAAATATTTTTTAGGTATTGAGGTGTTATATTCTGAAAAAGGAATTTCTTTAACTCAAAGAAAATATTGTTTAGAGTTACTCAATGAGTTTGGATATCTAGGTTGCAAGCCTGTAAAAACTCCTATAGAACAGAGCTATATTGTCTCTGGTAAATCCAAAAATGAAGTGTTTCTTGATAATGTGGTAGGATATCAGAAACTTGTTGGTAAATTGTTGTATCTATCTCTGACCAGACCTGATATCAGCTATGCTGTTCAGTTTCTGAGTCAGTTTATGCATAAGCCCACCAAGTTTCATCTTCAAATTGCACTTAGACTACTAAGATATCTTAAATCATCTCCTGGAAAGGGGCTCTTATTTAAGAAGTCTAGTATTATGAGTTTGAGTGGATTTGCTGATGCTGACTGGGCCAAATGCTTAGTTACTAGGAAGTCAGTTACAGGATTTTGTATTTTCCTTGGAGAGTCATTGATCTCCTGGAAAAGTAAGAAGCAAAACACAGTCTCTAGATCTTCAGCTGAAGCTGAATATCGAGCTCTGTGTTCTGCCTCTTGTGAAGTCATATGGCTTCAAAATCTGTTAAAAGAATTGAACATTAATGTAGCTTTACCTGTCACTTTGTATAGTGATAGTAAGGCTGCACTTGCTATTGCAGCAAACCCAGTTTTCCATGAGAAAACTAAACACTTTGAGATTGACCTTCATTTTTTGAGGGAAAAAATCTCAAGTGGGGTTGTTCACACTGAAAAGGTAATTTCTAGTGAACAAACTGCTGATATATTTACAAAAGGTTTAGGTATTGATCAACATCAATACATGTGTAACAAGTTAGGAATGATTGACTTGTTTAACATTTGAATTATGGGGGCGTGTTAAAAGGATTTAGTTTGTAATTCAAATGTTGCACGATAAAATGTTGTGTTGGTCTTGTTCAGTTCTATTCCTATTGGGCTTATACCTGATTGGGTTTATGTCTGGACTTGTGTCTTGTACGAATTCTATTGTTGTGGGCCTCATCCGGGTCTCATCTCTACGTCAGTTCAGCTGACTTAATCAAGTGGGTTAAAAGCCCATATATGTGTGTTTCTTGTGAACGGTGCAGATTTATCATTGGAATAAGTGGATGGCTCAGATTTGAAGCACACGGATCGTCAGCTGGCATATAAAAGCTTTTGGAGTTTCTCTCACATTCATTCACACTCTCTCTCTCGTTCAGATTGTTACTCTCACACACACACTTTACGTCTCTCTCATTCTCTGTATTAGGGTTTGTGTATTCTTTGTAAGTGTTTGTGTATTATCTTGTATTATTTCTTGATCATCTACTGATATTTCATCAGCAGATGTAGACAATCTTGTATCTTTAAGTTTCAGTGATTATCTGAAACTTTATTGGGTCTGGTTGGGTGTTTTCTGGTTTGGGTAAACTAATAAGATTTTGGTCACCGTTTTGTCACTATATTCTTGTTTCTGGTTTTGTATTGTGTTTGTGTTGTTATTGAGAGAGATTGAGAGGTATTCGTCTTAGATTTTCTACAGTATAACGTTTAAAGGCATTAAAATTCAAAGAAAAAGTCCCATATGCCCGTTGTCACCCGAAGCAAGGAGGGGGTGGTGTTCATCGTTGGTGGTGTGCTCTGCCTTAGCTCCCGTCCTCTTCCCCGATACCACTTCAAATAGCCTTATGTAACCCTGGTAATTTTTAAAGTTTAAAGAATAAAAATGAGAACTTTCCTTGTTTTCATTAGAAGATAAATACTTTGATTTACATAAAACAAAATGAAACATCCAAAAGTTAACATTTAGAAAACATGACTTAAAGTTTGATGAAACATAATAAACAAACCGGCAGATAACATGATAAAAATTCTTTTGTTAATTTTCATGATTTAAAACATAGCTCATTTTCTATATAGAGGATCAACATTTCGGTATTAAATACCGAAAGTATCGATACTAGTTTATTTTCGGTACTAATCCGGTATCACGTTTTGGCGAAAATTGGTTTCAGTATTTTTGGTTTGGCAACTGTATTTTATCTTAAAATACTGATACCGTGCCGTATATTTTTTTTCGGTATTAGTATCGGTACTGATGTGTGTGGTTTTACTGACTTAAAATTTTTTCTTAAAAATGGCAAGTTCCGGTGGAAGTGCCAGAAATTTGATGAAAAATGATTTTAAGATGAAAACTTTGATGTGTTACGCTTTCAAGTTTTAAATTTATAAACTAAAACGATAGTTGCTTAACGTTCTAAACCCCAAACAATATGCAAGTATGCCTATCGAAAGTAGTATAGAAATGAGTAAATACCGAGTATTGAATCCAATGACACGATTTTTACTACCCAGCTTCCTAAAAATTAGACAAAATTACAGAAAACAACCTTTATGTATTACCAAAAATGCACCTTTCACCTTTATCTTCAAAAAGCACTCTAATCAACCTTTACCTTTGTTATTAGTTGCAAAACCAAACCTTTAACCCTAACTGGGTTAGTTTTCTCAGTTAACTCTTGTCACATGCCTTCAATGTGAGGGCTTTTTGGTCTTTTTCATTTGTCATTTATTAAAATATTCATTTTAAAGAAAAACCTTATAAAACATCATCTTCCCAAACTTATAAACATCTTCTTCCCCAAAACTCTAACCTGATCAAGCCCTAGCAATTTCAATAAACCATTTTTAACAATGTCAGCGAGCTACTACGGATGTGGGAGAATCAAAACCACTAGCCGGCATAATCTCCCAACGATAAGGCTCAACGTCATCAGAAACAGGGTAGTAGCCAGCAAGAGTCACCTTATTAGTAGATGCAGCAACAGACCCAAATTTAAATACCGTCACGTCCACGTTAGAACTAGGTCTACAGACTTCCATAGCGCCGTTCATGTCTGGAAGTTCATCGGTTGGTGTATTTGTTGATACGATGGGTTTAGGTTTGGTTTTTCGGTGGTCGCAGATACGATTGGTTTAGGTTTGATACCCATTGGGTTTTTTTATGATTAATTGAAATTGTTAGGGCTTGATTAGGTTAGGGTTTTGGGGAAGATGATGCTTATACGTTTGAGAAGATAATGTTTTCTAAGGTTTTTTAACTGTCATTTACTGTTAATCTTGACTATTGCAGGATAAAGTTGCAATAGAAGATCCGTTATTTAAAACATTCTGGCAAAGGGATGTCGAGGAATCAATCTGCAAGGAAATGTGAAACTATTTGTCGAGGAAACCGCTATACAAGTGTCAAACTGGCCATTTAGCATAACAGATATATAAGTGCAAAAGAAATGCCCAGAAAAAGGCTTGTTTCGCTGGTTCAACTTCATGTCTGATGAACCAGAATGCGAATTGGTCGGGTTTCTCGAACTGATTCACATATGGCAGGTTTGTAATTTCATCATAACTTTTTTTCAAAGCAGCTTTAAGAAGTTGGTAATAACTAATAATTATATTCTTGGAATTGAATTGGTGAACAAGGAATGGAGGATCTGGTTGTGCCACCCATCTTGACAGATGTCCAAGCCCAGTTAGCAAGAGCTATCCGTCTAGGAAGATGAATATGTGATTCTTATTCGTTTGGGAAGATGATGTTTTATAAGGTTTTTCTTTAAAATAAATATTTCAATCAATGACAAATTAAAAAGACTAAAAAGCCCTCACATGCAAGGCATGTGACAAGAATTAACTGAGAAAACTAACCAAGTTAGGGTTAAAGGTTTGGTTTTGCAACTAATAACAAAGGTAAAGGTTGATTAGAGTGCTTTTTGAAGATAAAGGTGAAATGTGCAGTTTTGGTAATATATAAAGGTTGTTTTTTGTAATTTTGTCTAAAAATTACTAAAAAAGTTTTTAAATTACTTGAAGAAAAGTAAAAGAGAGATTTAAGTCGTAAGAGAAATCAATATCAAAACAAAGTTGTTGCTTCGGGATCTGATGTTGCTTGGTATGAAATAATAGTAAACCCTTGTTTAAGTGGTGTGTTAAAAAACTAGGCATAGCCACACTAGACTCTAAACGATTTATGTTCTTAATGTTATTATGAGGGTCTCCCATCCCGGGTGAGCTCACCTCTCAACTCTAAAAAATATATCGACCAAGATTATGTTAACCCAATCTCAAAAGGCACATTTTCCCAAGTTGCGGTATTGACATTCAACTACTGGTTTCTTTTATGAATGACTTGCCGGCGGCCGGAGCATGGCAAAACAAGCTACCACTTGACATGGCAGAGGCGACACAGATCTCCTACTTGAATTAGTTAATTTTTCAAAAGGTGATTGGTCTATTATTGATTGTGTGACAATATAATAATAGAAGTAAATATAGGTCGTTTACTTCTAATACGAGTTCACCAATTCTTGATTTGCACCAAAGCTAACACATAGATCATGTAGCTAAGTCGCAATGTTTTGATAGTTGAGGATTAAACCACAAAGTGTGAATATTTCTATCCACAAATGGGCTAATCACTTCACATGGAGTTAGGTTAGCTTACAAGTGCGCGGGTTTTAACACGCCACGGGTACACTCATAAGTCCTTCCACTGCCTACCAAAACACTCACAAGACCAAATACTAAGTCGATTAATTAACTAGTTCATCAAACAAAGAAGTAGTAAAAGAAATTATTAAGAACACAAAACACCACTTTAAACAAAAATAAACTATTTGATTCATACCAAGTTCCATCATCACCTTAGCAACACCAAGAGAAATCTAGCCTAGCATGGTTGATACAACAAGCTTAAAATGTTGGTTTTGAGTACAAAACATGGTGAGGGTTGTATGGATATTAATTTCTTGGTGGTTTTGAGTGATTTTGGGTTGTTTCTCTCTCGAATGTGCTGTTTATGGAGTGATCCCAAGATCCAAAAGACACCTACAAGTCCCAAACATAGCAGAAAATTCATGTAGAATGTGGAGAATTTGATGGGTTAAGGGATGCCAAAGTGAGGAGTGGGGATCTCTATTTATACGCCTTCCAGCAAGAGCATGCCCATGCTCAAGGGTGTGGCACGGCCGTGCTTGACACCTAGTACTGTTGTAGAGTCCTTGCGCGCAGGTGCTGTCGGGGCAGTTGATGAGTACGACCGTGCTCAAGGAGGAGCACGCCCGTGCTTTCCTTTTTGGGAAACCGTCTTGTCAGTTTGGTCGATTCTCGAACATTCATGGATACGCATTGACTTGAGCATGGTCGTGCCTTATGGTGGGCACGCCCGTGCTTGTCGGTGCAAGCTGACTTTTGCTTCCTGCTGACTTGGAAATGTTGACTTGTTGACCTGGGACAGGTGCACAGCCGTGCTGCATCTGAAACAGCTTTCTAAGTCTTCAATTCCTTGCCTCGTATGCCGTTTTTCTCTTATTTTCACTCATTGGCCTCTAAACTACAGTTATCAATAAAGGATGGCTAATCATGATAAAACTAAGATAAAAGCATGACTTTGAGTGGAAAAATGGTGAAAATATCTATGCAAAACGTATGTAATTCTCGACACATCACAACACCTCACACTTAAGTGTTTGCTTGTCCTCAACCAAACCGAACCTTAGGCAATTCTTCTGGATTAAAAATTGTAGGTTTACTCGATGTGCCGAGCACAACCTACCTCTTAAGAGCCACACTTAATAGATCCTCAAGGGATTGGGCTTGCTTTGTGGTAAGACTACTTAAACACTCCTAAAGTATCCCAATTCATTTTTCCTCACCAACTCTCATTCACTCGGGTTTTCTTTGGCTGTGAACACTCGGATTCAACCCGATTGCAAGCTTGTATCATAGGCATGTATGCAAATCACAACTCCACCACTTGCGTTGAGGTAAGCTGTGTGAATCAAAAGGACTTTTAAACGTGTTAGCTTGGTGAAATGGTGATGGATAGGGTAGGAATAGAGTCTACCACCATGACTAACTTCGGGGGTTGTGTTTTGAGGAGTTGTCGGAACATTGCTATCCTTCTAAGCTGGTTTTGATGGTCTTATTTTGGACTTCATAACTCGACTTTCGCCTATTCTCGTGAACCGTTCGATGCATGCTGCCTAAAAGCCTCCACTAGGTCAGGCCGATCACCCGGTATTCAGAAAGTATTTCAAAGCCTTTTCTTTGAAGTTTTCCCTCGATTCCTTTAGTTCAGCGGCATCATTATTATACACTTTTTTTACAAGTATAAACCGTTTACACTTGATGCTTGCTGGGTGATTATTGACACTTGGTATGCTCTTCTTGATGGCTATTCCATTGTTGCCATTTTTAACGATCGAGATTCAAGATCTTTGATGTGTAGCTTATGCTTCCAAGTCCCAAAATTGCCTGAGAGCTTCCTTAACACCTCAACACTTCCCTGATTTTGTCATGGCAGGGGCTAAATGGATGAGAGGAAATGAAAAAGGCTAAGGTTCAAGATGGGTGACTAGGTGTGGGAAAATATATGGAAGGCTAATGGTAATGAAAAGGGTAAGTCCTAAGTGCCTAGATCATTTTAACACACTCACCTCTAATGTGGTCTTGTAATGCATAAGTCACACAAATTCTAATCATGTAATGCCAAAGGGGAATATCTCTAAAAAACAAACGAGTGAGCATGTAGAGTATACATGTATGTAGTGTTATGCTCGTTAAGGCTCAAAATAATCACATATATGGGTAGGAGTTAATTAAGGAGTTGAAGACACCATAGACGACTCTTTTGACTACCAAAACCTGCCTAATCCCCCACAAGATTTTTGGGCGGACCCAAAGGTTTGAAAATATTTTTGTTGCCAAAAACACTTTTAAAAATTTGCCTTCGGTCATGGTTCGTTGACTTTATTGAGGTGTTTGAAATTCGAAAAATTTTAAATACATCATACTTAATTCCTTAGAATATTTTTAAATTAATTTTCCGTGATATGTGTATGCAAAGAAAATAAGTGGGAGAGTAAAAAAGAACAAGTATCCCGCCTTTTTGCTCTCCAATGGACTGCATGCGGTCAATCCTCGCGATTGCTTCAACACGAATCTTTTTTCGAGAGAAATCACTTGGCATGAACTACAATAGTTGGGACCACAATCACACATTTTATTAGTTAAGACAGGTGACAACCAATAGATGATAGTTGAGATTATTTGAATTCAATACTACAAAACAAGATATTTTTAAGATAATTATTATAATCTATCTGTTATAATAATTGAAAGCAATAACTCTCACATGACTCTCAAAAGGGCATTCTTCCTTTTGAGTGTGCCATGTGACAATGACATGACATTAATGATATAAAATTAAATAACTGCCATGTGGCATTAAGTGATTTCAGGAAAAAAAATTAAAAACAAAATTTGATTTTTCTCTCTAATGTTTTCTCCCATAATTTTTAAACGTCAATATATTTTATATAAGAGATTTTTTAAAGAAAAAAATCAGACCAAATTAACGAGTGTTTTATTATCTTTCCAACGAGTACCATAGTGCTATATAAAAAACGGAGAAAAAAATGACTATTTTTTTGTGGGTTTTGTTTATAAAGGAAAAAAAACACAAAGTATTCATTAATTATATGCAAGTCACTAATTATATTCAAACCAATAAATATGAATTCTATTTTCATCATATGTTAGTATTGGAGTTGTACATTGTTTTAGGTTATGTATTAATATTAGAGTTATACATTGTTTTAGGTTACATGCTAACATTAGAGTTATATATTGTTTAAGGTTAATCGTTAACATCGGGGATACATTGTTAATTGTTTTAGGTTAGGTACTATCCGAAGCTTTCCTGCAGGTAACTGTAAAACACATTAATCTATTTTATATGTAAAAATGATATGTCATATTAGATTTGTTAACCTAGGATGCTCCTGAGATATAATCTAGTAATATAATATGATATAAGGCTATGGGGTGTGGTCACCGACCCCCCATAGCTTCCCCAAGGCCACCTCATCTTCTTTCTCTTCTTCCCCCATCAAGGGGGTGGTGTTCCCCCTTCACCCTTTCCCTCCTTTTCACACACACACACACACACACACACAATATTTTAATAATAAAAAACAGATCGGTACCATCGGTGGAATATCCCCGTTTTTGCCGAGCTCACATCGGGGGGGGGGGGGGGGGCGGTGTTCCCCGTCGGCAAGCAGCTCCACCTCACCCACCGATCCCCCCTACCGCGCCCACACCCCTCAGCCTAAGAATAAAAATAGAGAAAACTACAGTCCAAGTGTAGCTTTTTTTGTTTATAGATAAACTAGCTGATTACCCCGGGAGGGTCTCGGGGTTGAAAAATTTAATTTTACGTGATAACCTATTGCAAATGGCTCAAGTTAACTAACCACAAAATCTCTCAATCATTGTATGTTCATAGTATTCTAATCAGTAATAACTCATATTCCCTAATCTAAAACCTAATCAGTAATCATCTAAAGAATCACTTATGTAAGCTGCAACTATTCAAAAACTCATCACATCTCTCTAATTTCTCACATTCTAATGGCTCTTATAATTCCTAACCTAATCAACTAAACAAACACTTAAGTTGGAAGTTGTAACCATTGCATCTCATTATGCCACGTGGCATAATCAAGAGATGGTTGAGGCCACCATTGAACGCCACGTTAGCAACTATCAATTCTTCCCGGGGTTTGAAAAATATAATCATTCTAATAATACTAATACTAATAGTAAATAATTATTACTCTTGTAATTAAATAAATAAAAAAATAACCTTGCTATAAGCTGACACCATGTGTTGCAGTGTTGCGTGATTCTTTCTTATAGCTTCTCTTGATGAAGTATACCTAGTAAAATTCCAACGATAACATGGCGATTAAGCTGATTTTCAACATCGTAGATAAGAACCTGGTTTAAAAGAAAAAACATGATTAATGAATAACATGAACACTTTGTGTGTTCTTTTTCCTGTATGAACGAAACCCCACAAAAAATAGTCGATTTTTTCTCCGTTTTTTTATATAGCACTATGGTACTCGTTGTAAAGATAATAAAACGCTCGTTAATTTGGTGTAATTTTTTCTTTAAAAAATCCCGTATATAAAAGATATAAACGTTTAAAACTATGGAAGGAAATATGAGAGAGAAAATTTTAAATTTATTTTTAAATTCCTTTTTCGTAAAATAACTCAATTTAATTAAAAAAAGAAATAATTCAATTACACTAAAATCTTTCAATTATGATGCCACGTGTCAGTTTCATGGAGAGGTTGAAGCCACCATTGCACGCCACGTCAGCAATGTTCAATTCTTTTATATATATTAATTAATAATAGATAATAGATAATATGATCTTGATAACTTTAAAAAAGAAAATCTGACAATAATTAATCGTTACCGTTATCTATCTATCTATACATATAATAAACCAAAGTCATTTTAATGACATGTCACTTAAAGAGGCATTCTCTTCCTTGAGTGTGCCATGTGTCATCCCATGTGGCATTGAGATATTTTAGGAAAAAAAGAAATTTAAAAACAAAATTGGATTTTTCACTCTCATGTTTCCTCCCATAATTTTTAAACGTTAATATCTTTTGTATGCGAGATTTTTTAAAGAAAAAAATTACATCAAATTAACGAGCGTTTTATTACCTTTTCAACGAGTACCATAGTGCTATATAAAAAACAGAGAAAAAAATGACTATTTTTTTGTGAGGTTTGTTCATACAAGAAAAAAACACAAAGTGTTCAGGTAAATCATTAATTATGTATATGCAAGTCACTAATTATGTTCAAATCAGTAAATATGATTTTTTTTTCAACCAGGGCCAAATAGGTTAATAGAGTTATACGTTGTTTTAAGTTAGTTATCAATATTAGTATGTTAGAGTTGTACATTTGTTTAGGCTTTAGGATAGGTGTTAATATTAGAGTTACATTGAAGTTCTACATTCTTTTAGGTTAGGTGTTAGCATTGGAGTTGTACATTGTTTTAGGTTAGATATTAATATTAGAGTTATATATTAGTCTATTTCATATGTAAAATTGATGTATCATATTAAATTTCTCAACCGGGGACGTTAATATCTTTTATATGCGGGATTTTTTAAAGAAAAAAATTACGCCAAATTAACGAGCGTTTTATTATCTTTCCAACGAGTACCATAGTGTTATATAAAAAATGGAGAAAAAATGACTATTTTTTTGTAAGATTCTGTTCATACAGGAAAAAAAACACAAAGTATTTAGGTAAATCATTAATCATGTATAGGCAAGTCACTAATTATGTTTCAGTAAATATGAATTCTATTTTCAACATGCGTTAGGATTGGAGTTATACATTATTTTAGGTTAGATATTAATATTAGAGTTATACATTATTTAAGGTTAGGCGTTAACATTGGAGATACATTTTTAATTGTTTTATGTTAGGTGCTACCCGAAGCTTTCCTGCATGTAACTGTAAAGCGCATCATTCTATTTTATATGTAAGATTAATATGTTATATTAGATTTCTCAACCCCGGAAGGTTCCCGGGATATAATCTAGTTATTTATATTTCTTCTTTCTGATAACTCTCCAAAAAAAATAGTTTTGACTATCTGATAACTATGCATCCCGGGGAAAAAGCCAAAATCTATTGTTTGGAATGTTGAGAAAGAATTTTAAAAATCCTAAAAGTTAGTGATGGAAAATCAGGCAACGCGTAATTGACGACAAAGTTAAGCAGATCCATGGCTTGGTCAATTCCAACCTTTTTACATCAACATTGGAGAAATAAAATACATACATATTCAAATCACACCAACTAGATATAGGCTAGCATTTGCATAACTAGTGTGTTCAAACCGTGTAATTACTTATCACAAGAAATAAACATTGCGCTTAAAGTTACCCATGACCTCTTGGTCTAGTGGTATGGTGTCCCTCCTTACAAATGTGAGGTTGTGGGTTCAAATCCTTGCAAATGCAAGATAAGGTGTGATAAAAGTGTAATAAAAATTTGCTGTTCAAAAAATAATAATAATAATAATAATGAGTGAAAAGGATAAAAAAATTTATAGAACTAATGATAATGGTATTTCATGTTTAGACCTTTTAGATCATTCACATCACCTCCACCATTTTATATCCTATAACAAAAAAATTATCTCTCAGTTTAAAAAATCTTTCACATTCCTTCCACCATATTTACTTTTATCTTACTCACAAACACTTATTTTATTATACTACTCGTTAAAATTCACTCACAATAATTTGATGAGGGTGAATAGTAACTTTTTATATAAAAAAAACTAGAAAATGAATTTTTCAAAATATAAAGATAGGATATAAAATAATTGATAGGATGTAGGGTGTTTTTAGTAAGTTTTTTTTTTTTAAATTTAGAGATGGAGGGAGGTTTGATGGAGGGGATGTGAATGCTCTTAGAAGGTTGAGCCGACTGAGAAATTGTGAATAGTAACTTTTTATATAAAAAAAACTAGAAAATGGATTTTTCAAAAAATAAAGATGAGATATAAAATAATTAATGGGATGTAGGGTGTTTTTAGTAAGTTTTTTTTTTTTTTTTAAATTTAGAGATGAAGGGAGGTTTGATGGAGGGGATGTGAATGCTCTTAGAAGGTTGAGCGGACTGAGAAATTGTGTGTCAATTACGACTAGTGGGTGGTGATAGAATGTCAATGGTTAAGGATTCAAATTTGACTGTTTTGTACTTAAATGTATAACAAATCCTAGGTCTTTGAAAATTCCAATGCCATATCGTATTCTGTGTTTCGAATTCAAATTCTTATGACTCCTTCGAAGAAAGAAAAACCAAATGCACCCTAAGTGAACCCGTACACATGTAGCTTTATAGTCGTTTGGAAGTAGAATTTCGCACTGGGTTGGTGAAAATGTGAAAATATCAAATCGATTGGGGTTAGGTTCAAACCAGTTTAAGAAAAAAAAAAAAAAAAAAAAAACTTTTTTTTGACTTGTTTTCAAATCGGGTTGGGTCCAAACCAACTAGGGTATGAGACTACAAAGTGGTATACAATTGGCGGGTTAGGTCGGGTCGAAACCAGTTTGTTCCAAGCCGTTTTTTACACCTCTAGTCACTTTGACTAAGAAGCTTTTATGATTCTTTTGGGCCTGGGTTTCATTGGATGGGCTGATTCTCTTCCAGCTTAAATGGGGACGGGCCAAAAAAAGTTGATATTGTAGGTGCTGAGAGAGAGTACTTGAGTTTGAGTTTGTAAAGATTTGGAGTAAATATCCATTTATTATTACTAGCAGGAACCCGTGCGTTGCGACGGGGTTGCACTGTGTTTGGCTGTTGCGTTTAGTCAATCACGTTGTTGGTGTTGTACATTATACACACATCTTAGATGACTAATCAAATCTTCATCTCCATTTTTTTGCTTTTCTATTTTTTTTTCGTTTTGTAATGCGAATTTCTTCATGGTAGCCACCGAAGCAATCATCTTTTAATTTGTTTTTTAATAGAAAGATATTGAAAGAATGCATTAATCATTTATGTTTCATGTCTGTTTTATGCAAAATACATTAATGGAGCCTAAAGATAACCCTTTCTTTCTCAAACCAATCTAGGTTCTAAACCGGTTCAGGTTTTTTAAGAAGGATTAGAACCGGTTTTTGTTTTTGGCCAAACAGGTACAGGATAGAAACCGGAGTGGGCAAAAAATAAACCGAAACTCCAAGAACCGATTGCTTTACCCACGCGTTGCCGCGGTATCCAAATACAAATTGCAATATAACAATGTGATTATTTACAAAACGCAAAAATGCAGATGCAATAGTACACCTTGGTACCCAATGTTGTGGTTCAAATAAGCCTTTCTGAAATAAATATTTATGTAGTCGTTAAGTGTCAAGTTACTATGTTGACATGCTAACTTCTATCAAGCCAGAATATATATTGGATCCACTAAAGCACCCATTTCATGAGCATTTTGTAGGCATTCGTCTATTTCCCCTTTTAACACATTTCCAAATCTGAATAATAACCAACACATGACACAATGCTTAGAACAAAATAAAAATAAATGATGGTAGCAAGTATATGACATAGTTTAAAGCATACAAATCAATTCATGAGTACGTACCATGGCATAAAAATTAGAAACAAAGACAATCTTCAAACTGATTAGCCGATATGTAAGAAGAAAGGCAATTAAATATATAACTTAAAGAGCATGGTCGGTGACATGCTCTTTAAGTTAACCCTTCAACTATTTTAAAGTGGCAAATTTCATCCATCAAGTTTATATTCAACAAAAAATAACTTTGACAGAATTAACCCTTTTACTTTCTAACTTGACAAAAAAAGACACTTTTACTTTCTAACTTCTTTTTAACCTTCAAACTTTTGACATGTAACCCATTATATCACCAAACTTTTCTACGAACGATATGAATTCACTTTTTTTTCCTTCTAAAACGAGTTTGGTTAAATATAAAACGTTTTTATTCTTATTTTAACGTATGATATCGGTGGGTATAGGATTCTAACGTAAATTTTATTCGGAAATTATATATATTATATATACACTTAAAAAGCATGGTCGGTGGACCATACTTTTTTAAATAATCACCTTCAACTTTTATCAAATAACAAATTTCACCCTTCAAGTTTTCAACTTAATAAAACTAATTTTCAACATTGACATAAATGACCCTTACCTTTTAAGTTGACAAAAATTTCCTTTTTACTTTTTAACTTTTTTTTAACTCTCAATATTTTGACATATAACCCATTATATCCCCAAACTTCACTATAATGTCAAAAGTAATTCTCTAGCTTTGCAAACGTGACTTTGATCCCCCAAGTTTGTAAAGTTTCAAGCTTATCGTAAAACTACTTTCTTACGTTTTTATTTTTATGGATGTCTCGGTATAAAACGAGTTAAATTTTCTTGAAAACGAGTCTGGTAAAAAATAATACGTTTTGATTCGACAGTAAAAATTCGAGTTACCTAAGTTTATGATAAAATACACAAACAACCCTTTAACTTTAGAAATTGATATTTATGCCACTACACTTTCTAAAAACTTTATAAAATGTCATTTTCACCCCCGTTGAGTTCTAACTTTTCAAATTTACCCACTGTATATTCATTATTTACGTTAAAGGAAAAAACATATTATGACACGGTTATTATTGTGTATGTGTTGGTATAAATCACTTTTCGACGTAAATTTATTTTTATGTATGTTTTCTTACTGGTCTACGTTTTGCTGTACATGATGGTATAAATTTATGCTTCAACGTAAACAATATAAATTCGCGTTTCGACATAAAGCTATTTTTCTGAAACGACTCTGGTCAAATATAAAACTTTTCCATTCTTATTTTTACTTACGATATCGGTTAGTCTACGATTCTGACGTAAATTTTGTTCGGAAACGGGTTGGATCAAACATAAAACATTTTAGTTCGACGGGAAAATTCGAGTTACCTACGTTTTTTTACGTAAATTGTGTTCGGATACAAATGTGTCGGCTCAATATAAAATGTTTTCATTCGGTTGTGTTAACATGAGTTATTGTACATTTTCATACGGTTAACGCATCACATGACGTGCCGCTACTATAAACAACTTAAACGTCGCTGCCGCAACGCGCGGCCTACGGCAATCATCTAGCTACATCACAAAAGAAATCACCAAGATAAAATCATCAAAATAATATGACTGCGTGTTGCTGGAGACACTTTAAACTCGAGTGGTGCTTGTTTTCATACCATTTAATTCAACATCCACAATGCAATTCCACTAACAATATATTACTTCTATTTCATTCTTTAACTGGTTTACTCAATTTTCCAATTCGTAGATGTACAATAATGATTTATGTAATAACTCATTGAAAACTATCAAAGTAGTAATATGATTTTTTTTGCTGCTACTTCATTTGTCGCTCTATTCACCAAGTTTTTATGCTTTCATTTAGAACTAAAATACAAGTAAATGGTACATATTTAAAATCATAACAGTGAGACTTACAACAAACAACTCCAATAAAGATAATTTTGAATGAGTGAATGACGATTTATCGAGACAAAATTTTAAACACTAAAACATAATCACTAAAGAGAAGGTTACATGAAGTACGTAGAAAAGTGTGATTAGCCTGTAAAACGGTAAGCATATGACTCACTTGCTTTCTCTTCTTACTCATTTTCAACCATTTGAATAAGCAATTTCTATCACTTTTCAATTAAATTTCCCATTCAATTGCAATTATATCCATGATATTGATTACAGGGGTTTCGTTTAAGGGTATAATGGAGCAGAACCGAAGAGGCTTCAAAAATCAATGTCACGGTTTCAAAGGTTGAATAAGGTGTATGACTTGCATTACTCATTTATACAATTACCAATAAATGTTGTACAAGAGGGCATAAAAGAAAGAAATTGGACAAAAATTATAGATTTATACTAAGACTCTTGATATGCCATCTTACAAAAGATGTAAATTTACCTTCTTAGCCATCAAGCACCCATTATATAGTAGTATAGATACTAGGTTAGAGCCCCGCGTGTATACGTGGTACATGTCCATGTCAAATGAAAAAATTCTATATAGATTGTAGTATGCAAATTTTATTTATTGAAAGTTACGTAATACAATTCGTATGAATTTTGGTTGATTGTAAATTATCATAAAAAAAGTTTAATGCTACCCAATAACAGATATATGAATCAACAAATGTTTGATTTGACGTGATTTAAAAACAAATAATGAAATGAATAAACATATATTTATTGTAACGACATGCAAATGAAGATTAAATTCAAAGTAAATAAATGTAGTTTAACAAATCATACAACCAAAAAATTATAAAAAAAAAAAATTTAAACGATTTATGCAAAATATGATCGCAAACTTATTCACAAACTTCAAAATATTTTTTTATAGACAACATTTGATATTTATTATTAACGTTATCGTCTTTATCCAATATTAGTATCTTTAGGCCATCTCTACTCTTGTAACTTGGAAGCAACATACAACTGCCCATGTGTAAAAACAGGGTCTTTCAAATACAGACCTACCTTAAATAGGGTTTGTCCTTGACTCTTATTTATTGTCATCGCGAAACATAAAGTAAGAGAGAATTGTCTTCTGTTAAATCTGAAAGGAATCTTCTTATCAGATGGGGGCAACCTAATTCTTTGGATAAAAGTTCGCATTCCAATGTTACTCCCTGAAATTATTTTAGCTTCTATAACACGGTTTGATATGGCAAGACAATTTGGAACTTGTGGCTTTGAAAAGAATTTATGTCCACTTATAGGATCCCTGAACCATTAGAATAACAAAACAGTAAAATTGACATAAAAAAAACTCTGGTGAGGAAAATAAAGACATTTGGCTTTGTAATTGTATTATCATCAAGAATTTAAGGTAAATATATCCAGAAGACCTTGAACTGTTTTGACGGTTTGACTCATAACCAATGACCTAAAAATCAAGCTAAAACCACGGTGAAAAATCAATACTAAACCCACATGACAAACTCGTTAGGAGTAAATATAGCAACATGGATGGGTTGAATAATATGTCAAAATGGGAGGTTTTTAATAAGGCAACATTTTATCCATTTGACCTGTTTCAATGCTTCCACAATTGGAATATTGTGTCTCGAACAATTCTGATCGAATAAGTCGGATTTATTTATATTGTTGAATTATAAAAATGGAAGGATTGGTAATTTACGTTATTTGGTCAACGATGCTTAAAATTAGCACAATTATTGCAATCATGATGATGGTTAGCGTTTCACGATGTAACACCCCAACCGATGGCGGAAACATCGGGATGTCACGTAATGATGATTGTTCAGTAGCTCATGGTGAATAATAGATTCCATTAAATGATTTAAATGAATTACATACAATTGTTCTAGAATTTGTACATCAAATTGAACAAAACTATACACATATCTTCAAGCACCAATTCAAATCTTCAAGCAAATAGAACCTGAAACATGTTAAGTTGAAAATGTTTTGGGTCAACAAAAGTTGGTGAGAATTACATAGGTTTTTGATAATTGAATAAAAATGTTGTGCAATTCATGTGTCATGTCAATCTAGTCCATATGTGAGAACATACTAGAAATAAATCGAGTGCATAATCAACCCTGATGACTGTTATAATATGATACATACCATACGCTCATGGTCCACTTGAATATGTTATACGATAACAAACACCCACGCTACCTTTGTAGGAGGCACGTATCCGGGTGGGATTGTCAGTCCAATAGATCTATCAATGTTTACCGCCGGCTTGTACGGAGTTAATGATTATGCTAGAATGGTGCTTACTCTAATCATGCTCAAGACATAATGCAACATAGAAAACACATAGACACATTGATGATTGAATTGCATAAATGATGTTGTAACATGTTTCACCACAAAAATGGTGATAAATAGAAAAGGGGCTATGTAAAACTCACCTTGGTAAAATGTTATATCTGTTGGAAAATTTGGATAATTGTGTTGCCCAAATGTATCAAGTATCACCCTATAATGAGGTAATAAATATGTCTAAGTCTATCAAGTCTATAAATGTATAAGTTTCTAGGGCTTCGAATTGGGGAAATTGCTCGTTTGATTAATATTAAAAATATTCGCCAATTGAGAGAAATTTAGTAAATAAATAACAAAAAAACTTTTTATAAAATTTAAATTTAAGATGTTCACAAGAATGTTGTTTAAAGTATAAAAATAATTTTTACAAAAATTATTTTCTTTAAAATAGATTATTAAATCTATTTATTACAAATTGTCAAAACTTAACTTTAATATTCAAAAATACTAAAATTAAAGAATTATTATTTTAAAAATCATATTTCTGTTCTAAATGTTTAAAAATAAATTGTATAAAATTTTGGTGCAAAAATACCAAAAATTGGATTTATTATGATTTAATTATGATTAAAACTAACAAAAATTGATTAAAAATATAAAATAAATGATTTTTCTGTATTAAAAATTATTTCTGAAAAGTTTAATGTTATAAAAACTTAGGATAAATTTTGTGGAAATTAATAAGATCGTTTTGATATTTTTATAGATTTTTATAAATAAATTAGAATAAACTTGATTTAATTATTATAAATATTAAATAAAAGAATTTCAGAAAAATAAAAATTGTAGATAAAGCTTTGTCATTAGATTTGATAAATATAATTTTTTTAGAATTTATAAAATAGTTTTAATATTTAAAAATGAATTTATAAGATTATAATGTATAATATATATCTAATTGGTTTTAAAAAAAGAAATACGAAAAAAAATGGTGGCAGCCGGGTTCGAACCCGCGTCTGCTGGGTGATAAGGCCACAACACAACCACTTGGTCTGGGCCAATGTTTGTGTTGAACTCCGTATTAAATTAATTAAATACATAATGTCAAACAGAGTTTATCCCCAAATTACAAGGTATGAACCCTAGATTTTTCAATCAGACAAACCACACATTTAGAACCCGATTATTGTTAGGGTTTATGTTGTATGGTTGCCGACTAACAAAACCCACAAAAATAATTTAACTCACAGTGTTGTTTCGTTGATGAATGCCCGGTCAAAGCAACAAGTCAAACAACGATGAGAATGATAATTATTAGAGTGTTTCAGAATAATTGGAGGTTAAGAGAGATATGTGAGCGAGTTGTGAACATTCGCAGTAGATCAATTTATAGTGTGGTTCGATGGTTAGGTTAATTGGAAAGTTTGACAAATTTTTAAAGTCTAACGCGTACATGGCTAATTGATTATCAATCAATTGATAATCAACGCGTTGGTGAGTTAATATGGGCCGGTAAACGCGTCTCAGTGGTCAAACTTATAATTAATCGTGGCAAAAATCACCTAATTATGGCAGATTTACGAAATAAAGAAAAACATATATCTGTTGCTGTTGATCGTGGAAAGGAAGAAAGGGTTTGTATTTAGTAGAATAAGTTTTGCGATTCAAAAAGGGATAGCGGCGCAACTTGTTGCTCGCTTACCCATTATCCAGATGTAACTTGATTTTACATCACTTAAAAAAAAAGTTAATATATTTCGTTAAAAAAATGTTACGTTTATTCTTTATGTTAATAATTGTAATAGTTATTACTATCAATAGTAATAAATGGATGACAATAGTTAACTTAACAATTTAAATTATTTACTAATTTATTAATATAATTGAAAATTATTTTGAAAATATTATATATTTTAGTAACTATTAATTAGTGACAAAATTTATTTTATTAATATACAATTGAATGATTGATTTATTTTATTAATAGTAATAAAAACGTAATTTAAATCTAATTAACAGTAATAAAGATGTAATTTATTACTATTAATAAAGACGTAATATTATTAATATGATTGAAAATTATTTTATTAATATACAATTGAATGATTGATTTATTTTATTAATAGTAATAAAGATGTTATTTAAATCTATTTAACAGTAATAAAGACGTAATATTGATAATATGATTGAAAATTAATATACAATTGAATAATTGATTTATTCGATTAATAGTAATAAAGACGTAATTTAAATCTAATTAATAGTAATAAAGACATAATTTATTAATAGTAATAAAGACGTAATATTATTAATATGATTGAAATTTATTTTATTAATATACAAATGAATGATTAAAAATGTAATTTCATCATCATCATCATACTCAGTTAATCCCACCTATAGCAAAGCTAAGGTAGGGTCTGAGGAGGGTAAGATGTAGACAACCTTACCTCTACCCCTAATAATAGAGAGGTTGCTTCCAGTGAGAACCCCGGCTCGATGTGGTTTGGTATCAAGCCTTGGACATAAGGCACAAAATACTTAACAATCGGGACAAACCCGATCGGTGCATGTACCCCTTTGTCTTTTGGCTATCCACGCCACCACATGATGCATGATTAACCGTAATAAAAATGTAATTTAAATCTATTTAACAGTAATAAAGACGTAATTTATTTTATTAATTAGTGACAAAATTTATTTTATTAATATACAATTGAATGATTGATTGAATTTATTAATAGTAATAAAGACGTATTCTAAATATATTTAACAGTAATAATGGCGTAAATTAATAATAGTAATAAAGACGCAATATTATTAATATGATTGGAAATTATTTTGAATATAGTATATATTTTAGGAAACTGTTAATTACTAACAAAATTTATTTTATTAATATACAATTGAATGATTGAGGAATTTATCATTTATTTACATATGAATTTCAGGTAAATGCTAATTAATAAATTATAATTTTCGTAATAATTATATGATATACATTCATCTCTGCCAATAAAGTCCAATCAAAATTTAAAAATTCTTACTAATGTCAATAAATAACTTTAAAACTCTTAATAAATAACATTAAAACTGCTACAATCTCAATAAAACTTATTAATTGCAATAAAGTCCAATAAGAATTTAAAAATTCTTATTAATGTCAAAAAATAACATTAAAACTCTTAATAAATAATACTAAAACTGCTACAATCTCAATAATGAATCATTCAAATCAATGACATTAAAAACACCCGCATTTCAAATTGCCTTACACATATTTAGTAATCATTATTAATTGTGATTAAAGTAATATAATTTTTTTTAACAAAAAGTAACATTTTGAAAATTTATATTATCATTTAATTTCGTTGTTAAAATAGGTTCAAAATTGTCGTTTAATTAAGTATCAATTGTCGTTCATGACAATTGATTAAAGGAAAGTCGTAATATCAAAAGTAAAGTCAGTCAACAATATTAAAACTAAATTCGTAATATTAGTAATATCAATAAATAAGATTAAAAGTCTTAATAAGTGACACCAAAATCATAATCAATCATTCATATCAATGACATTAAAATCATCCGCGTCTCAAATTGCCTTACCTATTATCTACAAATTATTATTGACATCTTAAAATTAGCACGCTTATTGAAATCATGATGATGATTATCGTTTAATGACAATTGATTAAAGGAAACTCGTAATATTAGTAATATCAATGAATAAGTTTAAAAATCTTAATAAATAACATCAAAATCATAATCAATTATTCAAATCAATGACATTAAAAACATCCATGTTTCAAATTGCCTTACACATCTTTAGTAATCATTATTAATTGTGATTGAAGTAATATAATTCTATAACAGAAAGTAAAATTTTGAAAATTTATATTATCATTTAATTTCATTGTTAAAATTGATATGACGATTAAATGATTTTATTATTTGTTAAGGTTTATATAGTATTGATGTGTCTTGAACAATTCTGCAAAATCGGAATTCTGTGTCTCAAACAATTCTTATCGAGTAGGAATATATATATATATATTTGAATTATAAAAATGGAAGGATTGGTAATTGACGTGAGTTGGTCAACAACGCTTAAAATTAGCACAATCAAACTCAAAGACATAAAGTCAAAGAATTGAACTCCATCAAATTAACATAAACGTAAATTTGTTGATGGCCTTCGGCATAGTCTGGAAAGGCACGTAAAAAAACAACATTAAAAAAGAGATAATCATTTTTGAAAATTAAATAAGCATATGAACATAAAAATAACAAACATACCAAAACTGTTGACGAAGGGTCATGCAAAAGAATGATTAAAACCGAATAAATTGGATTTTTAAATGTTAAAACATAGAATGATTAAATCCGGTTGAATATTAAATCCGATTCAATATACATCTGAAAAATTCGTAATTTAAAAAAATTCGGTATTGCAAAACAATGATTAAAACCGAATAAATCGGATTGATAAACTTCTTGAAACACACGAATAAATGATTATATTATTTTTGCTTCGATATTTCTTAACAATACTATTCATTCGGCTTTTATTAGATGATTATATTATTTTCTTAACAAAATTGATATTTTATCATTCAAATGAATGAATCAGAATAAATCAGATTGATTTAATTGGTTAAAAAAATAATCCTCATCAATGAATAAATCCTTATCATCGTATTTAACAAAATCGATATTTCATTTGGCTTTTATTAGATGATTATATTATTTTCTTAAAAAATCGATATTTTATCATTCAAATAAATGAATCAGAATAAATCAGATTGATTTAATTGGAATAAAAAAAATCCTCATCAAATGAATAAATCATTATCATCGTATTAAAAAAATGATTAAATATTCAATCTTAATGAATATCACTGTTAAGAAATATAGAATGATGATTGAAATGAATGAATATCACTTTTAAAAAATATCAAATGACCGGTTCAATACTCGGGCCAAATGAATACCACTGTTAAATCCGATTGATTTCTTTGTAATAATGTTAAGAATAAAAAATGAAGCGAAAATAATAATAGGAATCAACATTAGAACAGTAGGATCGATGGTTATCTTGAATCGGTTGTGGAGAATCAACAAATTATGAAAGACGAAGGAGGATAGAAAGGTTTGTTAGGAAGAAATAGAGAATTGTGTTGTGGAGAATGAAAAAAAAAAGAGAACGGTTTATATACTTCAATTTCAGAGCTCCATTTATTGGTTGGATCTGTGAGGACCCTCTCTAAGGCCTCCATTCGACCCGAGTCTACTATTTTATGTAAGACCCTAACCCGTAATCACGCAATCAACGCCTAATCATACGGGTTTGGACCTTACTTAAACCACTCCCAATTTAAAACTTTGAAATTTTCTTTATAAGTCAACCCATTAAGATCAAATACATGTTTGGTTCACACAAATTTTTACATTTTAATAGTTAAAACATATTTTAAGATGTTGCGTTTTAACAGGAGTTCCTTAGATTCTAGTGCGGAAGCTTGTATGGGTGATCGGGTGTGTTCGACTCTTATCGCGACTAGATCCTTGCTCCGGGACTTCCATCACATGTTTACCTAGCACCATTACACAAAGAATGGTTAGTGAGTGGTCAAATGAAACATTTAACTAGTACGATAGTCGTTACACGTCGAAACGGAACGAACCAGGCCAAACGGCCCTTTATCAGGAGAACAAACTGCTGCAACTTATGCGCAGCAGCTGTTCGGATCGCTTTTACCCCTTCTAAAACCCAAAATCCGACTTCGACTTTCAAATGAGAATTGTTCTACGCTCCGAGGGCTTTCCAGGCATATAAAGAACGCCTCCTAACGATTTTTCTACGATTTTATATGCAATTTTAAAGATCGTGCTGACATGCAGGTCTATTCGCGCGGCCGGTCAGTTTATTCGCGCGGCCGCTCGAAGCTTCTGATGTAATTTTGGTGGCTTTTAAGCGTGGGAATCATGTCGCAACCGCATTTGATGATTCCCGAAGCCTAAGTAATGACTTGCCGACTAAATAAACCTTTGTTTGACTGAAATTATGTTCCGGTTTATGTCGCCATGATCCGGTTCTTAGTTTTGAATGTTTATGGCGACTTTTACCCAATTTGACCCATTAAGGCCTTAATTCAAACAAGGCACTTTTGACCACTTAAATTGCATACCGTTTGAGTTGTCAAGTCATTAGACACTTGATCAACAAAAGCGTTTGTCCGATTTGTTTCATTACGACTTAGATTCTTAGAATCAACCTTTATTAATCCTTTAAATCCCCAAAATGCCCCTCATGACCAAATCTTTCAATTTAGCCATTCGTGGCGAAACTTCTTGTTTCAAATCCAATGTTTTTGACTCAATGACTTGTTTAAAAACTTCTAAGTCCATACGGACTTAGATTTTCAACATTTCTCAAGATTGTTCTAATGTGGTCGACATTCTAAGTTTAACCAAGATATAGCCATGTATCTAATTATTATCATAACAAGATATTTAGGCATTTCAACTAAATTTGATCATTATAACAACTCCTAAGAGTCACCCAAAACTACTAATCATGTGTGGTTTCAACCTAGAGGTTAAACCCCAAATCTTACATATTCACATAATTATATGGTCAAAATCAAATGCACATGTAGAATGTGATTCATAACCGAATTATACCTAATTGAGGCTCCCTAAAGCTAGAGAAACCTCTAACAACTCGTAAATTCACGTTTTGCCAAAACCCTAGATTTTGACCCAAATCAAAAACGAGTTTAACATCAAATCCAACACGAATTAAAGGTACCTAGATGATTATCTTGCCTTCAAGACTCGTTTTTGGGTCAATGCACTTGAAAGCCCTTTGATTCCTCTTGAGTTTAAGCTTGATTTGGTTATTATTGAGCTTGTGTGTGTAGAAGTGTGTGTTTGGGTGTGTTTTGGGCGACATATCTACTGATATGTCGATCCCCACCCCAATTTTCATAATAACCCCCTTTTTCCACTTTGGATAATTGGCAACTTCAATCCCTCACGTTTCGTATCGAGTTCCTCTTTTTTTTTTTATTATAACATCAACTAGAATAGTTTCTAGTAATGAGTTTAGCCTCGCTTATAAGATTAACAACATTTACTAGATTAGTTATATATTAGAACAACATCCGTGTTCTCTATGTTCGAGTCTTGTTTTATAATTTTGCTTAATCACACCTAATGGCATAATTAGACGAACAAATGGTTTTGGGGTGTTACATTTTATTATATAGATAGATATATCATTTCACAACAACACTTTGCGCCATGATCTTTTCTTCATTTATCCTTTTCAACACTAAAGTTATATTAATTTATAAAACACTTTGCGCCAGGATCTTTTCTTCATTTTTCTTTTCAACACTAAAGTTATATTAATTTATAAATCTGAACTTTCTAATGTGAAGAGTCATAAGAAAACTTAAGGCATACAGTAGGTAAGAATTATTAACTTCGTAAACAAGTCAAAATTTAAAATACGGGTTATATTAATTAAGAATCTGATTAAATGGATAATATCGTATCGATAACGTTGGTATAAGGCGAAGTGCTTCTTTACAAGTTTATGGTTGGTAACGATTAAAATGAACTTTTTTTTTAATTCAATATTCAATTACTTTTCATTTCATGACTGTTATGTTTGTTTAGAATTGTGTTTGCGCAGCGAAGCGCGCGATATAATACTAGTTATATGTTATTTGATTACATATTCGATGGGGCTCAGACTTTCATCCCCATACAACACAAACAGTTTAAACCGTATTATAATCGACTTTTGAATTAAGTTTAATCCATGCTCTTTTTTTATTGCATTTACCAAGTCTCATCACTGGGCTTTAATCGAATTGAGCTGAGCTAGGTTGAGCTCAAGCTTAAATTTTTAACGAGTAAACTTTGTTCTTTTGTTTTGTCTAACTGAAAAGTGAAGCTCGAGCTCAGCAATTTTTTAAAATTTTTTTTATATACGCTTTTTACAAATATTAATAACATAAGGAAAAAAAATTGCACACATATACATGTATTATTTTTTCTAAGGTTTTAAAGATCAAAAACGATAAAAAACCAAAAATTACACACATATACATGTATTATTTTTTTTCTAAGGTTTTAAAGACCGAAAACCATATTCCAAGTATTACTTGTATAATTTTTGTTCTTTTCCCAATAACTTTATATTTTTTTTTAACGGTGATTTTCATATAAGTGACCCAATGTCACACTGTCTAATCGGCAGCCCTAGCCATGGTCTGCCCTAGACTACGTTGTCTTAACCGGACCCGCGCTGGTGTATCAAACTTGGTTATGCTGTTCCCCCGAAAACTGTACTGCCTCCACACGAGTTTCCTCGCTGGAGTAACAGCTGAGTGAAAACCGGGGTGCAGCTCAAGATCGAACGCTCCTCAGTGCGTTTTTCACCAATAATTTTATATGATATTGATTAATCAAATTTAAAATGTTAACCATTTAAACCACTCCGACATGTTTTTATTCTAATACATTTAAAGTTAAAATTAATATATATAAAATAAAATAATTCAAGCCGGCTCGCCAACTCACGAGCCACGCCAGGCCTGGCTCGAGCTTTTTCAAGCCAATATTTTCCGAGCTTTTTCCAAACGAAGTTTAAACAAGCCTCACGCTTTTAAAACACCCTAGTCACTTTATACCGGAGTGTATCCTTCATTGGGACCGTTTTATTTTTTAGACTAATATGAAAACTACATCATTTTCCCTGTTATTTTTTTCCCATCAAACAATACACATAGATTGGCCACAATTTGTGATTTTGAGGAGATTTACAAATATGTTATTCTTATCAAATATAATAATTATCATTATAGTTTTACGTATATAATTATGGAAGTCGTGAAAATTATCCTTACAAACATTTTATTTCGAGATTTGTTATACTTTTGTCTGAAACCATAATATCTTTTAAAAATACATAATATTTGGATAATATAATTACTTACATTTTATTCATCTTATTCTTTAATACTGGGCTCTATAATATTTGTTTGGTATTGGGCTTAAATTTACTTTAAGATGTTCTGGTGGCCCAATATAGTTGTGGTTGTTGTGCTGATAAGCTGTTGGCCCATGGCCTAGCTGGGAAAGTTGTGTGAGGCTTATATTATCCGTTGGATTGGTTTGATCTGAGCCGTTGAGATGGCATCTTGAGAGAAGGTTCCAATGGTCCTTTAAATATCTCATTGTTTCTCTCTTTCTCATTAGATTAGCTATTATTTTAGTTTTCTCTGAATCAGTTCGTCTAGGTTTCCTCTGTATTCATTCTCTTGTAAGTCTATACTTTATATTTATGTAGTCTTGATCTGCTGATCTAAACAATCAACAGATCTGTAACAGACTTTGTATTCTTTGATTGATCTCAGTGTTTTACTGAGATATTGGGGTTTTGGTTAGGTACATTTTCTGGTTTGGGTTAATAAGATTTTGTCACCGTTTTGTTGCCTACATTCTTTGTTCTTTGTTATGAGTTTATGTTGGCTCAGTATTAGTTTTTGTGAGTTGAAACCCTAAATTTCAACATGGTATCAGAGCCTTTAGGCTCTTGATTCTGAGTCTTTGTGCCTTCTGATGTATGTGTTTTGTATTAGATTGTCTTGTGTCTGTTGTCTGTGTTGATTAGGGTTTTGATCTTCATCAATAGATCTTGACCTTAACTTGTAATAGTAGATCTGATCTTATCAGATCTTGTCTATTATTAGTCCGTTGGTATTATTTGTAGATCTAGGGTTTTGGCCAACTATTGTTGGTATTTGCTCTGGATTGTGGATCTGGTTGGATATTGGGCTCGAAGCTTTGCACACTGTAAGTCTTCTTGTTATTTTTTCTTTAGTTGTTGTTTATTGTTTGTTGCTGGCTTACTGCTTGGATCCTAGGTACGATTTACTGTCTCTTCTGTGTCTAGAAGTCTTTGACCAGGTTAGGGTGGACCGGTATTGATTGAGTCTTGGTGTTTTGGTGGTTGTCTTGTCGTGTCTGGTATTATCTGTGTATATATAAGTATATTACTAGATAATAAAGGACTCCTGTGTTAAGATTTGGGTGGACACCCTTGAGTGATGAACCCACTATCTGAACACCAACACAGTGTCGTCCTCTTAGGGTTTATTGAATGTGTTTGTCTGCTGAGTTAGCTCTTTGCTAACTATTGTCTTCTTGTTTGTGGTTTCCTGTTTGTTTGTTATTTGTTGTTATTATTGGTGATGATGCTATTGTGAATCCACGGGTGGAGGTAATCCTAACCTTTGTGGTGGTGATGCTTTAGTTGGTACTCTTGTTAGTAAACTAGACATAAGTGATCCTTTGTTTCTTCATCCTAGTGATACTTCTAATCTGTCTATAATTGGTATTAAACTTAAAGGTACTGAAAATTATGCTGTGTGGTCTAATTCTATGAAACTTGCTTTACAAGCTAAGAATAAAATGGGTTTTATAGATGGTACTTGTGTTAAGTCTGTTGATGATGAAGTTCTTGCTAATCTGTGAGATAGATGTAATTCTGTTGTTCTGTCATGGTTGATTAATTCTGTTAGTGAAGAGTTGTATTTAGGGCAGGTTTTTTCTAAGTATGCTAGAGATGTTTGGGTTGATCTTAGGGAGACTTATGACAGAATTAATGGTTTTGTTATGTTTAATCTATATCAGAAAATAAATAGTTTAACACAAAGTGGTAGTTCTGTTGCTGAATATTATCATCAGTTGAAAACTATGTGGAAATAGTTTGATTCTATAGTCCAATTGCCTTTGTGTACATGTCAAGCCTCAAAAGAGTTTAATGATTTTAATAGTTTAATCAAAATCATGCAATTTCTAATGGGGCTTGATGATGTATATCAGCCAGTTAGGAATACTTTGTTGACTAGTGATCCACTACCCTCAGTCAAAGCAGCTTTTGTTGTTATCTCTAGAGAGGAATCTCATAGAGATGTAAGTAGTGGATCAAAGGGGTCAAATGTTTCATTTGTTTCTAAGTCTAATCAGGCTGTTGATAATAGGAGAAGGTCCAATAGGGGACCCAATCCTAATTTGAAGTGCACACATTGTAATATGATTAGACACACTATTGATAGGTGCTTTGAAATTGTTGGTTACCCTCAAGGTTTTAAAAAGAGAATTCCAAATTAGTTTAATAAAAATAATGGTAACAATAATATGAACAATGGTAAAACTAGTGTGTCTAATAACAATATGTGTGCAAATGTTTCTTCTGGTTCACCTTTTACTTCTGAGCAGATCTCTAAGTTGATAAACCTGATAAGTGAAAAATCTGGAGGAGATCCTCAGAGTTCTAATGTAGGAGGTGAATCAGTTGTTGTTAATGGCTTCTCTAGCTTGTTTGTTTTGTCTAAACGTGTTGCCATGTTTAAAAAATTTTCTGGTTATTCTAATCTTGTTAAGTATGAATTGTTTTATGGGTGGATAATGGATTCTGGTGCAAATCAACATATGGTTGGTAGTGATAAACATATGATTAACTGTGCTGATGTGTCTAAATATAATATGGAAGTTAAACACCCTAATGGAACTAATGCTAAAGTTACTAAAATAGGAGATATCAAAGTTGCTAATGGTGTGATATTGACCTATGTGTTTTTGATTCCTGACTACTTGTTAACTTGGTGTCTATACATAAACTTGCTAAAGACAATAAGTTAGATGTTTTGTTTTATGAACATGAATGCTTAGTCTAGGATTCCAAATCATAGAGAGTCCTCGTGACTAGTAGACAATAGGATGGTTTGTATTTGTTGGTAATGATGTGAGTTTTAGTAATGTTTGCTTTAGTATTGTAAGTGAACATAATCTTTGGCATAGTAGGGTAGGTCATCCTTCTAGTCAAGTCTTAGTAGTGTTAAGAGATAGTTTGAACATTGGGAATTTTGATTCACAGCCTTGTGAAACATGTCATAAAGCTAAACAAGTTAGGGTTCCATTCCCTCTTAGTGATCACAAGTCTAAGGTTGTAGGATAACTTGTACATCTTGATGTATGGGGTCCCTACAAGATCACTAGTAGGGAAGGATATAATTAAGTGTTGTGGATGACTTTTCTAGGTCTGTATGGGCTTACTTGTTAAAAAAACAAGGGAGAAGTCTTTGATAATCTGGTGAGCTTTTATGAAATGGTTAAAACTCAGTTTTCAAAAGGTGTCAAAGTGTTTAGAAGTGATAATGGGACTGAGTTTGAAAATAAGCAAATGAATGATTTCTGTAATAAAAAGTATCTTACATCAGACTTCTTGTGCTTCTATTCCACAACAAAATGGTGTTGTGCAGAGAAAGCATAGGCATCTCTTAAACACTGCTAGGGCCCTACTATTCCAAAGTGGTGTTCCTCTTTGGTATTGGTCTGATTGTGTGCTTACTGGTGCTTATCTTATTAACAAGATCCCTTCGTCTGTGTTAGCTGGTAAAAGTCTGTATGAATTAGTTCATTGGTCCCCCCCCCCCATATTAAGTCACTTAAGAAATTTTGGTTGTCTATGTTTTAAAACTGTATTAGATAGTCCTGATAAGTTGTGTAGCATGCCTGATAAAAGTGTTTTAATTGGATATTCTTTTCTAAAAAGGAAACTTTTGTGTTTAGAAACAAAAAAGGTTGAGTTTTCAAGGATGCTAAATTCTATGAAACATATATCCTTTTAAAGCTAAGTATAAAGAAACTGTTTTTGAAAATTTAAATCATTTAAACTTTTGATTGTTTTGAAATTAGGGTTTCCCAAAGTGAAAAAGTAGGCAAGGTGTAAGCAGTCTTCCCGATGATGAAGGGGGAACTGATAGTGCTCGTGATCACTTACCTGAGGAGCAGTTATATGACTCTCCCAAGGCTGCCAGTGAGGTAGATCATGGACATGATCAGCAACTGGGTAGTACAGTAGGTAGAGATACTAACTACTCAGGTTTAGAGGGATCAAATGATGAGTCTAACACACCTAAGGGAAATAGGACTAGTTCTATCAGACAGTCAACTAGAGAGTATGTTTTACCAAAAAAATTTAGTGATTATGTTATTGAAAGGAAAGTTAAGTATGGTGTTGAGAAAGTTGTCAATTATTCAAACTTGTCTTTTGAAAATATGAGCTTTGTATCTAATGTCAATAAAGCTGTTGAACCCACATCTTACTATCAAGCCTTAAAGGATCCAAAATGGATAGAGCCTATGAATAGTGAGATGGAAGCCTTATACAAGAACAACACTTGGGTTGTTACTGATCTTCCTCCTGGTAGAAAGGCTATTGGGTGTAAATGGGTCTATAAAATTAAATATAGATCAAATGGAGAGATTGAGAGATACAAAGCTAGATTAGTAGCCAAAGCCTACAATCAAAGAGAAGGTTTAGATTTTAAAGAAACTTTTTCTCCTGTTGTTAAAATGGTTACTGTTAGGTGTGTTATCAGTCTTGTTGTCCAAAATAATTGGACTCTGTTTAAATTAGACATTAACAATGCTTTCTTGTATGGGTCTATTACTGAAGATGTCTATATGCAACTTCTAGAAGGGTATGCTTCTAGAAATTAGTCTAAGGTGTATAAACTTGTTAAGTCTTTGTATAGTTTAAAACAGGTTTCAAGAAAGTGGAATGAAAAGCTTGTTGATGTGTTGAAAAACATAGGGTTTATTCAGAGTATATGTGATTATTCTATGTTTGTTAAGTCTGGTAAAGATGTCTTTGTAGTTTTGCTTGTCTATATTGATGATATAGTTATTACAGGCAATAGTGAACTTGAAATCAATAATGTTAAAACACTTTTGAAAGAAATTTTTCAAATCAAGGATTTAGGAAAACTAAAATATTTCCTTGGCATTGAAGTGTTGTATTATGAAACTAGCATATGTCTTAATCAAAGAAAATATTGTCTTGATCTCTTAAATGAGTTCGGCAACCGATCTGTTTCCTTTTTGGATATTTCGAAGGGAATCCTTAAGATTGTGAATGCGCTCAATTGAGCAATGGCTACAAGCATTTGCTAAGGCTTTCCAAACCGATAAGGCGGTGGTATAACCCATGGTTTCGGCCATGGCCTCCTCAGTTAGAGTAGAGTTTATGAGGAGGAGCACTTTTTGATCGGCCGCTTTCCATTCGGTGAAGGCAGGATTTGGGATAGTTTGGTTGTTTGAGATGATGGTTTCGGATGGACAGATTTTTGAACCATCAACATGGCCGAGTAGGTTTAGGTACGATAGAACCGGAGTGATTTGCTTTTCCCAAGGAAGTAATTGGTTGAATTGAGTTTGATGTTAATAAGATGGCTAAGGGAGTGGAGAGGGATTGTGGATAATTCGGTTGAGGAAGACATGGAGAGGTGTTATGAGAACAGTAAGGTGGGCGGGTGGGCAAGAATCGAAGAAGAAAAAAGGAGCAAGAAGTGCAATAGAACTTTAGGATTCAATGGATCAAAGCTTGATACCATGAAAGTGTAACAACTTTGATGATTTGTATTGAGATATTACAAGGGTTTATATACAAGAAATGTTACAAGTAATTAGGAGAGAAATCCTCCTATGACATAAATGAAAATTATATAAAGGTCTTTGAATGTGTTGACTAGAATGAGGGATTGAAGGATTGAATGTGTTGACTAAAATGAGGGATTGGAGGCATATGTCTTGAAATGCCTAATATTTGTTATGTGTTTATGTTGGCTCACTAGTAGTAGTTGTGAGTGAAACCCTAAATTTCTACAATATCTTAATCACTTCTTATTTTGCTTGATCATGCAAATTTTTCCCATAATTTTTATGTTTAACTCGTTTGTATAAAACTAGTAATTGAATATAAATATATAATGTCACTCATAATTTATTTCCACGCTATTTTCTATTTCGTCACAGTTTTTTTTTGTTTTTGTTTATTTATATATATATATATTTTAAGAGACCAAAAATTACCAAAAAGAAAAGAAAATATTCATTACTTTGATTTTTCCACCTGAGACATTGAGTTGGCCCAGCTGTTTGTTGTCCAATCAATGGTAATTGTTCCACATATTAATGAGTAGATACATACACTTTAACAAAACAAGATGAATCTCACAAAAACATGAAGTGAACTTTTGGTCCAGTGTATTTGTCAAAATTGAAAATATGGTACAACAATTTAACCACATGAACAAATGAAGCACCTTCTTGTTTCATTATCATCCACGAAATTATATTAAATAATATCACGCTTACCAACCATATATCTAAATGGGGCCAAGAGAATACCGTTTTAATTTTTTTAAAGGTGGAAGGGATGCTCCACTTAGTTTTTTTCAACTTCATTGATTTCTATAAATTCTGCATTGTCACATTGCTTTACTGATTTAATTCATTGAAACAGTTTTTTGGAGGCAGCACTCCACTGGAAATAAAATAGAGAAAAAGACAAGGGGGGGGGGGGGGGGAGAGACAAACTCATGGGTACACATCCGTTAACAATCTCACGGAAACCCTCCACGGATCCACTGCCAGCAAATAAAATAGAGAAAAAGACAAGGGGGGGGGGGAGACAAACTCTTGGGTACACATCCGTTAACAATCTCACGGAAACCCTCCACAGATCCACTGCCAGAAAATTGATCAGGATACTGATTAAAATGTGGCTGCTGATACGAGTCATCATAATAATATGTAGGACACCCATGTGAATAGTATGGCTGCGGCTGCACAAAGGAATTAGCACAATAATGTGTGGAGGACCCCTTATATTGAGGACATAGAATGGTAAAATGAGGTCCTCCACAAATTTCACACATATTTACAGACTCAAAAGAAATAAAAGACACATAAATTTAGACTCCTACGACTCATTATACAAAAAGATAGACTCAAAACAAAACACAAGTAGCACAGATAAGGCAGATAACTATAATCAAAGCTAGTTAACGCAATCGCTAAGAGTCCCCGGCAACGGCGCCAAAAACTTGATGTGCTCAAAGTGGTTTAATAAAACTAACTAAATTAACCTAAACTAGACACTCTAAGTTTTAAATTTATAACCTAAGACTCTCTAAACCTAAACCACACAACCGGCAAGTGTACCGGTCAGTGCAGTACAGCTAAAGTAAGTCCGAGTATCGAACCCACGAGACTCTACTAGAAAACGTAAACTAGACTCAATTACTTATCTACAAACTGACTTAATAATGTTTTGTTGCTTACGGGGGTTTCTAACAAATCTATGGCAAATAAATAAAAGAAACTAAAATAACTTAAAACAAGAACTGGGAACCGTAACTAAAATCAGGTGATGGGAAGGCACTACCTAGGCTAGAATCCTACACATAAATGAGAAGTTTCTAATGGCTATGGAACTGGTCTGGAACTGGGATCTTAAAATACTAAACTTACAGGAAAACTAGAGGACCCTCGACCCTTCTCAAGGAGAAACCTAAGGTTACCTATAAGCCGTTAAACCACCGGTTGAGAGGTTACCCTTACAGGCTTATCTACTCGAATCTTAAAGTACCTGCTAGACAGTCTACCTCACAGCGCGAAAGTCACAATACACCCGAAAGTGCAAGGGGTAACTACAATATTTCTGATACGACTTGGCCTACAAGGAATGCTAGGGAAACTAGGAAGATCTTCTTACAAAGGCTCTAGATCTAGCAATTTAACACACTAGACAGACCAACAATCTCGCACCTTACAACTATTGAGAATTGGTAGAACACTTAGAATTACTGAACTAACAATTACAACTCCTATGGATAACCTGCAGAATTAACCATAAACTAGTTGCTAACACCTAGTCTGCAACCTAACTCGCATTCATACATGAAAGACATTCACAAAAACGCAAGTGGAGTTTATAAAAATTAATTAAATAAAACTAAATATGCATACACATCAAACCAGAAAATAAAGAATTCTTTACTTTAAAATTCACCCACAACCAAAAAGTTTCAAAACCAAAAGAAAGTAAATCATTCAAGTGCAATCGTCTTTAACCTAGGTATCGTCAAGGTTTAGCCAATAAAAGTCATGACAAAATCAAAACAATAGAAACCAAACATATTCATGGTGTTCACAACGGGTTTGAATAAAGTAATAATAAATAATTGAATTAGAACCAACCCGTATTGACACCTATGCTTCAAACCTTGACCTCCTTTCCTTTCCTCTTAATGCCGCTACTGTGTCTTCTTGTCCAAGAATAATATTGTTCCTTCGATCCCTTCTTCGAAAATAATTATATCCCTCCTGCTCCTAAACTCTCTTCGAATTATAAAGGTTCCGCCTCCTCCAAATTAATATTTTTTTCACCTCACCATTATGTTTGGCCATTGGGCCTTGGGCTCGTGACAAGAAAGTCATGGTTTTATTATTATTATTATTATTATTATTATTATTATTATTATTATTATTATTATTATTATTATTATTATTATTATTATTATTATTATTATTATTATTTCTAATATATTATTATTATATATAGTAGTATAACTTCATGCTCACGACTCGGGTGTTCTTGACTCAACCAAAGTTGCTCGTTTACGCTCCAACGTCCATGAACACCTACAAAATATAAAATAAAATACATAAATACTAAAAATGACCCAAAGCTAATAAAAATCTATAAAAGCCTATAATAAATAAAGTAGACTGGTACAAGCCTAAAACTAATAAAAGTACTATCTAAACGACTCGAAAATTATACAAACTTTACACAGGAAATAGATGTATTTTACAATACATCATTGTCGAATACAAAGTTAAGCTATTAACGCATTAGTTAACGTATGGTAGAATATTTAGAATATGGTTAACAAATGATGCATATGTAGTGATCGTTTGGATCTCAATTCGGTCAAGTGGTTATAGACGAACTGCCTCAAGGTTTTATATACACAATCGGCTTTAAAAGGTAACATATTGTCACGACTCGCATATAAATTAGCTCAAAATGCTGATTTTTCTGATCAGAAGGCAACGTTTTTGAGTTACACCAAGGTGCAACATTTTAGAACATTCCAGGCTACACTAGACCAGCCTAGAAGCATGGAAAAGATCAAGGGGGCCTAGAAGAGTCCAACAAAATATCCAAGATATTAAGGGTTAGGATTCTAGAAAGATTTATGTAAATATCATAGATATTATGTATAGAAAACTCTTGAATAATCTAGAACATGAGAGACTAGTATAAATAGGTGACCATGCCTCATTTGCAAATCACCTCCAAGATCTCAAAGCATTCACCTTGTAAGCTTGTAAAGTTCTTGTATAACTCTTCCTTGTAATCAATAAAGGTTTGGTTGATTACCAATCTTGTTATCTTGCATCTATCGCTTCCGAATTACATCATAGTCGGGTCAAAGGCTGATCTTAGAAGAAGTCTAAGAGCCGCATGCGAGTCAAGAGAGTTACTCTGTGACAAGTGGTATCAGAGCAAGTCGATTCGTTGGATGGCCACAGATCCAATCAAGGTTGATGTTGCTACAACTATTGACAACGTTGCACGGGAAGAAGGAAGACGTGGTCGGGAAAAAACACAAAAAGGAACCGGGAAAAAGGGCAGAAGCGTATCCAAGGAGAGGGCCTTGGAAACACGATTTGAGAACATAGAAAAAAGCATGACCGGATGGGTTTGTAGGTCAACGACACACTCGAGCAGCTCAATTCATTAGGGAACGATGGTTAAGGAAGAGATCGCTAAACTGCGTCAAGATATGGATGAATTATCCCAAGACTGCCATAGAAGCTTGATTGGGTTAGAGGCCAAGGTGAATGAATGCAGCAAGGCTTTGGTTAGTATGAGTAGGGATGCTAACCCTTTCGCTCTGAAGGTCAAAGTCCCTAAACCAAGCCCGTTTGAAGGCAAACGTGAGGCAAGGGCTGTGGACGACTTCGTTTGGGAGATAGAGCGATACTTGGAGTGAGTCCGCATTGTGGACGATGCAAATAAAATCAAGACGGCCACAACGTACCTGAAGGATACCGCGGCTTTATGGTGGCGTCGTAGACACGCGGATATCGAGCGAGGTACGTGCACCATCAATACTTGGGCTGAATTTATTTGGGACCTTAAAAGACAATTCTATCTGGTAAATGCTAAACACGAGGCAAAGAGTCGCCTTCGTAAGCTCAAGCACGAAGGGTCAATTAAAGAGTATGTAACTGAATTCACTACTCTAACTTTGGCAATTACGGACCTTTCGGATGAGGATGCTCTGTTTTACTTCTGGATGGGTTATAACCTTGGGCAAAAACCGAGTTAGAGCGCCGCAAGGTTGAATATCTAGCTTCAGCCATTGCCGCTACTAAAAGTCTACATGACCTAATGGAGGTTCGACCATCTAAACCAACAAATGAAAGGAATAATTATGAGCATGGTGGGGGAGTTAAGCGGGATTAAAACCAAAAGAAAGATGCACGTAACGCCACTAATCAAGATGATGGGTGTTTCAGTTGTGTGAAATAAGTACACATCGCCCGGTTTGTCTGAAGAAGGCCAGCCTGCACGCAATGATTACCCAGGAAAAAGAGGAGGACCAAGAGGCATGACTTGGGGGTAATACAACTCCTTAACTTTATGGGAAAATCGGGGCTAGGAGTGACACATAGGCAAGCCACGAACCTGAAGAGAAAGACTAAGGGACGCAAAAGGAGGATTAGAAAGCGTACCAAAGGCAAGGCGGTCGGAGAACCACAAGGAGAGTCGGCGCCAGGAGTGGCGAAGGTGGATGCTACGAACCCGACTATAGAGCCAAAAGCCATCAGGCTTCATTTCGTACACATGGAGATAAACGGGGTGCCGACACGAGCAACGGTCGATACAGGAGCAAGTCACAATTATGTTGCAAAGATGAGGTAGCAAGACTCACGCTCAAAGCAACTAAGGAGTTGGTGTAACATCGCGAATTTCCCCTAATTTTTTTTGATAAAAAGAATGTATTGTTTTAAACAATATATGTTTTAAATACCTTAAACTAATAATTATTTGTATCTCGACACTTTTGTACGTTTTAAAAATATTTCGAGTCACTTTCGGGCTTATATAATCATATTATGAATTTAGAATAATATAGTTTTAGGGAAATAATTGCCAAAAAAAGATTTGTGTGGACCGGGACTCGAACCCGCGTCCACAGCCAACCAACACACAGTGACAACCAACTGAGCCAACTATCATCTTGTGTAGTATTTCAGAAGAAAATAAACTTAACACATTCCTTAAATTGATTAGTCAAAGTCTTAGTCAAACAGTCAAAGTCTTAGTCAAACAGTCAAAGTCTTAGTCAAATAGTCAATTCATCATAAAACTTTACTTTATGGTGTTGACCAATTTTAATGGCTAATTGACTCCAAAACTAGTATAAAAACCCACCTATGACCCATTATACTTTGCACCTCTAAATCGATTGTTTCAATCCGATTAAACTTTCCCTCATACCTTTCTTCTATAGTCTATTACTTCTACAGTTGAAGCTTTGATTATAAGCTCTTGTAATTGGCGAATTGGAAGCTTGATATTCTTTCTTTTTCGTTTTCTTCAATTTGGACTAGCTACGTTGTTGAGTCTTTGGGATTCGCCTCGCATACATTCACAACACTTAGAGGATAATTCACCTTAGCCAATGTGAGTTTTACATAGCCCTTTTCTATTTATCACCGTTTTTGGGGTGAAACATGTTACAACATTCTATATGCAATTCAATCATCAAAGTGTCTATGTGTTTTTCTATGTTGCATTATGTCTTGAACATGACTAGGGTAAGCACAATTCTAGCATAATCATTAACATTGATGAGCCGACGGTATACAATGATAGATCTATTGGACTGTGACATCCGCCCCTTTCACTTTTATCATTTTACAACTTTAGTCCCCTTATTTCTTACATCTACATTTACAGTCTTGTATTCTGTAACATTCGTGATTTTTATTTTAATTACAACTTTAAGACCTAATTTGACAAAAAAAAAAATATAACAATAAAACTATACTAATCTTTTTGTTAGTATGTATATATATTACAAAAGGGCTATGAATGATGTTCATACTTTTTTTTAAAAAAAATGGATTAATACAAAATATTTAAATTACTTATAAGTTACATTAGTAACTTTGAATGTAATATATTTAATGAAAACATGAATGATATTAATAAAAAAAAGAGTTAAAGAAATGAAATAAATTGAGGATACTTGAAACATCTTTTATGTAAATATATACCTTATAAATGACTCCTATGTTTTGTGTAGTCATACAAAAAAAAATATAAATCCTTTGTACATTACCAAGCTTCAATTTATTTGACTTTGAATCATCATATTAGAAAGTCCAACAATCGCTTTGAATCTTGGTCACTTTTTCTTGCTTGGATTGAAGGTATTCATGAAACTTTGTACAAGCTTAAGATTTTCTTTATTGCATAATTGTTACTCGTCGTTAGTAAGATAATATGTTCTCTTATTATTCCAAAATAATTGTGGTTCCATTTTAAGTCGTTTTTTTTTTTACTAAACCAATACACAAAGACGGTGACTTCGTAAGAGCCACCTAAAATATTTACAGTTTTGCTAGTTTTTTTAGTAAAAGTATTTGCACTTTTGTTAAACGAACCACAGATTCATATATTAACAAATTGTTTAAAATGATAGTTTGTGCAAATGAATTGTATCATATCTCAAGTATTGTAATCCTAGATCTATTTATACAAAGTTTGAGAAGTTAAAAATATTATTATTATTATTATTATTATTATTATTAATTTGGTATAAATAAAATATTAAGTTTTATATTGACACAAAACTATACTAATGTTATTTTACATACTAATGTATAAATAAATATTTGTTTGTTGTAATCACCTATTTGGAACTTTACGAGCAAGTCACTTAATTTTAGCTAATATTGTTATTTTGTTTACATAACTAATCAATTTGAATTACTATTATAAATAATTCTTTTTAGAATTTACGTTTATACTATATCATATGAAGTTAGTATTTGTGCTTAAAACAAAATATACCATAAACACAAATCATCTCAACTCATTTTCGCAATCCTAATCTCGAATAATATCTATATATAGGTTGTCCTAATTTTGAGAAAGACATTATAACACTTTGCCAATTCCGGACCGACCGTCTTAAGGGTCACAACATTAAGCACCCATACTTAAATCAAGAACTCTAGAATCTATGCAAGCCTTAAGGTGAGTATATCTTTCCCCTTTTTCATGTTTTACACTTTTGGGGTGACTCATGTACGCTTATTACTTCATTCACTTAATCATGGTTTATTCTATATTCACAATCGCAATTCTTGTATGTGTTTTACTTGTTGATTCGCTGATAGTGTGTACTTATGACCTGAATCATTAACCGCTGGGCGGCCTAGCATAGCAATAAATAGTACTTAATTATTGTTATGTGTGAACGATTATTCATCGCCTACTATGAGCGAATACTATATATATGTGACTCTTGATTCATTGAACAAAGGTTTGATTTTGGGTAGCATTTGTACACAGCTTGAACACTAAATTGTAGACAGTGGACACGTGAATTGCGAAACACTTTTTCTACTATATGTATTCAAACAGGGTATGCTCACCAATACATTTTTGTATTGACATATACTATTTTCGTACATGTTTCAGGTTATTGTTGAGACGTTTCTTTTAAGCTTTTGGATTTATATTTAAGCTTTGATTTCATTGTAATCTAGTTAGACTTGACGCTTTAGAATCATTGTACTTTGTATTTTTTTTCCTTTTAATGTAATAAACTATTTAATTCAATGTATTCAAATTTACACTTTAGTACCATGAGCTATTGAGCAATCGTCACTACGTGACACCTCGATGTTTCCGTCATCGGTTGGGGTGTTACAGATTGGTATCAGAGCCATGGTTATAGGGAATTAGGTTATTAGAATGCCTTTTAGCCTAGTTTATAACCAAGCTTACATTCACGAGTCCTCTCGTGTATATTCCTCTTTATTCTTATATTTTCCTTTTAGGTATTTTTGCTATGATATTTTTCTCGTTATTCTTTCGGTATTTTGCTTAGAAAAGAATACGCTCGTATTTCACAAACGAAACGATAGCGCCAAGTTAGGAGTGACATCCATACCTTGGTGATTAGTTTCACTTCTCTATATGTTATTTATCTTAGGAATGTGTCTTTGAGATAGGAGTGACATCCACACCTCAAAGAGTATTTCCTTCAAAAAAAAAAAAAACTTAACCACTAAGCTGGGAGTGATATCCTTAACTTAGTGATTGGTTTCATTCCACAATCGTTTTCAAATTTGAAATACATCTTGGAGTTAGGAGTGAAATCCACATCTCAATGATTTATTTCTACATCTCGTTGATTATGAATTTTCTTAAATGTTGGTAATCTATTACATACTATAATCTTATCATTCACGTCATTTTAAATCATGGTCTTTTAGAGCACATTAGAATTACACATAGTTCATGAAATGGTTTCATTTTGCATTTTACAAACTTGTACTGCATATTTTAAAGGACAAATGTAACCCTTTGTTTTCATATGACATAACCAATATATACTTTCGAAAGAAACTAGCAACTAATAATAAGCCTTATAACATTTTTCAAACTTGACGTCTCGTATACACATGAAAATGTGTATTCGCGAAGATTTTTTTCAAATGAACCTGTTTTGAATCTAAAACACACATCGACTTCTAAAAAGTTATCCCCATGCATTACTATTATCCTTTCAACTATATCACAAAGTTCGAGCAAACTACGTTTTTGATAAACGGAAATTTATCTTATTACACTCGCACTCTTTCAGTCGCAAAACTTTTGGCCTAACAAAATATTGGACATATCCTTATCAAAATGTCACTAATTGTCTTTTATCACATAGTGCATATATGTAAAACTAACTAAATTTAAACCCTTATATCAGTAGACTATACGTCTGTTCTGCATACTCTCACTTATCGTAAAATTCATCATTTTATTCTTACACCATTTTATTCATAGTTATTTTTAACACATTATTTGTGATTATTTTCACATTGCGTATTTGCATTAATTCAACTCGTTTACTTTCATTTTGTGCAATTGTGCGATTTACTCAATTTATGTTATACAATTCTTTTAGTCGGAATTTTATGCTATACTTATATACTTACTTGAACGCATATTTGGTATGCACATTTTCTTTCCTGTTTTGAGCAAAACCCTGTTATACATACTTTATTTTTGTTCTTCATCATGGCCAAGGAACATACTAGTTGATAACTCGTATGAGATCTAAGCCAGTGCCCACGTACGACTCGGATTAGAGTATTTCTTTAATCCGAGGGGAACAGTGTAAATCTCGGAGTTTACCAGTATAGGTGTTTTGAGCCCAACGATGTGAACAGAAGTTAAGGTTAAAGGAAAAACCCGAAAGGGAAGGACCTCTAACCATGACATGATTAAACATTATTTCATTACAGTGGCTATTACATATTGGTTGCACACATTTATTTCATGTTAAGGTTATGGAAAAGCATAACACCTTAGTGTAAGGTAAATCGGTGATTACGGTCCGGAACGCAATCATGGGTTTACAGGTACATGGGGGTGGTGTGTAATTCTATTTAGGTTGTTGGTAGGCAATCAGTACGAGTCCAAAGTATCGGGAGTGTGGTGGGTTAGCTGCGGTACACCCTATATATAAGCATAAACGATGCTGCGGGAACGGACTAGGAGTCTGACCAAGAATCTACCCATTACTTTATGATTGCCTCTTCGATAGACCGTTGACTAATAGCTAGAATTTTCGATAAGAACGTTCTTACGTGAGTTTCAATTAGTTGGAGCCTTCCTTGTTGACCATCTCTACTGAAAACCTTAAACCTTGTAAACTCTTACACTTCTGTTAGTCGAAATCCTGTTGCATGACCTTAATAACATTTAGTCAGAAACCTTTCTAAAGTAGGGGAGACTGCTTCATTAGTACCTCTGCCCTCACCAGTTAGACATTCCCAAAAGCTTTCTCATTTAAACTCTCAACTTTCTAACTTTGGGTCAACTGCCAAGGATTTTGAAACTTTTTTACTTTGGATTGAATTTTGTCAAAACATGACTCATGCAATATTTAAAAAAAAAAAAAAAACTACTTGACTTTTACAACGCCTTTTGTTTCATAGTAACCTCCACTTAAAAGAAATTTCGAGACGAAATTTTCTAAAGTAGGGGAGACTGTGACATCCGCCCCTTTCACTTTTATCATTTTACAACTTTAGTCCCCTTATTTCTTACATCTACATTTACAGTCTTGTATTCTGTAACATTCGTGATTTTTATTTTAATTACAACTTTAAGACCTAATTTGACAAAAAAAAATATAACAATAAAACTATACTAATCTTTTTGTTAGTATGTATATATATTACAAAAGGGCTATGAATGATGTTCATACTTTTTTTTAAAAAAAATGGATTAATACAAAATATTTAAATTACTTATAAGTTACATTAGTAACTTTGAATGTAATATATTTAATGAAAACATGAATAATATTAATAAAAAAAGAGTTAAAGAAATGAAATAAATTGAGGATACTTGAAACATCTTTTATGTAAATATATACCTTATAAATGACTCCTATGTTTTGTGTAGTCATACAAAAAAAAATATAAATCCTTTGTACATTACCAAGCTTCAATTTATTTGACTTTGAATCATCATATTAGAAAGTCCAACAATCGCTTTGAATCTTGGTCACTTTTTCTTGCTTGGATTGAAGGTATTCATGAAACTTTGTACAAGCTTAAGATTTTCTTTATTGCATAATTGTTACTTGTCGTTAGTAAGATAATATGTTCTCTTATTATTCCAAAATAATTGTGGTTCCGTTTTAAGTCGTTTTTTTTACTAAACCAATACACAAAGACGGTGACTTCGTAAGAGCCACCTAAAATATTTACAGTTTTGCTAGTTTTTTTTAGTAAAAGTATTTGCACTTTTGTTAAACGAACCACAGATTCATATATTAACAAATTGTTTAAAATGATAGTTTGTGCAAATGAATTGTATCATATCTCAAGTATTGTAATCCTAGATCTATTTATACAAAGTTTGAGAAGTTAAAAATATTATTATTATTATTATTATTATTATTATTATTAATTTGGTATAAATAAAATATTAAGTTTTATATTGACACAAAACTATACTAATGTTATTTTACATACTAATGTATAAATAAATATTTGTTTGTTGTAATCACCTATTCGGAACTTTACGAGCAAGTCACTTAATTTTAGCTAATATTGTTATTTTGTTTACATAACTAATCAATTTGAATTACTATTATAAATAATTCTTTTTAGAATTTACGTTTATACTATATCATATGAAGTTAGTATTTGTGCTTAAAACAAAATATACCATAAACACAAATCATCTCAACTCATTTTCGCAATCCTAATCTCGAATAATATCTATATATAGGTTGTCCTAATTTTGAGAAAGACATTATAACACTTTGCCAATTCCGGACCGACCGTCTTAAGGGTCACAACATTAAGCACCCATACTTAAATCAAGAACTCTAGAATCTATGCAAGCCTTAAGGTGAGTATATCTTTCCCCTTTTTCATGTTTTACACTTTTGGGGTGACTCATGTACGCTTATTACTTCATTCACTTAATCATGGTTTATTCTATATTCACAATCGCAATTCTTGTATGTGTTTTACTTGTTGATTCGCTGATAGTGTGTACTTATGACCTGAATCATTAACCGCTGGGCGGCCTAGCATAGCAATAAATAGTACTTAATTATTGTTATGTGTGAACGATTATTCATCGCCTACTATGAGCGAATACTATATATATGTGACTCTTGATTCATTGAACAAAGGTTTGATTTTGGGTAGCATTTGTACACAGCTTGAACACTAAATTGTAGACAGTATGACACGTGAATTGCGAAACACTTTTTCTACTATATGTATTCAAACAGGGTATGCTCACCAATACATTTTTGTATTGACATATACTATTTTCGTACATGTTTCAGGTTATTGTTGAGACGTTTCTTTTAAGCTTTTGGATTTATATTTAAGCTTTGATTTCATTGTAATCTAGTTAGACTTGACGCTTTAGAATCATTGTACTTTGTATTTTTTTTTCCTTTCAATGTAATAAACTATTTAATTCAATGTATTCAAATTTACACTTTAGTACCATGAGCTATTGAGCAATCGTCACTACGTGACACCTCGATGTTTCCGCCATCGGTTGGGGTGTCAATCCCACCCGGATACGTGCCTCCTACAAAGGTAGCGTGGGTGTTTGTTATCCCATAACATATTCGAGTGAACCATGAGCGTATGGGATGTACCACATTATAACAGTCACAAGGGTTGATTATGCACTCGATTTACTTCTAGTATGTTTTCACATATGGACTAGACTTGCCATGACACTTGAATTGTACAAGCTTTATTCGATTATCCAAACCTATGTAACTCTCACCAACTTTTGTTGACCCAAAAATATTTTCAAAATTAACGTGTTTCAGGTAACAATGAAGCTGAGGCTTGAGTATGCATGAGGAATTATCATGAAGTTTTTGTTTGAAGTTATTTGAAGTTGTTGCTTTATTTGATATCATGTATTTGGATTTCTAGACATCATTTCATTTTGGATATTTACGTTATGAATAAATTATTTAAAATTTCAATTTATACCATGTGCTACTGAAACAATCATCAATACGTGACATCCCGATGTTTCCGCCATCGGTTGGGGTGTTACAGTTGGCATGGATCAAGGCTGTATACGGGGACCACAAACTAATTGACGGTATGGTGGAAGGGGTCAAAGCCAAGATCGGGGACTGGAAAGACACAATGGACTTATCAGTTGTTCCAATGGACGATTATAAGCTGGTACTCGGGATGGACTTTCTCTCGCAGGTACAAGCCTTTCCAATACCATTTATGGATACTCTATGCATAATGGATGGTGGCCAAATGCACATGGTAACATTGGAGCGTGACACTAAGCGTCAAGGTAAAACGGTGTCGGCCATGCGACTTGTGTTTGGGACCAACAATCGACATGAGCATGTCGTGACTAAAGAGAGTGGGTCAAACACCACGAATGATGCACGACGAGGGTGTCGTGAGTTTAGGTGGGGGAGAATGTCGCGATCAGCATATAAATCAGCTCAAAATGCTAATTTTTCTAATAATTAGAAGGCAACGTTTTTGGGCTACACCAAGGTGCAGCATTCTAGAACATTCTAGGCTGCACTAGACGAGCCTAGAAGCATGGAAAAGATCAAGAGGGCCTAGAAGAGTCCAATAAAATATCCAAGATATTAAGGGTTAGGATTATAGAAAGATCTATGTGAATATCATAGATATTATGTATAGAAAACTCTAGAATAATCACATGAGAGACTAGTATAAATAGGTGACCATGCCTCATTTGCAAATCACCTCCAAGATCTCAAAGCATTCACCTTGTAAGCTTGTAAAGTTCTTGTATAACTCTTCCTTGTAATCAGTAAAGGTTTGGTTGATTATCAATCTTGTTATCTTGCATCTATCGCTTCCGAATCGCATCATAGTCGGGTCAAAGGTTGATCTTAGAGGGAGTCCAAGAGCCGCATGCGAGTCAAAAGAGTTACTCCGTGACAATATGCTGTCAAGTTTTTAATAACATTCCTAATCACCGCCATAAATCAGCTCAGAAGGTTAATTATTAATAAGAGAACTGAAAAAAAAAAAAAAAACAGATAAAATAAATAAATAGTTGACAATAAAGGCAAAAAATAAATAAATATTTGTAATGTATATATGTATAAAGTTACATTTATAAACCAAAAAAGCAAGTGTTACCGCTAAATACTATTCTCGAATTACAATATGACTTCAATTTAATTTGCTTGGTATGAAAATGCAAGCATGATAATACTAGTACAAATTTTCCAATGATTAACAAATTAAGTTGTGCTTTAACTAATAAAAGATTCTACATTAATTTTTAATATATTAAAACTATTGTTAGGTAAATGGAATATGGTCCCATTGGTATGGTTATAATTAAACGGTTTTTATGTTACCTTTCAATCAATCAAAAAGGACGACGTTAAGGATGGTTATAAATGTTTTTTTTTTTGTTTTTTTTTTGTGTGTGTGTCCTGCTCTGGAACTAGATTGAGAAATCTTAGCCACTCCTACAGACTCCTAGTAACATGAATGTAAAGGTGGTGCGGTTGTGTTGGTTCAATCGAGAAGAGAGTATATATATTGGTTGAAAAGGTTGAGATGATGGTTTATCTATCCTCACTTGATACATATACTTCTTGTACAATTAATAAACAATGGTAGCTTCTAGAGATATTGCAAACACAAAAGGAATTTCGAAGTTGGCTTCCAACTGCAACTATATATGCCCATGTGTTATATCGTCCTTACACACATCTAACATTAACCATGGATCAAACAGCGAACTCTGATTGGAAGGGTGGCCGAAGAGAGGGTAGGGGAGGGTTATTTGATCATTTTAAAAAGTTATCGGAAAATTAAACGTTTTGACCATTTCAACGATCAATGATGTACGGTTAAGTGAATAGGGGGCCATGGATTTTATTTTCTGAAAGTTAGTACAAAAATCGTAATATAACGAATCATTTACATAACTAACGGGTTTATCATTTAACAAATTACATTTGGGGGGTATTGGGAGAAAAAATTGAAATTGGTGATGTGTGGATCTCATTTGGCGGTATCTAATAAATCTTTTATTGATGCCGCCAATTGGTTTAGCGGTATCAACATAAAGCTTCCCAGTGGACATTGATGCCGCCAATCCACTTGTTCACATCACCTTGATGCCGCCAACCCATTTGGGGAAGTCAATGATGCCGCCAATCAATATGGCGAGGTCTTCAATATTGCCGCCACCATCCCGCCAATCCATTTCCATGCATTGAAACCACCAAATGAGAATTAGTCTTCTTGCATGCTCGATTCCTGCAACCATGCAGGTTATAAAACACACTCACAAAGTCTCTAGCATTGCATGCAATGATCTTGTAATTTGCAGATGATTTGATAGGCAAATAGTGTTCTTGGGAGTGTAAGAATTCAGGCTTTGAAGGTTATAAAATGGAGGTTGAGGTGAAGAAGGAGCACCACCCACATCCAAGAACACACCATCAACACTACAATCTCCATCTGAAACCTTTGAAATTTATAAAAAATCATACCAACCAAATTCCTCCCACCATGAATCAAAACATGAACTTACACCCTGGTCCCCTAAACGACGATGTGTTGTATATGCGTGATCGACATCGTGCCTTTCACGTTTTCACAGACGAGGAAAACTTCAATGCCGCCATGATGGTAAAGCGTAGCGATAGAGCCATATGGAAGGTACTTCGTGACCACCCTGTTGTAGGACGGGTTCGTCACCTTATCGATGCTGCAGGGTTTGGTGGCCTTATAGATTGTGGTTATCGATACGTTGACCACTCCTTGATAACAGCTTTGGTGGAACGATGGAGGCCCGAAACTCACACGTTCCACCTTCCATTTGGTGAAGCTATTGTCACCTTACAAGATGTTAACGTCTTGTGGGGGTTACCTATTGAGGGAGCTGTTGTGTCTGGGTAGATGATAATTTGTCTACTGCCAACGCAATAGCGTTGTGCCGACGATTGTTAGGTGTTACGCCTACAGAGGCCCAAATGTCCGGCAAGTCCGTTTTGGGTAGTGTTATTATTAATAAACTAAAGCGGGACTTTGTTGAAGCAGAGGCTACGGATGACGAGTGCATTTTTCGTGCTCGTTTAATCCTTTTCTTTTTGATCGGTTCCACCTTAGTCCCTGATAATAATAATAATAGATTAAATGTTTTTTACTTAAGATTTTTACGAGACCTCAACCGTACAACATCTTATAGCTGGGGCAGTGCGGTTCTGGCTTGTTTATACAGGCGGTTTTGTGATGCCACCCAGCTGGATAGGAAAGCCGTGACCGGGCCCATTATGTTGCTTCAAGTATGGGCATGGGAGAGGATTCGGTGTCTCGCACCACGACCATCCCAGTTTGATTATACTTGCCCGATAGCAGCTCGGTATATATCGCAAATCCCAGTTTGATTATACTTGCCTGCATGGCATCCCTTTGTATTTTTTTTTCTGAACACGTTTTTTAACATGTTAATTTTGTAGGTGGCGAGACCGGCGGTTAAACTTCCAGGAGGTGGCCACACACTGCCTCAAGGCATATCGTTCGCAGCTACAATCGTTGGACGAGGACATGGTATGTTAGTAATTATTTTTAGTTTTTTGTATTAATCATGCATTTATTGTGTTTTGTTACTGACTTAAGTGTTTGTTTTTAGTTCAACTGGACCCCCTACAACTCGGTTTTGGATCGACTACCGGCCATGTGCTCAAATGGGATGGAAAGCTAGAGGAGTTGTTGTCCGCTTATATGCTTCGAGATCGTTGAGCATCATTACCCTCAACGGGTTTTGAAGCAATTCGGCATGGTCCAGTACATACCTCCCGAGATAACCTTAACCGTACCCACGGCTCAGCTTGAAAAACTGCATGCTTTGGGGCGGCAAGGACACAACGGGGCGGACTGGATGAGTAGGCATGAAGCCTACGTCAATGCATGGAATAACCGTCGTAACACGGTTTTCCGCTCTGATCTCATAAGGACAGCTTCAACAGCGCCCGGTTATATGCAATGGTATATGGGGCGTACCGTTGCATTTATTGGAAATCCGAGAGTAGCACCGGCCCCAGTTGGCGGTTTCCAAGACGACGGTGCTAGAATCCAGTTGATGGTAAAGCATTTTTACGTGCCTAATTCATACATTAATTATTTTCAGTTTGCTGTTTCTAACTAAAAATTTTGTTTGCAGAGGGATGCCATGGGTGATATTTATCGGTCATCTCAGGAGGCATTTAATAATCCTCAGGCATTCTCCACGCAGCTTGAGCATATACAAAACACGGCGTTTCACAGTATGATGATGTCACACAATGTCGGACACTTACAAAATCCGACGCATCTTACCAGGGACGCCGTTGACTTGTCGGCACCTGCACGGCCTCAAAGGGTGCGCCGGCGACGCGCTCCCCGTCAGGTGCCGGCAAACGTGCCGGAAAATGAAGACCAAGCTGCTGGAAGTCACTTTGACAATGACGCTGGGTTTCGTGCATCTATTGCGGCCAGCAACAATCAGAACCAGACCGGGGGATATGTCCCGCAATTCATGGGCAGTGGATTGGACCAGATGGGAACTCCATTTGGATTGGGTGGATCATTCGTACAGGGAACTGGTGATGTTGGCGGGTCCGGTGGCAGTTAACCGGCGGAGATGGGTCCGCTAGCTAACTTTCGTGCTGGCGGAATTGGCATCGGAGATAGTTGGGTGTTTCCTTCATCACCGGGTTACGTGACGCCGGTTGGACAGGGGTTGGCACGGTTTGATCACGACCTTGTTAGTGATTTTCATTACCATGCCCCGCATAATTCGTGTGATGAAGGACCTTCAAGCCGGCCAGGACCATCGATCACACTGAATTTAAACCTCTTTCCTGATGATGAGTATGGTAATGAAGGAGCACCACCCACCAACCAACCACCCAGGAGGCAATCTGAACGTCTTATGAATCAGGGACCCTCGAACTCTCTAGACTGGTTTAACTCGTAACATTGTCGAATTCAAGTGTGTTCTTAATTACTTGTTGTAACATTTTGATTTGCTTTATAACATTAATTATTGATTTGCTTTATAAATATATGAATATATGAATCGTTTAGCCACCTGTGATTCGAACATTGATAGGAGAAACAACCACTAAAATTAAAATCCAAATAAAAGCGTTAAACACTAAAACAAGATTACGTAATCATTTATCGGTGGCCCGAAAACGGCTCGGAGGTGTTTTTCTCAAAACCCACACTATGTTGAAAACGGGCCAGGCTGCCCTCTTTGGGCCTCTTTGCAGCCTAGCTGGGCCTGCCGGACAGGTAACCGGACTGACGGACGCGTTGCCCTTGGGTAACACACGGGCGTCGCACGAAGTCCGGGCAGTTTTCAGGTCTCCGGGGCCTGATCCCGGTGGCCCGAAAACGGCTCGGAGGTGTTTTTCTCAAAACCCACACTATGTTGAAAACGGGCCAGGCTGCCCTCTTTGGGCCTCTTTGCAGCCTAGCTGGGCCTGCCGGACAGGTAACCGGATTGACGGACGCGTTGCCCTTGGGTAACACACGGGCGTCGCACGAAGTCCGGGCAGTTTTCGGGTCTCCAGGGCCTGATCCCGGTGGCCCGAAAACGGCTCGGAGGTGTTTTTCTCAAAACCCACACTATGTTGAAAACGGGCCAGGCTGCCCTCTTTGGGCCTCTTTGCAGCCTAGCTGGGCCTGCCGGACAGGTAACCGGACTGACGGACGCGTTGCCCTTGGGTAACACACGGGCGTCGCACGAAGTCCGAGCAATTTTCGGGTCTCCGGGGCCTGATCCCGGTGGCCCGAAAACGGCTCGGAGGGATAGATTTATTTATTTCAAATAATAACACACAGACTTTCCATTTTTGGAATGTCTCAAACAAATAATACAAATTTGATAGATTTATTTAAAACAAATATTACAAATTTATTTAACAACTGTTTTTCAAAACTAGTCACTCAAACTATACAATCTACGGATTTACAAGACAATATATTTTCCGAGATCACCTATTCCAATATTCTACCACCGTTTCTTGTTGCATAGTTCATTAAGTTTCTGTTTCGCACCTTCAATCACAATTGCTTTGTTGAAATCAACAATAGCTTGTGTTGTGCACCCAGAAACTTCTCTTTTCCAGTCAGCGGGAACTCAGGACCGCATTCAGATTCAAACCCATCTGAATTTGATCCAGGAGAACATGGTTCTACCTGTTGAATATGTGTACCAAATCTATAGGTACCCAATGTTCAAACCAGGCTGCCATACGAAAGTAGTACGGTGAAGAATCGCATCATCCGTTGCCGGACAGGTCGCTAATGACGTGATGTGATTCATCAACACCGGATGGCGTGGGTTTGCCTGGAAAGTAGACCCGCCTAAAGAGCCCGTTGGAATGTCCAGATTTGGTAGACTAGAGGTTCAGACTACCAACGACAACCAACTCTCTAATATTTTAAACTACAGTATCAATGTTGCATTCTACACGTGTTATACCACGTGTGGATGTAACATCGATCCAAGTAGTTTAATGTGGATGTAACACCGATCCAAAGACACCGCTTTTTTGGACCCCAGAAAAGCGATGCCAAGCAGGGGATGAAACGGCAGACGATGCTGTTAAGCATGACTCATCCCCGCCGAAAACAGTTAAAACTCCATGTGAATGTAACATCGACCCAATATCAATAAAAAACCATACCCTCCAGAACAATTGCAGGAAAAGTATTATATCTCATATTGGGGGGGTTTATTGTGGTTATAATGTATTTGTATAGGTGTGGAATGGGATGGAGAGAATGGGCAGAGGCCTCGACTTATATAAGAAATGAAGCATAGAACACAATTGGCGGCATCAATACCATAGAATTGTTTGGCGGCTTCAAATACAAACTCTCATTTGGCGGCATCAAGGTTTGGTTAATTAGATGCCGCCAATTGAGTTCTATGCATCACCAAATTTGATTTTTTCCCCCAATACCCCCTAAATGTAATTTGTAAAATGAAAAAACCCCCTATTTATACAAAGGATTCTAATATAACCTTACCAGAGCTACCATGTGTTTCTAATTCTAAAAATTACAATTACAAAAATATTTCTTGAATCAAAAACGGATTTTTTAGACCACATTGGTCGATAGATGCTATTTTTAATAGAAAAACTCAATTGTAATCACGTGTACATACTTGTTACAAGTGTACGTACATACGTAGCCAATTAAGGACGAGTGGTGAATTAATGATGGATATGTCTTATCAAAACTGAACATGCTGATAAATTTAGAATTCGTAGATGACTGGTGTGCCGTAAAAGTAAATTCCCCGACGGAAGTCAAAATACGCTCCAACCAATGTTTTAAAAACCGGTTTTTTAATTATATCAGATTTGGCAAAAAAATTGGTTTAACCGGTTGAATCGCGTTGTACCGTGTGGTTCAACCGGGTTGAATAGTTAGTTATATAATTTTATAAATTACATCACAATCACAAAAAATAATCTAAAATTACATAATTACATACTAAAATATTATAAAAAAAGTTAATTAATAATTAAAAAATGATCCAAAAGATAATCTAAAGTTTTAAATTTTTTAAAAGTTATTTCTTAATAAAAAAATAATCTAAAAATAACCCAAAAACTAACCAATGCCGGTACCGGTATGGCGGTTCAAACCGGTATACCGGATTTTGCCGACGGTATAAAATCGATACCGTTTCCTTTATTTACCGGAGTGTTTCGTACCAGATTTCCATCTGAAAACGATAATACCGGTATAACCGGCCGGTACCGGTTTTTATAACATTGGCTCCAACTACCAATGAAGGTTATTCTTGTACATCCAACCATGATATCATCCCTATTTGTTCGATAAATAATTGGAGTGGTTATAGTAGTTATAGTAATATTCAATAATAAAAATAATTATTATTATTATATAAATAACTAACATAATCTTAATATTATAAAATGAAAAAGAAAAAAAAAAAAGTAAACAAATGTTCCAGCTAATCCTCTGCAGGACTATATAGTCCATCACAATCAAAGGTTATACACAAAAAGCCCTAGACATGTCACCGATACTTCACTCGGCGCCCACGAAGTCCCCACGGTTTTTCTTGTATCATTTCACACATACCACATTTGTATAAATCTTTGCCTCATTTACGCTTAACCAACACACTTTTTTTCTCGACACTTTCTTCTTTTTCACTAGTCGTATCTCTATAGATATTTTGCCCATATATATATATAAACATGGCTGACCCTCCTCCACCTCCACCCCCACCCCCACCCCCTCCCCCGCCTCCACCCCCGAGAAGAAACCCTATTTTTAAAGTCCAATTACCACCAAAACCCATCGGTATGAGCTCGTCTTCGTCGTCCGCGGGCTCCCCGAACCGTCGTAGCCCCGCGGCATCAGGAAAACATCCAGTTTATCGTGGGATACGGAGTCGTAGCGGCAAGTGGGTGTCTGAGATACGGGAGCCGCGTAAAAGCAAGCGTATTTGGCTCGGGACTTACCCGACCCCCGAGATGGCGGCTGCGGCGTATGATGTGGCGGCTTTGTCACTCAAAGGTAGTGAGGCTGTTTTAAACTTCCCGAATCTTGTTGGGTCGTACCCAGTGCCGGCTTTGCCTGAGCCGGCTTTTATTAGGAGCGCGGCTACTGCTGCAGCCGAGCTAAAAAAGCCCAGCTCGGCTGTAGCATATCAAACCTCGTTGGACTCAGCTGATCAGCCACCAACAGCTGAGTCCAACGAGTTCATGGATGAAGAAGCCATTTTTGGTATGCCGAATTTGTTGGCCGATATGGCTGAAGGAATGCTGATGAGCCCGCCACGAGAGCCGCCGGGTGCCGATGATTTTTCTCAGGCGAATTCTTCTGATTGTGGTGACAATTTGTGGAACTACTAACTTAATTTCGTGCGTGATTTCGCTATTTCTGAACTAGAACTTCTTTATCGGGGTCATCATATGGCTTTTCTCTCTACTTGCCACAACTAGAGGGTACAAATCATGTTTTTTTTTCTATAAAATCTAGCAAATTCCTGTGTTATCGGGACTTCTGCGACCCTTTTGACCCCCTTTGGTTCCGCCCTTGTTTTAGTTCGTTCAAAAATAATAATAAAAAAGTTATATAAAGTTAACGGGTGATATTCGAAGGTGAAAAACAAAAAGAAACGTGGGAACAAGTAGTATATGGAGTGCATGCATGATCTGTGTTATGAAATGTCTGATTTTGTATATGTGTTGAAGATCGAGCTGCCGGCCGATTGGGTTAAAACATAAAAGCAGGAGACCCCATGTTATAAGTTGCGTCTACATCATAATAAATATATAGCTAGGTTGAACCCTAGAGTACGTAAAGTTTGTTGGTTGTTGAGGTTCAATTCAATTACCGTACCATTTTCATCTCAAATCAAATTAATTATCATAGTCATAAAATTAAGATCGAGATCATGCATGCAAACTATCGACTTAATTATACTCATTTGTTAGAAAATTTCGTATAATCATATTGGAAAGTTGACAACAAATTATGACAACATTATTCGGTTTTTTAACCATCAATTGATCAAGTAACAAATATATGTTACGAAAGGATGAAGGAGGTGATCATGAACCCTTGTGTGTGGTTAAATCGGTTTTAGAGATGATGGATTTAAGGAAATGAAACGAATTCAATATTCTAATCATTCATAACCACAACATTATCTGAGAATTGAAGACACATGGTAAAAAGTTCTTAGGTTGATCAAACCCTTTGATAATACGACCGTATTGCTCTAGTGAGTTCCATAATTACTCGTAAAATAAAACTTGTGTTTTCTTAACTGGATTGGTTATTGAATCAGCCGCTTTGTTGATATACGTTCTCCTGACAAGTTTAGTAACATGTTAACGTCATACATAATTAAACACAGATGTATATCTTGTTAGGGACGTCTTGTGGGATGTGCTTAGGCAAACTGGGATATTCGCTAAGAAAGAGGCTCACGTGAACTTTCTGACTGACCCGCTTAAAGGGAGGTCCACCTTACGCTTCACAGATGTTCTTGTCTTTGGTTGGATGGACGACAAACATGCTTGTGTGGACCTCACCAAGATGTCCCTCTAGTAGGACTTCGGGACACCGGGTTTCTACCGGGGCAAGTGGTTTTGAAGGCGGACTCCAAGAAAGTTGCAAAGCACGGCACAATTTGTTATGAGAATCAACACGTATTTTTGCCCTAATTTGTTTTTGATACATTTGGATTTCTTGCCCTCGAGGCTGTCCATTATCTAAATCAGGTGTAAAAAGCCGTTCGCAATAATTCACCGACCTCCGGGAATCAAGAGTTTGTTATTAGCCGGATAAGGTTTGTAATCCTAAATAGGTAGCGATACAGTTCTCATGTGTAATTTGTTATGGTTGTATTATTGAAATGTATATGAAAGTATTTTACATCTTTCGGTATGAATGTATGCTAAAGTTTTGAATAAACATAATATGGAATCTATTAATGTAAGAAAGAAAACTAAAAAAAAGTTATATGATCTTATCCAGTTTACAATTTACAGGTCTGAATGGGAGAACAGTGCATAAAAGTCATGATAAATTTTGGTAAAAATTTGAGAAAAATAATGACTGATAAATTAATTAATGATGTTATATGGTGGTCACAAATGACAAAACATAGATTATATTTTAAAAAAAGTGAAGTGTTAAATTTGTTTTTGTGAAAGATTATGGGATAGGTGTCGAAACCAAATCAAATGATCACCATGGGGCATGGGCCAACAAATCATCATAAGGATTGCCCCCCATTTTGTACCTTTTTCTCCAATAAAACTTTTAAAAACTTATATTTTCTTTACTTTTTTCACACCAATACTATTTGTTGGGGTCTAAAATAATGTGTACGTATTATTAAAGTACAAGAATAATAAATTTCTTTTAGCAAAACCCCGAATTAAGAAAGATTTTTTCACAATGATAAACTTTATTTCAACTTTACCGAAAAATGAATACCCTTTCTGTTGGTCAATTAAGGTGTCACGTCCTTAACCATTTAAATATTGCATACATTTATTGATTTATTATAAAATAAATTAAAAAGATTTTTAACCTTTTCGTGGTTTGATTATTCAATTTAGCAACGTTTGCTTAGAAACAAACATGCATATCTATGCATTATTGGTGTCTTCTTTTATTTATGGGTTAACTGAACTAGAAATGTAACTTAACATGTATCGTACATTTGTGCATTGTATTAAAAGTATATCTTAATATATAAAACCTATAATTTTTACTATTTGGTATAACGAATGATCACTAAAGGCAGTCTAAATGATTTTTTTTATTCGTTTTAGTTACCTTAAATCGTTAATAATAATAATAATAATAATAATAATAATAATAATAATAATAATAATAATAATAATAATAATAATAATAAACTATTTTTTAGCATTATCATCATTTTTCTTTTCAAAATTCCAAATTTACAAATTGAATTCAAGAACAATTTCAACATGTTCCTTACGTAAGACCATACAAGTAACATGGCTTCCGACCAGAGCATTATAGAAAATTTGTAGCAAAAATTTTGCTACAACGAAATTTGCAACAAAATTGTATTGTTTCAAATGAGTCAAAGGGGAAATGTTTCATTTGAAAGCGACATACAATTTACCAAGGGGAAATGTTACAACTAAAGTTAAATATGAATAAATGTTTTTGATTTTATGTTCTTATTATATAAATTATTTAAATAATGAAGTATACTAAAAAAACTTAAAAGTTAAATTTGAAAACACATGATTATAATATATTACTAGGTTAAAATCTCATGTGTTGCACGAGTTGATAAATTTAGTTATATAATTAATAAAAAGTTATGTTTAAGAAAACATAACTATTTCATGATTGAAAAAAATTGATGTATTATACTAATAGAATAAAATATAATATAACTTATTAAAATATACATTCATCAAAATATATATTTAAAATATGAATATTGCCGTGACAGTTATAGATTTTCTTAAGATAAACATATTATATTTTACTATTATTTACCTTTCAACCACATCACTTATAAAACAATAACCTTCATTATTTTTATTTTTGGTATTTTAGCAAATATAAGTTTGAATTTGGTAAAATTTTTAAGTAAAAAATCTACATTTATTTAAAGTATTAATAATTAATTCTATATTATATATATTCGGTTAATAATATAATAACTATATTTAATTAAAAAATAATTATCTACAATTAAGTAAATTCCCAATGACGGTTTGAGCTTAAGTAAGGAGGATACCGGTGTGTTGGTAGGGATTCGAACTTGGGATCGCTAAGTTACAGTTGTACAATGATTTCCACTGAACTAAGCCTTTAAAAAAAGTAAGATAGAAAGAATAATAATATTTTTAAGTAAAAGATAAGTATTCTTAATTAAGTAGAAGAAATGATATATCTTTAATTAAAAGATAAATATCTAAAATTAAGTAGTAGAAAAAGATGGGAAAACCAAACCAAATACCAAATAACTCCAGTGAATGACATGTGTCTAAATTTAAATTGGTTTATAATAGATAGGGACGCAAACGAGCTGAGTTGAGCTCGAACTCGCTTTCAAGCTTTGTTTGTAAAGCTTGAACTCAGCTTCAACTCCAACTCGACTCAGGCTTTACTCGTTTAGTGTTTATTAGTTATTATACTAAATAAAAATAATAGGCTCAACCTTATGTAAGTTAAATCATTCAATTTCTTTTAACACTTCTTTTGTAACATACTTATTTTCCGGTGATAAGTAAATGCTTATTTTCACGCCATAGTATGATCATAAGTAGAATTCACTTTTTGTGGCAAAGCTAACGGTGTTCTTTTTTACAAGTTGTTGATTACGTTTTCTTGATGCTCGAAGAGATCTCTCTTGTCAAAGCAAAGTCCAAATCTTTTTCGTTTTCGGGTCTTGTTTCTTTGTCTTACAATACGCAGAGAAACTCCTTTTTTTTAATCTATTGGTGTAATAAAAATGATTTATATAGATTATAAAAAGCTCTTTAAATTCTATAATGAATTTTACAGTTATATACTAAAGTTTGTTTTGTTTGATAGTGTAAAAGGCTAAAAGCTGCGGTGTAAAAATCTTCTCATTATTGTTCGTTACTTTTTTCCCCTCTAATTATGTGACCAAAAAGGTAGATTTCTCACTATCTATAACTATAACTTTGACATCTTATTTAATTATGAATAAAAACATGAACATGGTGTATATAGTCCCCTCGCCTAGCTAAGGGCTTGTAGAGTGTGACTTTCACGATCATTATCAATGGTCGGTTTCTCGACATGCAACTCTCTTCAACTTCAACAAACAATCATTCGAGCTCATCCACGGCCCATCCTATTATTGATATTAGCATCATCTAGGGTTTTGGTTTAGCCATCCACATCGAGATGTCATGGTTATCTCATCTTATAATAATTAGTTTTGGGTATCATTCATTAAATAAAAAAGGACGGTCCCTTGTTGTATAAACAGAAAAAGGAAACTAACAAATTATATATTATATAAAAAATAACTATAAAAACTATCATCTTGATATTTTAACACCGATATTTGTCATCAACCGATTACCGAATTATATTCTGAAGCATCTAATTCCCTTTATAACCGATATTTTGTTTGTATATATAGAGTGGATGAATTAAGTCGGCCCTATTTATTAATTTGAGTTTAATTAATTACAAGTAAGGTAAAGTCTTATGATGGAACCCTAATTGTCTAACAAAACAAACTAGGTGGGGCTTTTCGTCTTGCAGCAGAATCTCTCAGATTAACGACCACTATATTTTATTTTACTTTACAATCTTTGAACAATATTTCATCCTTTGACTTGCCAAAATACGGCCGACATGATGTAATGATCAACAACTAAGGTCCAACAATATTGTTATATGTGGAAATACTTAATAATTTGTCAAGTCTTGTTCCTTTTAAACCATGAGGCAATCAAACTATAGCAAATTACTTATATTACTCTCAAAACCTTATATTATCTAACATACTTTTTATTTTGTAACAATATTGATCTGGTTAAAATATATAGTGATGTGACAATTGCATTTTCATGGCTATATATACTAAGTCAACTACATCGTGATAACAGAATTAAAGTGTTTTTTTTTTTTGGATAAATTTAAAGTTTCTTAAATTAAATGATAAAAGAGTAGCCACTATATAATAAAAAACGTGAAAATTGATTTAAATATTTTGGTGTAAAATTATAATAAATAATAAGTTACCCGGCCTTCAACTATAAATCATGATCAAAGTTGGATGTCCATGTATGATATTATTTTGGCGTAACAACTCAACAAGTGGTATATATATTTAAGGGAAAACTTAAAAGTTGGTCTTAAGGATGCATCAAGCGGTCTCTTCGTATTAAAGAGTTTGTAAGGTCGGTCGGGTAATAATATTCAAGGCAACATGCATAATTAGTTATACATGAATGTTGATATATAGTTATGATATGCACGATAGTCATTCAATACAAGTAAATACCCGGCCTGTATGTACTATAGTCATTCAGGCCCCACGTACAGACTAATGCGTACACTTGTTTGACGAAAATCTGAAATTATGAGTAGTAAAGATCCACAAGATGAAACATCGTTGTTGTACGTACTCAGCTCAAAGCGCATAGAAAAGATTAGAAAGTATAGCACGATCTATATATAGTATATTTTGTTTAATAAAAAATAATAATAATAATAAAAGCTTAACACTACTGATTTATTGTTAGTAAATGTAATGTAGATGTCTTTAACCTAGTATAGGTGTTTATTTGTTGTTTTGTATGTGTTTATGTGTGTTAATTATGTTAAAGGGTGTGTTTGGCAAGTTGGACACGACTGGTTTTACTGGGCACGACTAGCCTAGCTAGTCGTGTGGTACTCCAGGCGACTAGCTAGCTAGCTAGTCGCCTCAGCCAATCATGTCTCAGATGGCTACTCGCCCCTTAGGCCGAGGATAACTAGCAGAGGCTATAAATAACTCCAATGATTGCCCTATCATTCTCAATTGTCATTTCACACATTCCAACAGATATTGTCTAGGGTTTCGGGTCTGTAGCTTTGTATTTTGCATCCGCGTTCTGTTTTAATACGAATACGACTTTGAAACCATCTTGTGTGTGTTTTTAGCTTCTCATTATTATGTTTTTGGCGTTTTTGTTATCTAAACAGCGCTGGTGGATTCCACACACTAGACGTAACAACTCGTGATTATTGGATTGTCCGAAATCGATCCTATAAGTGGTATCAGAGATTTGGTTCTTATCACGGTGTTTAGTAACAATTTTCAAATCAAAACAAATAAGTTACATAAATTAGTGTTTTTAGTCCAGAAACCTAGTTTGAAAGTTTGAAACTTTGTGTTTTTGCAAAACCCACATTTTTCAAAATTTAAGGTACTTTTAATGGTTAAAAACATGGGCTTTTTTTATTAGGGTTTGCTCTAAAAAGGTATTGGTTAGGATTAAGGTATTGAGGATGATGGTTAATATTAACCCCTGCTCCTTATCGATTGTTTGTTGGGGATAGTACAAATAGATGAGGATGATGGTTAATTAACAGTGAGCAATGGTTAGGATTAAGTAGGGGTGTAAACGAGCCGAGCCCGAGCCTGACTGGGCTCGAGCTTGGCTCGTTATGGTTTTATGAAGCTCGAGCTCGGCTCGCTAGCAAAATCAAAAGCTTGAGCTCGGCTCGGCTCGAGGTGATTTGAGAACAATCTCAAACGAGCTCAAAGCTCGGCTCGAGATCGCAAAAGCTCGGCTCGCGAGTGTTATTAAATGGGCTTATAAAATAAGGACTTGGGCTGTATCTAGGGCTCGAGCTCGGGCTCGATAACTAAACGAGCCATATTTCAGGCTCGGGCTCGTTAAGGCTCGGCTCGTTCGAGCTTTTTGCCGAACCGATCTCGGGTAGCTCTCGAGCCGCTACGTGTCATTTACACCCCTAGGATTAAGGTATTAAGGATAAGGAGTGAGGGTTTTATAGGGTTGGGTCTTCGGTCGGGTTCGTATCGCGTATTGGCCCAGTCAATGTGGGACAAGAAATTTAACCATTCAGATGTCCTACCAAACATCAGTTAATGATTCAGTACTTAATCATTCAGACCTCTTACTGGGTTAGCACTTTACCCATTCAGAAGTTGCCAAACGGCCCCTTAATCTTTAAAGTTTTAATAAAACCTTTTGACACTAAGTCTCTTAAAAAAAATAAGTCGACTTCAAAATGTTTAGTTTTGTCAAAGAACACAGGATTTGTAGCAATTGAAAATGCTGCACTATTGTCACAATACAAAGAAACAGGCAAGTCAACTTTAATATGCAATTCAGACAATAAATTTATCAACCACAATATTTCACATGAAGTAAAAAAAATTAAATCAAGATGGGAGAAGTAAAGTATAATTAGTGTTTTAAAGACTAATTTAACCTTATTTTATGATTGTACTTTATATATTAAACTATTTTTTTTATGTTTATGTAGCTTAAAATGTCATTTATAAAAACTGTCATTAACGTACGTTAGTTTTTTTACTTCTAAACAATAATATTTAGATTTTAGAAGGAAAAAAGAGTAAATTGTCATTTTAGTCCCTGTAGTTTGGCCAGAAATGTTGTTTTAGTCCAAATAATTTATAATTTTCATCTGTGTCCCTAAGGTTTGTATTTTTTTTTTTGTCACATTTGTCCAACCTGCTAACTGCATCCATTTTTAACGTTAACTCAAGGTTAATTTTTTCATTTTATCTATTTGATTTTGTTTTTTTAACTTTATTTCTTTATGACCCAAACCGCCAAACACCCGCACCCCAATTATCTCTCTCTTGAACACTGCATTACCACCACCAACAGCATACCGGACCGCCACAACCACTACAACATCAGACCGCAACAACTACCACCACCATTACGCCATGACTTCGTGACGATTTTGTCGGTGATTAGCGGAGGCAAACGAAGGTGCTGACGATTCTGAGCTCCGACAATGGGTTTATTCGGTAACCTCTCTATCGCAGCCCTTGAAAAAAAATTCTAGGTCCGCCACTGGGTAGTTGCCGGAGGAATGAAAAACGCGATTGACGATGAAGCTGATGAGCACGATGTAGCAACAATGCTAATTGATGAGATGAATCGATTTAAAATTTGATGTTGTGCTCTAATCTGACCTTTGATTATGATATTTCACCGAAGACTAAGGTGCTGTTTGTTTTTTCTGCAGGAAAAGGTCTGCAGTCTGCGGACCACATCTGCAGACATCTACAGGAGAAGAGGTGGACCAAAGGTCTGCAGTCTGCAAGAAGAAGACTGTTTGTTTGTTAACGTCTGCAGGCTGCTGAAATAAACTTAAATTTAAACAAACTGAGTTTTTACAGCAGTCTGGTGGTAGATGGTGGTGGAGGTGGGTGGACCGTGGTGGTGTGGACCATAGTGGTGGGTGGTGGTGGTGGGTGGTGGTGGATGGTGGTGGGTGGTGGTGGTGGGTGGACGGTGGTGGTGGTGGACGGTGGACGGTGGTGGTGGACAGTGGTGGGTGGTGGTAGTGGTGGTGGACGGTGGTGGGTGGTAGTGGTGGACGGTGGTGGTGGTGGTGGACCGTGGTGGGTGGTGGTGGTGATGGAACGTGGTGGGTGGTGGAGATGGTGGTGGTGGGTGGTGGTAGTGGTGGTGGACGGTGGTGGGTGGTGGTAGTGGTGGTGGGTGGACGGTGGTGGGTAGACGGTGGTAGGTGGTAGGTGGTGGTGGTGTTGGACCGTGGTGGTGGTGGTGGGTGGTGGTGGGTGGTGGTAGTGGGTGGTGGTGGTGGTGGTGGTGGACCGTGGTGGTGATGGACGGTGGTGGTGGTGAACGGTGGTGGTGGACGATGCTAGGTGGTGGTGGTGGGTGGGTGACGGTGGTGGTGGTGGTAGTGGGTGGTGGTGGTGGTGGTGGGTGAGGAGAAGAGAAGAGGAGAAGACCTTTGAAGACCTTAGAAGACCTTAGAAGACTTTGGTCCAAGTCTGCACCAAGAAGAGGTCAAGAAGAGCTTTTGGAGTGAAATGTCTTCCGAAAAACAAACAGTCTGCTCGCCCCAAATGTCTGCCTGCGTCTGCGCGACGCAGACAAAAGAGGTCAGAAGTACTTCTGGGAGAAAAACAAACACCACCTAAGTCACTTTGTGAATTAACTCATTGAATTTATTTTCAACTTCTATTTGTTGCACCGATTAAATGAGAATGAGGTTTATATTTGACTTGTTTAGAAATTAAATGTGATTTTCAATTCCTAAATTTAGATCACCGATTTTAATTTTGAGTACTGCACTTCGAGATGAATTGAAGTTAGTCCACTGACTTTAACCAGTGTATAAAGGGGAAGGGGTGGATCAAAATGGCAAAAAGAATAGACATGTTGGTTGACCAAAATACCCTTTAAGTTAACTGGGATTTTTGGATGGAGTTAGTATGTTGAATGAAAATGACAAAAAAAAAAAAATAAATAAACAAAAACAATTGTAAACTTCAGGGACACAGGGACACGGATGAGAAATATATACTATTTAGACCAAAGCAACATTTCTGATCAAATCACATGAACTAAACTGACAATTTAGTCGAGAAAAAAAATAAGAAACTTTTTGCTCAAGGCAAGCTAACAATTTCCTAGTGGTTTGTACGAAAATAATAGTTAATGTTTATAAAATAGGAGTTGTTTATACAAAGAAACCACCCAAAGATTGGCCGACAGCGCAAGCCCCACTTCCAAATTTTTTCTTTGTGTATCCATAGTGTTCATTAGTTGGTGGCATGTTTTTACCCTGATTGCTTGGCTTTTAGAACCATTTTTTTAATAATTATATATGAATCCCAAATGTACTAAATAAACACCTATTGGAAGAAATAATATGCAAATTATAACGGTAGGGAGTGGATAGGTTGGTAATCGTATCAGTTTGACGGGCCAATGGTTTATTAAGTAATGGTTTAAATCAATGAACTCGACACCACTTATGTCTTTGTTCATGATGAAGGTACATACCATAATCTGAACACGCTCAAAACCACGATACATGATCATTACCCATGTAGCTTGGTTATCTAAATGTGACAAATGGTTTGCAACCAAAACGGTTTGTAAACTTATGTTAAATTGGTCACAAATGGGTTAATGGGTTGTAATAATGTTACTAGTGGGAAACACGTGCGTTGCTGTGGGACGGTTAAGATAAATATTTTTTTTTTGAATAATGCACAAGCGTAGCCGTGTTAGCCCACCAAGTTGTAGGAAAAGTGTAAAAATATATTGTTTTCCTTCCATTGTCTTTGAATGCAAAACGATGTATATGAAATTAATCAATTTCTCTTAATTGTTTAAACTTTGAAAAGAAACTATATTTTTTTCTAGATCCAACATATAAGTTATTATAACTTTTCATGCCACACTATCTAAATTGTCCCCATATATCCTTAACTTCCAACATCTAAGGGATGATGTCTACACAGGACACCAAAGTATAAATAAAGATTTCACTATATATGAAAATGAACTTCTTTGACCATCAAAATTCAGTCATTAGCACTGTTATCAAAACCAAATATGAGCATAGATAATTTTTATTACCAAATCTTTCTAAATAATTTTCCACAAATTTAGACCAAACCACCGTATGGATACGTATTGTCAAGCATGATCTCAAAACCAAATATGAGCATAGAAACCAAAATAGAGTAGATAAATCAAAACACAACCATTCGATATCAGTACAAACAAGTAAACAGAGAAGTAAAGAAGTATCAACAAGACATTTATTTAATAAACAAATCAAGTTTAACCTGGAAGATGAACTTGCAGATACAATCCACTTTCGGATTGTGTCGACGTTTTGCCATATTCGTTATAACATGATTACTCTTTTCAGCGTCCTCGGTCGCACCTTGTCAATAAAAAAAACCTTATCAACAAAAAATCAAAACGTACCGTACTACTTGGCGTTGTGTGTGTGTCACTTTGTACCACCATTAACGCTCTGCAAATCAAAACGAACCATACTACTTGACGTTGTGTGCGCGTCATTTCATACCACCATTAACGCTCTGCAAAGTTGTTTCATTTATCTTTCTATGTGTTCTTCTGACCATCCCAAGAAAAAAAAGTAGTCATACATGTCAATGGTTGGAACAAAAACCTTGTAAAGATAAGGAGTTAATTTTTAATATAAGTGATTATCCTCTAGGGGCATTTAGGAAAAAATAAAGAGTGGTAAAATATAGAAAATTGTAAAGAAAGTCTTGGTATACCATATTAACTTTTGACAATTTAGACATATTTGTTTATGTCTCCTCCTTTATACTGTAGTATAGATAAACATATTTTTAAGTGGATTTTGCCAACTAATTTAGTAATACTGTATTTGGTGATTTGAAATTTTGTTCACAGTTGATTTGGTAATACTCTTTAATTTGGTGATTTACTATTTTTCCTACAATTAAGTATTGGATGTACAGGTATTGAAGATTTATTTCTTGCAAATTTTGAGGTCTTTCTTATACGATGGTAAAATACTAAATTGATTATTACTGAATAATACATTATAATATATAGAGAACTGAATGCAAACCGTAGATACTTAATAGGCCCGTGGGCTCATAGATATTAAACCTAATATCCAATACTTCCCAGCAGTCGTAGTGGAAGTAAACCGATCGCTAAGAATGAAAAAAAAAAACATCTATTAATATATATAAAAGAATTGAACATTGCTGACGTGGCATGCAATGGTGTATTCAACCTCTCCATGAAACTGCCACGTGGCATCATAATTGAAAGATTTTAGTATTTTTGAATTATTTTCCTTTTTAATTAAAAAAAAGATAAACATAAAACCCTAAATTTATCTCTCTATGTCTCAATTCTCAATTACTAAAATTAAATTAAGTTATTTTAGGAAAAAAAGAATTTAAAAACAAATTTAAATTTTTCTCTCTTATGTTCCTCCCATAATTTTTAAACGTTAATATATTTTATATTCGAGATTTTTTAAATAAAAAAATTACTCCAAATTAACGAGCGTTTTATTATCTTTCCAACGAGTACCATAGTGCTATATAAAAAACGGAGAAAAAAAACGACTCTTTTTTGTGGGGTTATGTTCATACAGAAAAAAAAACACAAAGTGTTCAGGTTATTCATTAATCATGTTTTTTCTTTTAAACCAGGTTCTTATCTACGATGTTGAAATTCAGCCCAATCTCCATGCTATCCTTGGAATTTTACTCTTCTAAAGATGGATAGGTATACTTCATCAAGAGAAGCTAAGAGAAAGAATCGCGCAACACTGCAACCCATGGTATCACCTTATAGCAAGGTTATTTTTTTATTTATTTAATTACAAGAGTAATAAATATTACTATTAGTATTAGTATTATTAGAATGATTATATTTTTCAACCCCCATCATGAATTCTACATCTATATAAGTCAAAGTCAAATTGTAACATATTTTAAATTACGTGAAGATAATTATATGTTGAAGGTTATCCTTTTAATACTGTATTATGTTTAATATGGTGTATGCTTTTTATTTTTTTAACTTTTTAAATAAATGTTTTTTTAGCTAAGATTGATTATGTTTATGTTATTTACTCTTTTCGTGATTTGAGTTTTCTTCTTTTATCATTTTTTTATTAAATCATATTAAATTTTTCAACCCCAGGACCTTCCCGGGGTAATCAGCTATAAAAAAATAAATCACACTTCTTTGTGTATTAATATATATAAAAGAATTGAACATTGTTGATGTGCAATGGTGTCTTCAACCTCTCCATGAAACTGCCACGTGACATCATCATTGAAAGGTTTTAGTGTTTTTGAATTATTTCCTTTTTTTAATTAAAAAAAGATAAACATAAAACCCTAAATTTATCTCTCTATCTCTCAATTCTTAATTACTAAAATTAAATTGAGTTATTTTAGAAAAAAAAAAAGAATTTAAAAACAAATTTAAATTTTTCTCTCTTATGTTTCCTCCCATAATTTTTAAACGTTAATATTTTTTATATTCGAGATTTTTTAAATAAAAAAATTACACCAAATTAACGAGCGTTTCATTATCTTTCCAACGAGTACCATAGTGCTATATAAAAAACGGAGAAAAAAACGACTATTTTTTGTGGGGTTTTGTTCATACAGGAAAAAAAACACAAAGTGTTCAGGTTATTCATTAATCATGTATTTTCTTTTAAACCAGGTTCTTATATACGATGTTGAAATTCAGCCCAATCGCCATGCTATAATTGGAATTTTACTCTTCTAAAGATGGATAGGTGTACTTCATCAAGAGAAGCTAGGAGAAAGAATCGCGCAACACTGCAACACATGGTGTCACCGTATAGCAAGGTTATTTTTTATTTATTTAATTACAAGAGTAATAATTATTACTATTAGTATTAGTATTATTAGAATGGTTATATTTTTCAACCCCGGGACACTCCCGGGATAAAAGCTAGTTAATAATAAAATAAACATACTTAGGTTGACTTGAAAAATCCAAAGTTTTTGCCAACAAATCCATATTAGGCTTGATGTTGTCATACATATTTTGTTTGATTGTGCTCTTCATGGCCTTCATAAAAAACTTGCATAGCGATGGAAAGTAGTCTTGATCTTAAAAAAATCAGGTAGCTAGCTGAATCTGACACCGTCGGATTGTAAGGTCAATGATCTTCAAATAAAAAATCATTGATTTTGTTGTGATTATGTGACTGTACCTAGTTGGTTCTTGGTTCCCGGAATGATAAACACAATTGGCTAGAGGTAAGTCAACAACCGAGGACCGTAGTCGTGGCGGTGTGTCAAGGTTAGGAGGCACTTTTGGATCCGTAGATCAAGAGATGAGATCTGTAGATCTAAAAAGAAAAAAAATCTAATCATACCGAAGTTTGAGATCGGTGGCCGTGAATTGTGGTCTTTGGTGCGGCTAAAACACCGATAAAACAAAAGAAAAAAAGGAATAAGAAACTGCTAACCAATTTCATTTGTGTTCTTGATTGTTTTCATTCCAACTAGAAGAAAAAAAATAGATCAACCTGCTTGTGTGCTTGGTTAATTGCACGCCACCAAACAAATCAAAATTGTTGTCGACTCAATGAACACCTCAATTGCCATCACTAATCAACGAGAGAGAGGTGGTCGCTATTGCAGTTGTGTTGAGACATAATAAGTTCAATAATAAAAATTTGTTGACACTAACTGCTGGAATCTTAACTCGAAAACGAAGCTTTATTTGAATGGGAAACAAGAAAATAAGAAAAAAAACTAAACTAGAAAAAAAAAATACGAAGATGGGACAGTGCGATGGCAATGGCGGCTCATCGCCCTGTCTAGGGTTTAAACTCGATGGCGACGGCTAAAGTTTGTATTGTTGTGGTGGCGCGACGGAGAAAATAAAATGTAAACAAAACCCTAATGCTCTGATACCATGTAAGATGGTAAAATACTAAATTAATTAATAGGGCCATGGGCTAATAAATATTAAACCTAATATCCAATATTCCTAACATATATAAGGATGAGAATTTGGTGAGCAAGTGCATCATGGCATAACTACATTCATTATTTTAGTTTTATGTAATCACAATTAGAACTAGGATTCGTATTTCTTTTTTATTTTTGTTTTATCGTCTCTTTTTATATGAATTTTGCTAGACTAAGAATTTTCTTTGTATGTTTACCGTTTATGTAGATTTTGCATATTGTGTTGATAATAATCGAGGAATCAATTATGTGTTTTATTTTCATTTTCCTTTTTAACTATCATTTACTTCATGCACAAACAAGTAGGGTTCTAAACGAACGGAACAAACACGAATAAGGTCTTGTTCGTGTTTGTTTGTTAAAAAAATTACGTGTTCACCAACATTTCATAAACACTTACCGAACGAGATTTTCTGTTCGTGTTCGTATGTTAAGAAAACACTCATGTTCATGTTCATGTTCGTTTGTTAATTTTGTTTATGAACGCACACGAACACAAACAGACATTAATGAAAAGGGGCGTTGGAGGTGGATGGCAGAGAGCGTTGGAGGTGGAGGGCATCAACACTGGAACGTGAAAACATATAATGAGCTTGGATACAAAAACTAGGTTTATTGATCTCATATAGTTATATATTTACCTCATTTATATTATTTATTGGGTAAAATAAATAAAAGAATATAAAAAAAGTATAAAAGTTAAAAACCTTAATAAACTATCGAACACAAACGAACACGTTACCGAACGTTCACGAACATAAACGAGTGAACGCGACCTCTGCTCATGTTTGTTCGTTTAACTAAACGAACGGAATTTTTCATTCGTGTTCGTTCCTTTATTAAACGAATGAACACAAACAAGCTTCCCGCCGAACGCTTCATGAACTGTTCGCTAAAAGTTCAGTTTGTTTGCAGCCCTACAAATAAGAGTTAAATATCATGTGATATTTTGCTTGATCATCTTGTGTTTTCATATATGACATTTGATGCGCTTATTTTATATTATTTACGTCTTTAGTAAGTTTTTATTTTATCTTTTGTTCAACTATAAAGTTTACGGGGGCTCTTACCTAATAAACTTTATTTTTTCTACTTTTATATATTATTTAACTTATTAATTCTATTTTTATAACCGGACTTTATTAAACATTACGTAAGTTAGATTAATCAATTCAAAATCTAATAATTTTCACTACAAGGAAGTGTACCTTTAGCGGCGACGCCTGTTGCCGCTAAAGGTGTCGCCGCTAAAGGTGAAAATTCTTGTAATGTTTATTTTGTATTTGGAGTCATATAGGAATTTGTAAATTACAATTCGCTGCAATACAAATACAAAACTCAGACTAAGATTTCTAACGACTTGCTAGGGAAAGGGTTTTACGGTGTGGAATATTAAAAAAAAAAAAAAAAAAAAAAAAAAAAAAAAAAAAACCTCACACTAAAATGTAATCCATTTTCTAATTATCTTAAAAGACATCATTCATTCTTAAAACATAGTTATTTCTTTAAACTAGAGAATCGCTACAATAATTTTACTTAAAAGAAAGAATAGTATGCAAAGTTAACTGCCAATGAGTCATGTTAATTTATTTGATGCTGCAAAACCCAAGATTCTCCTTTCTTTTATATTTTGCTTTCCATAATGGGTCGCTATTTAGGTACTATAAAATATCAAAAGGAGAGAAAATATGATTACATAAAAGGGCTATTCCATTTCGGGCAGTCACAAGTTAACTTTGGCCACCTTAATATAATCAATTAATTAATTAATTAATTAATATTTAACGGTACAACGCTTGCATGATTATATTCCCACATTTTTTGTCCATGCATGAATTCTTTAATCTTTCTTTTTTTTTTTTTACTTTTCTTCTCGTTAATAAATATATTTTTGTTGGTAAGAATTGCAGCAACATGTTAGTGTGTTACCCACTTACTCCATCTAGATAGCATCAAACTTGTCATTACTCGTCAAAGAGTACAATAAGGTGATAAATAATAGGTAGGTGTAACACAACTTACAAGTAGTGTTGGTGGAATAAGGGTCAAACCGAGTAATTTTAAGCTCATTCCAAGAATGGTAGTGGACTAGTGGTTGTGATAGGTTGGATTTTAGGGTTGTTTCGGCCTGTATAAAGAGAGGAACCATATATTTTTGAAATGGGGTCGGTCATGGGCTGATTTGGTAGGTTGACCCACTGGGTCGAACACTTATTTTTTTAGTATAGTTAATGTATCTTGCATTTGTATAATGTTGGCCAAAAGTAAAACATGTTGTGATTGTTTGTTCTTAAAAATCACTAGTAAATCTAGGGTTGAAACCTAGCTATGTGTGTGAGGTATATGGTTGAAATTAGGGCTGAGCAATTCACGGTTCGGAACCGCTAGAACCGAGAAACTGACGCAGAACCGCTAGATCCGAACCGTATTCTTGTATTTAGGGTTCGGTTTCGGTTCTTAAATTTTGGTGAAAACGGTTTTGGGTTCGGTTCGGTTTAGAACAGCGGTTCTGTTTAAAGAACTGCTAGAACCGGGTTAGGTTAAAACTTTAAAATTTAAATATTATATATAAAACTCTATTAATTTAGTGGGCTTTTCCAAGTAGTATGTATACCGACTATCCACATTTTCAATTCCCAAGTTTCATCTTTATAAAGAATACTTTTCGAGTCATGTTAAGTGTTAACTATATAATATCTAACAAACTTGTTGTGATACGAGTTCCATTTGAATTATGTAATTTCTATAAAAACATACAGAGTACAATAAAGGGAACGAAAATAGCTTAAACTGAGAATCAACGCTTACAAATTCATTTATAAGGTGCACAGGTTGGCTTGTAATGTGTATCGGACAATGATGTAGTATAACATGTGACATTAAGAATGCATGACACATCATTCATAGTGTCAAAATTACAATCACTGCATATATGCAGCTGGTATTGTGCACTTCTAAACATGTATCATAGGTCTGTAATAGAGTAAGACACCAAACTTTAGTTTACTAAGTTGCCTTTGATTTATTTGTTAGTTTTAGGATTTAACTGGCAACCGGTTCCGGCAAGAACCGTTTACACGAGAACCATTTAACCTGGTTCTGAACCAAACTGGTAGGTTTTTATACAGTTCGGTTTCGATTCTTTTATTTATCACTAAACGGTTCCGGTTTGGATCGGTTCAGTCCGGTCTGGTTCTGAACCGTTGCACACCCCTAGTTGAAATGATATGAAAATGAGAGGAAAAATAGAAGTTTGAATCAATAAGAATGCTCTATTTAATATTTGTATTTAATGTTACTTTAAATTAAACAAATAACTAATTTAAAAAATATACCCTCTTAAAACAAACTTAATTTATGTTGAAGGATGAACTTCAATATATGTAGGATAAATTTCAACATGAGTTTAATATATCTAGAACTTTATTTTTATGTGTAAAGATAAAGTGTATTTGAGTTTGGGTTGCGGATTTATTTGACCACGAGGAGGGTCGGTTTTGTAATGATGGGTTTGAGGCTGAGGAACAAGGGTTCCGATTGTAGTTTTGGTTTGATTGATGAACAAAAAATGGAGCCATTAAGGCTGCAAATCAGAAAAATGAAAGGGTTGTGTGGGTTGCGGACAGAAGGCTGTCGAAAGCTGTGATGGATCGGTTGGCTCAAGGGAGCTTTAGGCTCTTGATACCGTATTTGCCTAATTAATTAAAGATGGATAATTAATGATAGGAGTTGTAACCTATTTACTCTTTACTATTATGTAGTTTGTTCTTTTTCTTCTTACATTCAATGTTTTAAAAACGGTTTTTCAATCATACTGGATTTGGCCTAAAAATGGTTCAACCGGTTGAACCGGTTGTGTCGGGTGGTTCAACCGGATTAGCTTCTTAACTCTACGAATTCATAAATTACAACATGAACTCAAAATATAATCTAAAAGTGAATGATTACATATTAAAAGATAATCCAAAAGTTATTCCATATAAAAATATAGTCTAAAAGTATTCAATTTTTTAACAAAGTTCTTTTAAATGAAAGTGTACGATATATTTAAGCCATTGGAGTATTGAATATATCAAGTTCACAATTACTTAAAACATGAAATTCACTACCATCGACTTTCTCAAAATCTAGAGCATAACCATTTTCATCCTACATTATTACCTAAGAAGTTTTAGTAGAAATAACAATCATAATATACTTAAATTACGAAAAATAAGTAACATATATAACAAGTAACAGTGTGTTTGAGGAACCGATTCGTGCTCTTCCTCACCAAACATGTTATCTATATCATTTATTATGAAGTTCTCCTTCTTGCTTTTCGTGAACCACAAAAAAAATCAATAGTTCAAAACACAAAAATTTACCTTGTGCCGGTACCGGTATAAAGGTTCAAACCGGTATACCGTATTTTACCGGCGGTACAAACTTGATACCGTTTCGGGTTTATACCGGGGTGTTTCGTACCGGGCTCACCTCCAAAAAACGATATTACCGGTATAACCGGCCGGTACGTACCGGTTTTTAAAACATTGCTTACATTAAGTTTCTTTTCAAATCATCTTTCCACTGTGTGTAAATTATATGAGGATGTAAAATGACTTAATCAGAGAGTGATAAGTTGCGTGTGTGGTTATTTTATTATTTTTTGTATTGTATTGTATTGTATGTGCGGAGTCGCTACTTTATCATTTTATATGTAATGCGAATAATGAAACATAAACGGAAATTGGATTTTAATAACACTGATTATTAATTACGGGCTGTTTTCACTCCCAACTAACAAATTGACCACCACTACTTTGTATTTTAAACTTCTTTTCTTAACCCCAAACTAATCAGACATTAACCGAGTTAGTTTTGTGTAGGCGTGGTGGCATGATGACATGTAAAATATTTTTTTTAATCTGATTAAAAAAATTATTAACCCCCTCTGCCATCTCTTTGTCTCTCTCTCCCCTCCCCCTCTTTCTCTCTCTATCTCTCTCTCTCTTCCATCACCATCACCTCCACCAACTACCTAACACCATCACCACCACTACACCTCATTGCAGTTCGGCAACACTGGTACACCATCACAACTAACCCGTAAGCATTCCCATTCTCAGCCACCATCCCCAAATCAAAACCTTGCTTCTACCCCCAAACACCTTAGTTTCATTATAAAATCCCAGTTCTCCAACCAAACAAGCATGATCAAAATCAAACGGTAACACAACGAGATACACACTTTAATAACCACTATTCTCAAACTCAAAAGTATTTAAGTAATACTAATTAGCAAAGCATTTGAGCATTGCTCGGTTGTACTAAAAACTTTAAAGGTGTTATGTGCATGTGAGGGTTGTATCCATAGATGTGTGTGTTGTACCCACTAATTTGTAACTTATGTATGCATATAGGGTTGTACCACAAGCTCTATGGGTTGTATTTGTCTTTTCTTTTCTTTTTTGTTTTTATACTTTAAACCCAAACTTTTACATATTTTATAATTTAACCCTAACTTTTTCACTTTCAACTTTAGTTCCCAATACTTTTCATCTTTTACATTTTTCGTTTTAAGTTTCGGCTAAATTTTATGAGTTAAATCGCCACAACACGCGCATGTGGTTCAATGTTTTTTCGTCTATTTTTTCCATCTAACGACCATTTCATAACAAGTTATTGTTTTATGTGTCTTACGGTTCTCTTGTGTAGTTCAACGTTTTTACGTTTATTTTTTGTTATGGTTTTAATTTTGTCGTATTTGTTTTCTTTTTTAGTACTAGATTTTTCTATGGGCAGTCGTTAGGGTGTTGTGTCAATGGTACTATTTGACATGGTTATATACCCCGCTGCAATACGCGGGGGTAAAATAGTAGTTAAAACCTAAAAAGTAAAAAGATACATAGAAAATCATCTTAGAAGAACTAGAGGGTGGGGAGGGGGTTTGGGATAATTTTTTAATCAGAATTAAAAAATACATATTAAAAAAAAGGAATTGGAATTAAATAATCTTAACTTTGTCGGGTTGGAAGACAATAATTCTAACTTAAAACTGGAATATAACAGGCCTAACTTGTCTTGGTTTTTATTTCACTAGACCAAAACTAATTAGGTTTGACTCAGTTAGTTTTCTGCCTACGTGGCATGCCATTTTATACATTTTATGCGTTCTATTGACCCATTTGCACTTTATTTCATGCCACGTAGGCACAAAACTAACTGGGTTAAAACCCAATTAGTTTTCATCAAGTGAAATAAAACCTAATACAAGTTTGGCATGTTAGATTCTAGTTTTCAAGTTGAGATTATTGCCTTCCAACCCAACAAAGTTGGGATTATTTAATTCCAATTCCCCTTAAAAATAATATATTTTTTACACGTCACCATGCCAAGTCATCAAAAATGGTCACGTCGACAAAAAAACTAAACGGGTTAGTGTCTGGTTATTGTGGTTGACACAAGAAAAGAGGTTTAAAATACAGTGTGGCGGTGCCCAATTTGTTAGTTAAAGGTAGCAACAACCAATAAATGATATTTGAAGTTAGGGCATGTTTGGGTATCCATTTCCTTATCTTCTTCTTCTATCTCCTTTTCTTCTTAATAAAAAATCCACAAATGCTAACTTATAACTTATCTTCTTTTCAACTCACAAAAACCTCATTTTCAACCCATTATCCAAACACTATTTTCGGGCATGATTGGGTGTACAACTCCTTATCTCATTCTTCTACCCCCTTTTTCTCCTTAATAAAAAAACCACAAATCCTAACTTATAACTTATCTCTTTTTCAACTTACAAAAATCTCCTTTTCAACCCATTACCCAAACACTATGTTGGAAATTTAGTGAAAATGCTATTTTCACAAAATATAGAAAAATGAGTTTTTCCTAATTTTGGACAGAAATATATATTTGAAACAGATGTTTAATCATATATTTCTTTGTGGGTTTATGTTCTATGTTGTGAGAGCTTCGCAACGAACTAAACCACGTCCAAAACGGAGCTAAGATGAATGAGATATTGATGCTCAAAGATTGGTGATTGAAACATTTGATGCTGAAATGAAACAAGGTGGAACTTGTCCCACATAGGAGTGATGATACCATGAGTGGTATATAATGAGGAACACTCTTTCCTTATTGTTTCATATGAGCTCACACTGTGGAACTCGCGAAGGGTGCGGAGCACTCGCATTCGCACACGCGTGGCGCGGGCGCAAGGGCTTCCGCGCAGGCGCTCGGAGTGACGAGTGGTTCCGCTGACGTAGAACGGGAACTGTTCAGTCAAACCGTTTCGTTTGAAACTTTAAGAACATCATAAATGCCATTGAAGACGTTCAATGACATTTATTTTTCGTTCTTAATGATTTCCGAACTGTTTCAACTTGTGGACTAGTATATAAACCAAGGAGGGCCTTGGTTGAAGACACACATCAGACACATACTGTTCTAAAATCACCTCTCTTATTTTCTCCAGCAATCTTGTCTTTCTGGTCTTCTTGTTTCAGGTACACTTCGGGTCAGAGCTAACTCCGGGAGCACTCTTGCTATACCGGCTGTTGTACCCTGGGAAACAAAACGAGTTCTTCTTAATAGACTCGGAATTTGTTTTAAGGGCCTCGTGTTCAACACGATCCTCAGCTTGTTTGTATTCTGCTTCTACTCCATTCTTGTATTTGTTTCTTTCAGTTGTAATTGTATTGTAATTTCCGCTTTCATTTTTTCTTTGTAATCGTAATTTAAATTTGTTTTATTTATTTTTACACGAGCGGTTCCTACAATCTTAAAACAATTTTTTTTAAAACCGTTCGCGTATAACAAAACAATCTATCTGTGATTCAAACAAGTTTTGTTTCACATAGTTTGTGTTTTAAAAACAGATTTTTTTTTGGGTTTTTCGAATCATTATAACTTACTGTTCGGTCTTCAAAGTTGGACTTAGAAGCCTACGGTTTGTTATTTTGTTAGAAAACATTAACGGTTACATTTAAACCTTTGTCTAAAAATTGAAATAATACTTTTTGTTGGCCTTCAAAGTTGGACTTAGAAGTCACAGATTGTTATTATTTTGATTTTTTTATATAGTTGACATTCTTTTTATAAATAGAGGTTTATAAAACTGAAAAATTAACGTGTTTGGTTAAATGTTTTTAGATTGTCGACTAGTGATAACAACGTGAACCAAGCTATTCTTGGTACCCCTTTGAGTGCCAACACAGTGGGAGTGTCCACTGTGGCTAATCATGTTGAAAAATCTGAGAGATTCTCGGGTTTGAACTTCAAGAGGTGGCAACAGAAGATGTTCTTCTACTTGACCACTTTGAACCTTGCAAGGTTCTTGACAGAAACCACTCCCCAACCTAAGGAAGGGGAGAACAACGCTTAATTTCAGGGCGCGTTTGATGCTTGGAAGCATTCAGATTTCTTGTGTCGTAACTATGTATTAAACAGCCCCATGGATGGATTGTATAATATCTATTATACAATAAAGACTGTCAAAGAATTATGGGAGTCTTTAGATAAGAAGTATAAAACGGAGGATGCTGGAACGAAGAAATTTGTTGTAGCCCGTTTCTTGGATTATAAGATGCTTGACTCTAAAACGGTCATGAATCAAGTCCAAGAATTACAAATTATACTTCATGAAATCTACGCGGAGGGCATGATACTTAGTGAGACATTTCAGGTGGCAGCAATGATTGAAAAGTTACCTCCTTCGTGGACAGACTTTAAGAATTATCTTAAGAATAAACGAAAGGAGATGACTGTGGAGGAACTTGTTGTTCGTCTTCGGATTGAAGAGGACAACAGAATTGCCCAAAAAGGTAGCCTTGTCCAAGATTCGGCTAAGGCTAACGTTGTGGAAATTGGGCAATCCTCTAAAGGCAACAAGAATAAGGGGAAAAAGGACAAAGGGGAAGCGAAGGTGGACCTTGGACCGAAAAAGGGGATGTGAAAAAGAAGCCTTTCCAAGGTGTGTGCTACAACTGTCAAGAGACAGGCCACTGCGCCAACCAATGCAAGAAGCCTAAGCGTGAGCGCGTGCATATGGTGGATGAGGATGGCATGCTTCTCGTAGCAATGATAACTAAGCAAGCTGCTATGGTTGAAGATGAAGTCAACGTGGTGGGTGACAACCCACCTGGATGGTTCGTTGACACTCGTGCAACCCGCCATGTTTGTGGAGACAAGGCTCTTTTCTCTACATTCAAGGAACTCACGGGTGGAGACAAGCTTTATATGGGGAATAAAGCTACTGCCGACATCAAGGGTGAAGGCGAGGTGATTTTGAGGATGACTTCAGGGAAGGACCTCACGTTGTGTAACACCCCAACCGATGGCGGAATCATCGAGGTGCCACGTAGTGACGATTGTTCAAAAGCTCATGGTACTAAAATGTAAATATTATTGAATAATCAAAATTGTCTTACATGGAAATAGAAATTACATTTATCTAAATGAAATGTAAATATTGAAATAATTGAATTGAAATAAAGCACTAAATGTCTCTTGCTAAAGCACTAGATCAAACTGCACCTGAAACATGTACAAAAATAGGTTTGGTCAACATATGAAATGTTGGTGAGCATTCCTAGATTTGATATAGTAGGTTAAAAAGTTATACAATTCAAGTGCAAGCTACAGTGTGGATATGTAAACCATGTATCAAACAAATGAGCGAAATCAACCCTGTGACTGTATAATGTACTGTATGAACTGTAGTGTACTCAACCAATAAATGGATGATAACTTAACACTGGCCACGGATTCTCCGATGAAAAAGGGGGAGAATCAACCTAGGCGGGTTGTCAATCCAAATAGCGCTATCCAATGTTAAGGCCGGCTTGTACCATGTTAATGATTTCACTAAGTACAAATGTAATCCACATGTAATGTCTAAGCATAAAGCACGTTGTAAGCAATGCACATAGTACTAGAATTGTATTGTAAAAATGTAAACTTGTATTTGAAATTGTAATAGTGTACATGTAACACCCCAAAAATGTATAAAAGCAAAAAGGGGTAGGAATACTCACTGTTCACGTAGTAACTTGAATTTGGACTTGGACAACGAAATATGGATTTGAGATTACTCCCAAATAATTAACAAATACGAATTCGTGTATTACGCTTGGTCAACGAAAAAGTCAACTCCTTTTGATTGAACACGAACGAGATAATATCAGAAGAATGTGAGAGTGGGGATATGTTTTTCGGCATCTATGGACTGTTAATCTATGTTCAATTTATAGGAAAACGTAGAAATGGAAGGTTGAATTGATTTGTCAATCATGGTCATTGTCGAGCTATTTTTGGCTCATTGTGAGCTGTTAATGCGATTAATAAGCGCGTGTGATGTGTTGATTAGAACCGAGTCAACCTAATTAAGCATGGTTTCCATTTATCCATCAATTATTGTGATCAAACGAAGAAAAAAAAAAAAAAGAAAATGAAACTCTATGCTGCTGCTCGCGTACAGGCCAGGGAAAAAGAAGAAAGAGAAGACAAAGAGGGCTTAAATGTATTATGGGTTGGGATTAGTTCAAAAAAAAGGTGTAGCTTAAGTGGTGAAGGCGTGCGTGTGTGTTTGAACCTGCCCGGGTTCGAGTCCCGTAAGCAGCAGATCCCCGTTTTTTATTTTTTTACATAGAAGGGGGGGGAGCCTTGATGGGCCGGATCAAGGTTGTTATGTGGGCCGGCTTCTTGGGCTCAACAGATTAAGAAAAAGGGTATGGGTATTGGGTTTGTTAATGGGTTAGGATGTGAGGGTTTCAAGTGGTTTAGGTATGGTTTGGTTTAGAGATGGTAGAAAAAAAAAATGTATATATAAAATCTGAATTTTTTTTTTATTATTATTATTATTATTATTATTATTATTATTATTATATAAAAGAATAAAAAGTGACGGATGTCACAGCATCCCCTACTTTTAGAAACTTCGTCCCGAAGTTATTAGGGACATAGGGTTATGGATGCTAGGGTCAAATTTAGGATAACTGTGGTTTGAAAAATTTCGAATGATTTGGGTAAAAGGTTTGATAGGTGTGAGTCAAGGATTGGATTAGGTTCGTCTCGAAAGGGTAAAGAGAGTAAGAATCTAGTAAATCACTACTTCAAGTTTTAGGACTCCTAAAATAAATGCATGAGTTGATTGACTATAAAAAGACTAGATGAACTACCAAGTAAACAGAGTTTGTTCCTGATCCGACCTCCAGTCACACTTTCAATGCATCATTAGTGTTTGTATACAGGGTGTACCGCAGCTAACCCACCACACCTTTGATACCTTGAAAACGTACTGGACATCTTCCCAGAAACTCTAATAGAATTTCACACTACTCTAATGTACCTGTAAATTCATGATTACGTTCCGGACCGGAATCATCAATTTACCTTACATTAGGGTTTTATGTCCTTCTATGATCCCACCGATTGTTGAGCAGGTTCGATAGCCTCCACCAGCCGTGGAGTAGGTTGTAGGGCCTCTCCCGACTGTTTGAAAGGGCATAGGGACCTCTACCAATCGTTGAGATAGCCTTCACTAGTCGTGGAGCAGGTTGTAGGGCCTCTCCCGACTGTTGAAAAGGCATGATGACCTCTATTAAGTGCAGCAATTATTATACACATAGGTTGCAAATTGATATCATGTTTATGCAAGCAAGTTTGTGAGTACTACAACCATTAAGTGTAGGTGTTATCATGAATAATTAAATGTTTACGAGTATCATGAATAATTAGATGTTCAATGAATAGTCAAGTTAAAGGAAAAATCAAGTTTCATATAATAAGCAATGATGTTTTCTTAGAAAAGCTCTGTAAGATCAAGTATCAAGTCTACACGTTTCAAATAAATGTAAGTGTACGATTAAAATAAACGTAACCAATATGATAGATTACAAATTTGTGTTCGTACATAATAGTATGCAAGGAAATCTCTAGATGTTATATGCCTATGAGTATGTCATAATTGGGTAAAAAAAGAATGATAATAAGATCAAGAAAATGAAAAACACGAGTATCATGAATAATTAAATGTCCAGTGAATAGTCAGGTCAAGTTTCATAAACAATGATGGTTTGGAAAATCCTGTAGAATCAAGTATCAGGTTTTTAGTAGTTTGATTATCATGGGTAACTAGCTCACGTGTGAGAAGGTGAAGGATATGAATTTAGTTCTTGAGAGGATGATGAAAAATCTTGAAGCAGAATCAAGGTTGTGAGAGATGGTGAATGTGAAGATAGTTGATAAAGAGTTTATTTTATAGTATAGCAGTGTAAATTTTGGGGTTTGGATCAAAGGTTATAATCAAGTGTATAAGAAAACATGATTGTGGTGTATGCCAAATATTGTAAAAATTTGAACAAGTTGAAATCGAGTGAGTGTTGATGTAGAATCTAGAGACTAGATATTATACCAAAAAAAAATAAATATTTTCAAAATTTGGTTTTGTACATAAGGCAAAAGTTGTTAAATAGTACAAGCTAAGTAGGCTTTGTAATAGTTTAAAACATTATATAGAAAATCGTTTGTTACGTCAATAAATAAATCAATTTAAGTTCGAGGAAAATATGTACTTTGTAAAGTTGCTAGGTAATACAATTAGTTTTAGAAATCTTTAGTTTGTGCTAAGGTTATAGTTTTTAAAATAAATAACATGTGGAGAAAAGAAATAATATGATCTGGGTAGGGTGTTGAATATTTAAAAAGTGGCTAAGAGGGTAAGGTGAAGTGTGATTGTGAAATCCATAGATGGTTATGAAAGTATGAACTTGTAAGCAATATGTAAAATACAAAATATTGTATATGAACCGAGAGAGTATTATTGAAAAAGTTTGCATGAAATGCTTGGAGTGCCCTTGTCTAGCTGTAGAGCCCAACAAGAACGTTGACTTTTCAAAGAAATTGAACCCAACGGTGATCAAAGAAGACATGCTTTAGCCTATAAGTGGACACTCACTCCAGGAATCCCCAGGTAAGCATAACAGGTCCGTAAATGGATTTATGCGCTATGCTTGCCTATGCCAGAAAACCCAGTGTACAGGCATCCACCCTTCCAGATTGCACGTGTCCTTATCACACTCATTAAAGTTCAACAACTTTGAAGGAGTAAAAGTAAGAGTAGGCATTATGCCTAAGAGTGTCTTCATGAAAGGTACTGTCCCTGTTCCATGATGATGTAGACTTTCCACTCCCTGTAAGACACCATCTCTATGCACCATGATGAAGGATGAGAAGAATGGAGAGAGAGAAGAAGAGAAAGATAGAAGAAGGAAAGTAGAGGGAAATGAGGGGTAAGGTGATTCAGGAAATGTAATGCATGAAAGTTTGGTTATAGTCTAGGCCATTTTGTCTAATAACCTAGTTCCCTATAACCATGGCTCTGATACCAATCTGTAACACCCCAACCGATGGCGGAATCATCGAGGTGCCACGTAGTGACGATTGTTCAAAAGCTCATGGTACTAAAATGTAAATATTATTGAATAATCAAAATTGTCTTACATGGAAATAGAAATTACATTTATCTAAATGAAATGTAAATATTGAAATAATTGAATTGAAATAAAGCACTAAATGTCTCTTGCTAAAGCACTAGATCAAACTGCACCTGAAACATGTACAAAAATAGGTTTGGTCAACATATGAAATGTTGGTGAGCATTCCTAGATTTGATATAGTAGGTTAAAAAGTTATACAATTCAAGTGCAAGCTACAGTGTGGATATGTAAACCATGTATCAAACAAATGAGCGAAATCAACCCTGTGACTGTATAATGTACTGTATGAACTGTAGTGTACTCAACCAATAAATGGATGATAACTTAACACTGGCCACGGATTCTCCGATGAAAAAGGGGGAGAATCAACCTAGGCGGGTTGTCAATCCAAATAGCGCTATCCAATGTTAAGGCCGGCTTGTACCATGTTAATGATTTCACTAAGTACAAATGTAATCCACATGTAATGTCTAAGCATAAAGCACGTTGTAAGCAATGCACATAGTACTAGAATTGTATTGTAAAAATGTAAACTTGTATTTGAAATTGTAATAGTGTACATGTAACACCCCAAAAATGTATAAAAGCAAAAAGGGGTAGGAATACTCACTGTTCACGTAGTAACTTGAATTTGGACTTGGACAACGAAATATGGATTTGAGATTACTCCCAAATAATTAACAAATACGAATTCGTGTATTACGCTTGGTCAACGAAAAAGTCAACTCCTTTTGATTGAACACGAACGAGATAATATCAGAAGAATGTGAGAGTGGGGATATGTTTTTCGGCATCTATGGACTGTTAATCTATGTTCAATTTATAGGAAAACGTAGAAATGGAAGGTTGAATTGATTTGTCAATCATGGTCATTGTCGAGCTATTTTTGGCTCATTGTGAGCTGTTAATGCGATTAATAAGCGCGTGTGATGTGTTGATTAGAACCGAGTCAACCTAATTAAGCATGGTTTCCATTTATCCATCAATTATTGTGATCAAACGAAGAAAAAAAAAAAAAGAAAATGAAACTCTATGCTGCTGCTCGCGTACAGGCCAGGGAAAAAGAAGAAAGAGAAGACAAAGAGGGCTTAAATGTATTATGGGTTGGGATTAGTTCAAAAAAAAGGTGTAGCTTAAGTGGTGAAGGCGTGCGTGTGTGTTTGAACCTGCCCGGGTTCGAGTCCCGTAAGCAGCAGATCCCCGTTTTTTATTTTTTTACATAGAAGGGGGGGGAGCCTTGATGGGCCGGATCAAGGTTGTTATGTGGGCCGGCTTCTTGGGCTCAACAGATTAAGAAAAAGGGTATGGGTATTGGGTTTGTTAATGGGTTAGGATGTGAGGGTTTCAAGTGGTTTAGGTATGGTTTGGTTTAGAGATGGTAGAAAAAAAAAAATGTATATATAAAATCTGAATTTTTTTATTATTATTATTATTATTATTATTATTATTATTATTATATAAAAGAATAAAAAGTGACGGATGTCACACGTTGAGCAAGGTGATGTATGTGCCAGAGATACGGAAGAATCTCGTATCAGGTTGGATGCTCAACAAGTTTGGATTTCGTCTAGTGTTTGAATCGGACAAGTTTGTTCTTTATAGAAGTGGAATGTTTGTAGGAAAGGGTTATGCCCTTAATGGTATGTTCAAAATGTATGTAATGGCTGTTAACAATTCTATGAATAAAACTCCTACTACTTCTATTTACATGATTGAGTCTTCTAATGTTTGGCATGGTAGACTAGGACACGTAAATTTTAATTCAATGCGTCGTTTGATTAAATTGAATAGCATACCAACATTCCACATTGAATCCGATTCTAAATGCGAAGCATGTGTTGAATCCAAACTAACACGCTCACCTTTCAAATCGGTTGAACGAATTACCGAACCCCTTGATTTAATTCACACTGATGTTTGTGATTTAAAGGCAATTCCTACAATTGGTGGGAATAAATATTTCATCACGTTTATTGATGATTGCACCAAATATTGCTACGTATACTTACTCAAGAGTAAGGATGAGGCAATAGATAAGTTTACCTTATACAAGAATGAAGTTGAGAATCAACTTAAAAAGAAAATTAAGGCCGTGAGAAGCGACCGAGGTGGTGAATATGTTGCACCTTTTGTCGATTTATGCGCAAAAAGTGGCATAATACATGAGTGTACACTACCTTATTCTCCACAATCAAATGGCACCGCAGAACGAAAGAACCGCACATTGAAAGAAATGATGAATGCCATGTTGATAAGTTCGGGAGTGAACCGTGAAATGTGGGGGGACGCTATTCTCTCGGCTAATTATCTTTTGAATAAGATATCTATAAAAGTTAGGGACGAGACTCCCTGTGAGTTGTGTAAAGCTAGAAAACCTTCATACAAATTCTTGAAAGTGTGGGGGTGCCTAGCCAAGGTGACTGTACCACCTCCTAAGGCTCATAGGATAGGCCCCAAAACTGGTGATTGCATATTCATTGGGTATGCACATCAAAGTAATGCGCATCGTTTTCTTGTATATGAATCCAAGAATCCTGATATACACAAAAACACTTTCATGGAGGTAAATCCTAACTTTGTCGAGTACTTTGAACATGTGTTTCCTATGCTAGGACAAACACTTCTTAGATCATCAATGCCAATTAATGATGACCAAGCATGTCCGTCTACATTGGTTGACGATGGAATTCAAGAGGAAAGACATAAACAACCCGAGGTTGAGGAGGGTGAGCTTAGACGAAGCAAAAGGGCAAGGGTTGAAGGATCCTTTGGTCCAGACTTCTTGAGCTACATGGTCGAGGGTGAGCCCAACAACTACCGCGAAGCGGTCTCCTCATTAGAAGGACCTCAATGGAAAGAAGCAATTAAGAATGAAATTGATTCTATATTGCAAAATCATACTTGGGAGTTAGTAGATCTTCCACCGGGTTGTAAACCCCTTGGATATCGTTGGATATTCAAGAAGAAGATGAAAACTGATGGAAGTAGTGATAAATACAAGGCTAAGTTAGTGATCAGAGGATTTAGACAAAAGGAAGCTCTAGACTACTTTGATACTTACTCGCCTGTAACACGAATAACCTCTATAAGATTGGTTCTTGCGATTGCGGCCTTAAGAAATTTGGATGTTCACCAAATGGATGTAAAGACCGCATTTCTAAATGGCGATTTAGAAGAAGAAATTTACATGGAGCAACCCGAGGGTTTCTCTGCCCCAGGACAAGAGGGTAAAGTATGTAAATTAGTCAAGTCTTTGTATGGCTTGAAGCAAGCTCCAAAAAAATGGCATCATAAATTTGACCAAGTCATGCTTGACAATGGTTTAAATGAGTGTGACAAATGTGTCTATTCCAAAGACACGCCAGGAGGTTATGTGATCTTATGTCTCTATGTGGATGATATGCTTATCGTTGGGAGTAATGATAAGATGGTTAAATCTACTAAAGACATGTTGAAAGGGAGATTTGATATGAAAGACATGGGCCTAGCGGATGTTATTCTTGGAGTAAAAATCCTTAGAACCCAAAATGGTCTTGTGCTAACTCAATCTCATTATGTGGACAAGATCCTTGAAAAATTCAATTCAGGAGACAAGGCTATAGCTCGTTCTCCAATTGATACCACCCACCATCTAGTTAAAAATATAGGAAAGGGTGTTGCTCAGGTAGAGTATTCAAGGATCATTGGCAGTCTAATGTATCTAATGACATGTACTAGACCTGACTTAGCATATGTGGTGAGTAAGCTAAGTATATATACAAGTAATCCAAGTGATAAACATTGGTAAAGTATAACAAGGGTGTTGAGATACATAAGATACACACGAGACTATGGACTGCATTATACCCGTCATCCAGCAGTGGTTGAAGGATACACTGATGCGAACTGGATTTCGGATATAAAAGTGTAACACCCCAACCGATGGCGGAATCATCGAGGTGTCACGTAATGACGATTGTTCAAAATGTCATGGTACTAAAATGTAAATATTTGATTATTGAATATTGTTTTACAACATGTGAAAATGAATACACAACAAAAATTGAGATAGTTGATTTATTTAGTCTAAGTCCAAAGTCCTATATGAAGCGTCAAGCAGCTTATCCTGAAACATGCACGAAAATAAATTTTGTCAACATATGATGTTGGTGAGTACTACTTAGCTTTGTACATATAGTATAAGTTTGAAAAGTAGTACAATTCATGTGTCTAGCATCACCAAGGCATTATGTAAACACACAAGTAACCAAACAAGACAAAGATCAAATGTAAAGTTGGTAAGATAAAATTGATAATGAGCACCCTAACACGTGTCAAGTCTAAAAGAGCACCATAACATAAGTTATGTCTAAATGAGCACCGTAACATAAGTTACGTCTATATGTAAAGAGCACCATAAGGCACAAAGATAAACAAGACACTATATGAATTGTAAATGAAGAAAATGTATGTGTAACTAAATATGAAAGTTTTGTATACTTGTGCATGAATCACCCCAAAAGTTGTAAAAGCGAAAAAGGGGATAAGTAATACTCACCTTAGCAAGGTGGTAAGTCTTGTGTAATTGAATAAGTGTAAACCAACGTTGCCAAGTATCACCCTATGTATAAGGTAACAAATAAGTCTAAGTCTATCTAGTCTATAAGTATTTTCTAGGGTTTCGAATTGGGATAAGTATTCGTTTGATTAATAAATTTAACGTTTAATAAATAAGAGAAATTTGATAAATAAATAAACAAAAGTCTTTTTGTAAATTTTAAATCAAATATGGTCACAATATAAAGTTTTAAGTGTGAAAATAATTTTTATAAAATTATTTTCTCATAAATAGAATATTAAATCTATTTATTTCAAATTGTCAAAATATAACTTTAATATTTAAAAATATTAAAATTAAATAATTTTTAAATCAAAAATTGTATTTCTGTTCCAAATGAATAGAAATAATTTATATAAAATTTTGGTGCAAAAACATTGAAAAATGAATTTATTATGATTTATTTATGATCAAAACTAACAAAAATTGATTAAAAATATTAAATAAATGATTTTTCAGGAATAAAAATCATTTCAGAAAAGTTTAATGTTATAGAAACTCAGAATAATTTTTGTGGGAATTTATATAATCGTTTTGATATTTTTATAGAATTTTATAAATATAATATAATAAACTTGAATTATTTATTATATATATTAAATAAATAATTTTTGGAAAACTAAAAGTTGTATGTTAAACTTTTCTACAAAAATAACATAAAATAATTTTTGTAGAATTTATAAAAGGGTTTTAGTATTTTAAAACAAATTTAAAAAAAATTAAATAGTTTAACTATCAAGATAATGCTAAAAAAATGTGCAAAAATAACTTTGTGGCTCATGGGGATCGAACCTGTGTGCTCGGGTTTGTTAACAACAGACACAACCACTAGATCAGAATCAGTGGTTGTGTTGAGTTTGTATTCGTTTAAATTAAATAAACAGATTCGCGTTTATGTTCTTCCCCAATTCAAGCATTCGAACCCTAAGATTTCCAATTGAACAAATTATCAAACAATAACTCATGAAACCATAGGGTTTTTGTTCGTATATTATAAGTGAATCATTTCGAAGCAAAAATTCAAACTTACAAGATGAATCTGAGATCAAACGATGGGTCAAACGAGAAGTCAAACAACGAACAATGCTTGATTAACACGAAGGTTTACGAGGAATTGAGAGTGGGGGTCTGTTTATCGTTCTTTTCAAGGATTGTGTGCGATTCCAATTGATTCAAAAACGAGTATTTATACAGGTTTCAATCGAGTTCATTTGGAAGGTTTATTAATGGCATTTAACTCGATAATTGACGCGTTCAATCACGCGTGGTACTGGTTTAGGAAGGAGAGGTGATTAGGGTGCGTAAAATCCGGGATTGATTTGATTATATGCGTGTTTTTGGATCAGAAATCATGGCTCCTTGGTGTGATTTTGTTGCAGCGTTCGACAGCAGAGGAAAAGAGGGAACAGCTAGATTGCTGTTTACGTATAAGAATTTAGAGGTCCGGATAATATCAAAAGTCCCTTCGTGGCCTAGTGGTGGTGTGCGTTTGTGTTGTGTTTGAACCGGGTATGGTCACCGGTTCGATTCACGCTAGCAGCAGCATTCTTCTTCTTTTTTTTTAACAGCAAGGGGAAGAGAAGGTGTCTGGTGGGCCAGGTACTGGGCCTGCTGTCTGGGCTAGCTTCTTGGGCTCAGCAGTGGGCTCCGAAAATTTTAAAGGGAAAGAGAAGGATGGTTGGGTTTTAACATGTTGGGTAGTTGGTTTGGGCTCAAGGTTTGGTCTAGACTAGTATTATTATTTATTATCATTATTATTATTATTATTATTATTATTATTATTATTATATAAAAATAAAAATATAATGAAAAGAAAAGTGACGGATGTCACAGCGTCCCCTACTTTTAGAAACTTCGTCCCGAAGTTATTAGAAACATAGGGTTATGGATGTTTGGGTAAAAATTAAGGTAACCGTGGTTTGGAAAATTTGTGTTAAGGCACGTCGTGAATTTATGGTAACAGAGTAAACTGTTTCGAATGATTTGGATAAGAGGTTTGATAGGTGTGGGTTAAGGATTGGATTAGGTTCGTCTCAAATAGTAAGGAGAATAAGAATCTAGTAAAACACTAAACTTCAAGTTTTAGGAATCCTAAAATAAATGTATGAGTTGATTGATTATAAAAAGACTAAATGAACTACCAAGTAAGTAGAGTTTGTTCCTGGTTCGACTTCCAGTCTCACTTTCGATGCATCATTAGTGTTTATATATAGGGTGTACCGCAGCTAACCCACCACACCTTTGATACATCGAAAACGTACTTGACGTCTACCAAAAACTCTAATAGAATTTCACACCACCTTAATGTACCTGTAAATTCATAATTACGTTCCAGACCGGAATCATCAATTTACCTTACATTAGGGTTTTATGTCCTTCTATGATCCTAATCTAACACACATTAAAGCAAATAAGTTCCACAAGAAGATGACACAACAAACACGTTGGGTTACAATGAGACGTTATCAATGAAATGAGGCTATGTAATAATGAGGTCAATTGCATTGGTTTGCAACGACTTGCAAGCATAACAAAATTTAAGTATGGGCTACCACTCATCCGAGGAGCCCTTTAAGTGAAATGTTTGTTTTAGTTGAGTGGATAAATGTAGTAGTTGTCTTTCATAGATCAACATGCAAATTGATAATACACACATGCAAGCAAGTTTATAAGTACGACAACCATTAAGTATAAGTGTTATCTTAGTGGCCTATAGAAATAGTTTACGAGTATCATGAATAATTAAATGTTCAATGGATAGTCCAATTAAGGGAAAAAAAATCAAGTTCATATAACAAACAATGATGTTTTTAGAAAAGCTCTGTAGGATCAAGTATCAAGTTTTTAGTAGTTTGATTTTCATGGAAATCAAGTCCAAATGTTTCAAATAAATGTAAGGTAGAGTCTTTAAACTTCTACGATTAAAATAAACATAACCAAATATGATAAATTTCGAATCTGTGTTCGTACACAATAGTATGCAAGGAAATTTCTAGATGTTGTATGCTAATGAGTACGACAAAATTGGGTACAAAATGATAATAGGATCAAGAAAATGAAAACACAAGTATTGGATTCTCGAGTCTTAGGAAGATTCCATCCATGGCTTAACCAGTGGGATTAACGTCATCCTGATCGTTTGCTTCGTTGATATTGATATTGAAAGCTCGTCCATGTGCCACCAGGTTTACATTATTCAATTTAGGGCATCGAGGTCGCATGTGGTTAGGGTCTCCACAATGATAACATGCCCGACCGTTAGTAATCGGTAGTGGTTCCTGGATAGCTGTTTGATGATTATCCTGTGTCCTAACCATTACTCAACAAGTGGTGACAAAGTGTCCAAACCTTCCACATTGTGACATCCGTCACCCTTGGCTTTTATCTAATTTACAATTTTAGTCCTTCTAATATTTCCTGTAATTGTTGTCGTTTTCAAATTCAATAAATGTGCGAACTCAAGTTATATTATTTGCATGTTTTATGGATCTCGATCTCGATTTAATCAAACGTGTATGTTGCAACGTTGTTCGGGAATAAATATATATCATAAAAAGATTCAAGTTTATAAAAGTTTTAAGTTAAATAGTTAACTTAGTTAGTTTTTATTAAGGGAAAACTAACTAGAAAACCTTGAATTAACTAAAGTAAATATGAGGGGCCACATGTGTCAAAACCTGAAAGTTTAAAAAAAAAACATCTCTTGCTGCTGTTACTTGATGTCCGGCCAAGAAACAAATTCCGGCCGCCGGAATTCAGTTCCGGCGAGGCCTTAAATTCAAGTATTTGTGTCCGTTTCAATGTTTTATCATTCCAAAGGTTTCTCTCCATCATATACGGGTCATTTGACTAATAATTATGCGTTTTAACAAGGTTTTAAGGCGTCTTTAATGACCCCAAAACATGAAACCGATCGGAGGTTTTATTCCAAGAGAAAAGCTCGTTTTCTCGCCTATATATACAAATTGATCTCACCACTTTATCTCTGCACCATTACACAACAAAATTCATACAAAAAACGTCCAGAAAGCCTTGAATCGCGACTTGAAGCTCGAGCTATACATTCTTTTTTTTTTCGACCTTCAAACGAGATTGTAAGTCAAATTAATTACTTGTATGTTGATTTTCGGCCTATATAGGTTAAAACCCCCTATTACAGATCATTCATATGATTGAATTGGATGTAATTGAATTTGGTATGGGTTAGGGTTCTTATCTAGATAATTGGGGAAGAAGACATTTTTGTTAATAATATATATACAAATCACGTCTAGATATATCAACAAATGGAATAGATGGACTAGTGGTTAATGCTGTTGGGTTGTACAAGGGGGATCCGGGTTCGACCCCTTGGACCACCACTTTTTTTTTGGTTCATATTTTTTTTCTTTAATTATACATATATATTACATATAAACTTAGAATATTTGTAATAAATCCATTATTTATCCAAAAATCATGAAAATTTAGACATAACATCTTGACATCTAAAATAAGATTTCCACACTTTTATTTTCCGGAAAATGTATCAATTTTATATTTTTATTGAATTTAATCGTTTTAATCATAATTAAATGATTAAAAATTCATTTTAAGAGATTTTAACCTCAAATTTTCTGGAGATTTATTTCTATGAATAATAAACTGTAATAAAATATAATTTCTTATAAAATGATTATTTTTGTTATTTTTACTAATTTTAATCATTAAAACATCATTTAAATTCATTAAAAATGTTTTAAATGCAAATAAATTAAAAGAAATTATGGAAATATTATTTTAGTATTCCACATCATAAAATAATTATTTCTCATAATAATATCATTTTGGGATCATACCTTGTATTATTCATGCTATTTATATTTAAATTAGATTTAATAATAAATTGTTTAATTAAATATAAATTATTAACTCTATTTCAAGGCTATTTTTCTATAAAATGGAATTTATATCTATATGTGAAACACATAAGAGTTTTAGTCATTTATTAAATTCATCGTAAATATATTTATTTCAAAAACTGTCGTTCAAATTATTACTAATAATTTCATCTTCCCTAATACGAGTCTAGCAAGCCCTAATGCCTTAGATGATTCGTCGTCTTAGATTTTTTTTTAAGTTATTTTCCTCATTTAGTATTTTTATATATAGGTTGAGTTCCTCGGAATTCTTAAGCCTTTACGACGAACTTTCTCGGAATTTATATTTAGCGAACTGTGAGTATATCTTTCCCTTTTTCTTACTGTTTTACCATTTCGGGATGATTCATGTACCTATTAAACAAGTTTTATTTCTTATACTTAATGCAATTCTCATGTGTGTTTTCCTTATGTGGTTTGGTGTGTATTATGCTTAATCATTAACCGCTGGGCGGCCTAGCATTTCAGTGAATAGTACTATGGTATACCCCCGTGAGACTCTCTTGAGAGGATCTTGGTCATTGTCATGTTAATTCATTATTCAGTTTGTTAGTCATGTGTTAGTCATTATTCTCAGGTTTGGTTTTGACTGATACTACTTAATTACATATTTGCAAACGGTATACAACACATGAATTGCGAAACATTTTATTTCTATACTATATATATCAAACGGGTGTACTCACCAATACATTATATGTGTTGACAAAATTGTTTTGTACATGTTTCAGGTGACGTTTGATCTTACATGCTTTCACGCTTAGGCTGGACCTAGTGCTTAAATAAAAGTTTTATTATTTATGTTTGAAATTTCTACTAAGACTCTTTGTATTTCGTTTTGAACAATGGAAGTTATTTACTATTAATATTTACAATTTAGTCCATGTGCTATTGAACAATCGTCACTACGTGACACCTCGATGTTTCCGCCATCGGTTGGGGTGTTACAGATTGGTATCAGAGCCATGGTTATAGGGAATTAGGTTATTAGTAAATGCTTTTGACCTAGACTATAACTAAGCTACCCATTATATGCTTTCTTTTATTCTCATATTTCTTTAGACAGATTTTTCTCCTTTTACTTTTCATTATATTCAAGAAGATCATATTCCACAAACGAAACGAAAACACCAAGTTAGGAGTGATATCCATATCTTGGTGAATAGTTTCACTCCTTACATATTTTATTTATTTATCTTGGAATATTTTCCTTTCGAGATAGGAGACGTCCAAATTCCAAGGAATCTATCCCTCCAAAAGAAACTTAAATCACTAAGCTAGGAGTGATATCCTTATCTTAGTGACCCGTTTCACTCCAACGTATTTTTAATTTTTGGAAGTATATCTTTGAGTTAGGAGTGAAATCCACATCTCAAGAATATATATTTCCACATCTCGAGATCCGCTAAGGTTTTGGAAAATTATTTGTGACGGGGCACGTGCAATTTGGAAGGGTGAGCGCCTGTATTCTGAGTTTTCTGGCTAGGTTGGTAATTCGCATAAATCCCAATCAGACGAGGGACCCGTTTACCTACCTAGGAATTCTCGGGATGAGCATTCACTTATAGGCTAAAGTACGCCCCCACGAGTCACTAATAATATTTCAATTTCTTTGGTTAGTCACCAGTTTCCTGAGAAACAATCCCAAAGTATCTCATTTTATTCTTGATATTTCATTTGCTTTATCATGATTTGATTTCCATTATTAATCTATTGAAAATTTTCCTATGTTGATTTCTAAGTTACTCTTTAATTATGCAATTTCTCGTATGCTAAGTGTCATTCAGAATCTTGAAATTGAATCTCATAGGTGTTGCTTTATTTTTGTAGATGTCTGATCGCGAATCTCGCAAAAGAGCTTCTAAGCGTCAAGCTAAGTTGAAGTCTGATCAGCGTATCGCGACCATGCTCAATGACAAGCTGGAAACCCTTGTTCCTAACATCATTAATGCTATTATTCCAAACCTTCACCCGAACGGTAGCTCGAATGGGAACTCTAACGGGAATGCGGGTGGAAATGGTGGAACTAGTGAGAATAAGTGCACATTCAAACATTTCAACTCTTGCCATCCCAACAAGTTTAATGGCACTGAGGGAGCCACTGGGTTACTTGAATGGTTCGAAAGTATGGAGAATACGTTCATTAATAGCGACTGTCCAGCCAACTTACGTGTTCGTCATGCCACGGGTGTTATTCAAAAGAGAGCGCTCACTTGGTGGAATGGTGAAAAACATGCTCGAGGGACGGAGGCTGCTTTAGCTATGTCTTGGGATGATTTCAAAATTGCCATGACCACTGATTTCTGTCCTCGTAGTGAGATGAAGAAATTGGAGGATGAATTCTATCACCTCAAACAGGATAGTGGAAACAACGTTCCTTACAACAACCGTTATCACGAGCTGAGCTTACTGATTCCTCGTATGGTGACACCACTGCCCTTAGCCATTGAGAAGTATATTGAGGGATTACCACCTCAGATCCATGATACAGTTATGGGGAGTAAGCCTGCTACTGTAGAGGATGCCATTCGTCTTGCAGCATCTCTTACCGACAAGCATGTCAAAGATGGTACCCTGACTCGTAAAGGTACTAAGCGACCAACTGAAACCTCTTCAACCCCTGCTACCACTGAACCTCTCAAAACTACCTCTGCCTCTACCTCTACTTCTGGAACCAACAAGAAACGTAAAGGTAGGAGTCAAAATTATGTTGTTGCACCTATTAATCAAATTCCCGCTACTAACCCACCTGCCGCACCTCAAGCCCAATCAGGCCCAAAACCTTATACTGGCATTTTCCCCAAGTGTAGTAAACGCAACTGGCACCACCCTACTGACCGACTTTGCTGGAAGTGTGACAATTGCGGCAAAATAGGCCATACCACCTCTCACTGCCGAGAAACTAAATCTGGGAATGCTCAAAACCAGAGGACTGGTCAACCCAGAACTTGCTATGCTTGTGGTGATCCTAACCACAGGCAAGATAGGTGTCCTCATCTGACTGCTTTTATCCAGTCTCGTCAGCAAACTCCAGCAGCCCCAGCAGTTCCAGCAATCCAAGCAGCTCCAGCTCGCGGCCGTGCTTTCAACATTAATGCTAATCAAGCTCAAGCTGCCAATGATTTGGTCAACGGTACATTTCTTATTAACAATTTGTATGCTTCAATTTTGTTTGATACTGGTGCGGATAAAAGTTTTGTCTCGTTAGAATTTGAACCCTTACTTACTCGTGATCGTTCTCACCTTACACATCCTTTTACCGTGGAGGTTGCTGATGGAAATCTCATTGTTATAAAGTCTGTGATCCGCAATTGCACGTTGAATCTAAATGACTATGACTTCTCTATTGACCTGGTACCCATGAAATTGGGTAGTTTCGATGTCATAGTAGGCATGGACTGGCTTTCTAAACACCATGCTGAGGTTGTTTGCTTTGAAAAGTATATTCGAATTCCGCTTCCGTCTGGTGAATCTTTATCTGTTTATGGGGAGACGACATCGAAGGGTTTGAAACTCATGTCTTTCACTCAAGCTCAAAAATATCTTCGTAAGAAGTATATATCTTTCTTGGCTCATGTTGTGGAAAAGAAGGATAAGGGTAAGAGTATCCAAGATGTTCCAGTTGTGTGTGATTTTCCCGAGGTTTTTCCTGAGGATTTATCTGGTTTACCTCCTGTTCGCCCTGTCGATTTTCGTATTGATCTTGTTCCTGGTGCTACTCCCGTCGCTAAAGCTCCATATCGTCTTGCACCTTCGGAAATGCAAGAACTTGCTAGCCAACTTCAGGAATTGACTGACAAAGGTTTCATTCGTCCGAGTTCCTCGCCTTGGGGAGCTCCAGTATTGTTCGTTAAGAAGAAAGATGGGACTTTTCGTATGTGCATCGACTATCGTGAACTTAATAATCTTACGATAAAGAATCGATACCCTCTACCTCGCATCGATGATCTTTTTGATCAACTTTAGGGTGCAGTTTGTTTTTCGAAGATCGACCTTCGTTCTGGATATCATCAACTTCGTGTTCATGAGGATGACATTCCCAAAACCGCCTTTCGAACTCGTTACGGTCACTATGAGTTCATGGTTATGCCTTTCGGTCTAACCAATGCACCTGCGGTTTTCATGGATCTTATGAATCGAGTTTGCAAACCTTTCTTGGACAAATTCGTAATTGTATTCATCGACGATATCCTCATTTATTCCAAATCCAGGACTACCCACGAACAGCATCTTCGCCAAGTTTTAAGCCTTCTTCGTGATGAGCAACTGTATGCCAAGTTCTCCAAATGTGAATTTTGGCTTAAGGAAGTTCAATTCCTTGGTCACGTAATAAACGACAAAGGAATACACGTAGACCCTGCTAAGATTGAAGCCATTAATAGCTGGATTGTACCCAAAACTCCCACTGAGGTTCGTTCGTTTCTTGGTCTTGCTGGTTACTACCGTCGCTTCATTGCCAACTTTTCAAAGATCGCGGTTCCACTTACCTCTTTGACTCACAAAGATAAACCTTTCATATGGGGATCCAGTCAGGAAGAAGCTTTTCAAACTTTGAAACAAAAGCTTTGCGACGCTCCTGTTCTCTCTCTTCCTGATGGTGTTGACGATTTTGTGGTGTACTGTGATGCATCTCACCTAGGCCTTGGTTGTGTTCTCATGCAACGAGGCAAGGTCATCGCTTATGCATCACGACAATTGAAAACATCTGAGAAAAATTACACTACCCATGATCTTGAACTTGGAGCCGTTGTGTTCGCGTTGAAAATTTGGAGACACTATCTGTATGGTACTAAATGTGTGGTCTTTACTGATCACAAAAGTCTTCAACATATTTTCAACCAAAAAGATCTAAATATGCGTCAACGTCGATGGGTTGAATTTCTAAATGATTATGATTGTGAGATTCGCTATCATCCTGGAAAAGCGAACGTTGTGGCTGACGCTCTTAGTCGCAAGGCGTATACTCAACTTAACTGCATCCAGACTCATGACCTCAAACTTCGAATCTATGAAGCCCAACATGTTTCGGTTACTGAAGGCAACATGTACAATGAAATGTCCTGTGGAGTTGAAAACCTCTTGGAGACGAAACATGGATTGCTCTATCTCTCCAATCGTCTATGGATTCCTGATCGTGATAATCTTAGAACCTTTATCATGGACGAGGCTCATAAGACTCGTTACTCCATCCACCCTGGTGCAGATAAGATGTATCAGGATCTGCGTCCCATGTATTGGTGGCCCGGTATGAAGAAGGATATAGCTCACTACGTGGCTAAATGCCTTACTTGTGCCAAGGTCAAAGCTGAGCATCAACGTCCATCTGGTTTGCTTGTACAACCAGAGATTCCTGTGTGGAAATAGGAGAACATTGCTATGGACTTCATTACTAAATTACCCCGCACTGCACGAGGTCATGATAGTATATGGGTCATTGTGTATCGTTTAACTAAATCTGCACACTTTTTACCCATTCGTGAGACTTATTCGGCTGAGAAATTGGCTAATCTTTATATCGCCGAGATCATTAGTCGTCACGGAACTCCTTTGAGCATCATTTCTGATCGTGACAGCAAGTTCACTTCTCGTTTTTGGCAAACTCTTCATGACGCGTTGGGAACTAAACTAAATCTTAGCACAGCATACCATCCTCAGACAGATGGTCAAACGGAGCGTACTATTCAAACATTAGAAGATATGCTTCGGGCTTGTGTCATAGATTTTGGTGGTAATTGGGATTCACACTTGCCGTTGGTTGAGTTTTCGTATAACAATAGCTATCATGCCAGTATCCGTATGGCACCTTTTGAAGCTCTTTATGGTCGCAAATGTCGTTCTCCGGTGTGTTGGAGTGAGGTCGGTGATACTCTCATTACTGGTCCTGAACTTGTCCAGGAAACAACAGACAAAATTGCGGTTATTCGTGGATCCTTACTGGCAGCTCATAGTAGACAGAAGAGTTACGCTGATCAAAGGCGTAAACCCTTGGAATTTCAAGTTGGTGACATGGTTCTTCTTAAAGTCTCACCTTGGAAGGGTGTTTTTCGGTTCGGGAAAAAGGGAAAGCTGGCTCCGAGATATGTAGGCCCATTTAAGATTTTGGAAAGAGTTGGAAAAGTGGCTTACAAGCTAGATCTTCCCGATGAACTCAGCAACGTTCACCCTACCTTCCATGTGTCGAACTTGAAAAAGTGTTTGGTGGATGAGAATTTACATGTTCCACTGGAGGATATTCAAGTTGACGAAACGATGCGTTTCACGGAGAAACCCGTGGAAATTATGGATCGTGAAGTCAAGACTCTTAAGTGTAGCCGTATTCCTATTGTCAAGGTTCGTTGGGAATCTAAATGTGGCCCAGAATTTACTTGGGAACGTGAAGACCAAATGAAGACGAAGTTCCCTCATCTCTTTACAGGAACCTCCACTTGAAATAAATTTCGAGACGAAATTTTCTAAAGTAGGGGAGACTGTGACATCCGTCACCCTTGGCTTTTATCTAATTTACAATTTTAGTCCTTCTAACATTTCCTGTAATTGTTGTCGTTTTCAAATTCAATAAATGTGCGAACTCAAGTTATATTATTTGCATGTTTTATGGATCTCGATCTCGATTTAATCAAACGTGTATGTTGCAACGTTGTTCGGGAATAAATATATATCATAAAAAGATTCAAGTTTATAAAAGTTTTAAGTTAAATAGTTAACTTAGTTAGTTTTTATTAAGGGAAAACTAACTAGAAAACCTTGAATTAACTAAAGTAAATATGAGGGGCCACATGTGTCAAAACCTGAAAGTTTAAAAAAAAAAAAACATCTCTTGCTGCTGTTACTCGATGTCCGGCCAAGAAACAAATTCCGGCCGCCGGAATTCAGTTCCGGCGAGGCCTTAAATTCAAGTATTTGTGTCCGTTTCAATGTTTTATCATTCCAAAGGTTTCTCTCCATCATATACGGGTCATTTGACTAATAATTATGCGTTTTAACAAGGTTTTAAGGCGTCTTTAATGACCCCAAAACATGAAACCGATCGGAGGTTTTATTCCAAGAGAAACGCTCGTTTTCTCGCCTATATATACAAATTGATCTCACCACTTTATCTCTGCACCATTACACAACAAAACCCACAACAAAATTCATACAAAAAACGTCCAGAAAGCCTTGAATCGCGACTTGAAGCTTGAGCTATACATTCTTTTTTTTCCGACCTTCAAACGAGATTGTAAGTCAAATTAATTACTTGTATGTTGATTTTCGGCCTATATAGGTTAAAACCCCCCTATTACAGATCATTCATATGATTGAATTGTATGTAATTGAATTTGGTATGGGTTAGGGTTCTTATCTAGATAATTGGGGAAGAAGACATTTTTGTTAATAATATATATACAAATCACGTCTAGATATATCAACAAATGGAATAGATGGACTAGTGGTTAATGCTGTTGGGTTGTACAAGGGGGATCCGGGTTCGACCCCTTGGACCACCACTTTTTTTTTGGTTTATATTTTTTTTCTTTGATTATACATATATATTACATATAAACTTAGAATATTTGTAATAAATCCATTATTTATCCAAAAATCATGAAAATTTAGACATAAAATCTTGACATCTAAAATAAGATTTCCACACTTTTATTTTCCGGAAAATGTATCAATTTTATATTTTTATTGAATTTAATCGTTTTAATCATAATTAAATGATTAAAAATTCATTTTAAGAGATTTTAACCTCAAATTTTCTGGAGATTTATTTCTATGAATAATAAACTGTAATAAAATATAATTTCTTATAAAATGATTATTTTTGTTATTTTTACTAATTTTAATCATTAAAACATCATTTAGATTCATTAAAAATGTTTTAAATGCAAATAAATTAAAAGAAATTATGGAAATATTATTTTAGTATTCCACATCATAAAATAATTATTTCTCATAATAATATCATTTTGGGATCATACCTTGTATTATTCATGCTATTTATATTTAAATTAGATTTAATAATAATTTGTTTAATTAAATATAAATCATTAACTCTATTTCAAGGCTATTTTTCTATAAAATGGAATTTATATCTATATGTGAAACACATAAGAGTTTTAGTCATTTATTAAATTCATCGTAAATATATTTATTTCAAAAACTGTCGTTCAAATTATTACTAATAATTTCATCTTCCCTAATACGAGTCTAGCAAGCCCTAATGCCTTAGATGATTCGTCGTCTTAGATTTTTTTTTTAAGTTATTTTCCTCATTTAGTATTTTTATATATAGGTTGAGTTCCTCGGAATTCTTAAGCCTTTACGACGAACTTTCTCGGAATTTATATTTAGCGAACTGTGAGTATATCTTTCCCTTTTTCTTACTGTTTTACCATTTCGGGATGATTCATGTACCTATTAAACAAGTTTTATTTCTTATACTTAATGCAATTCTCATGTGTGTTTTCCTTATGTGGTTTGGTGTGTATTATGCTTAATCATTAACCGCTGGGCAGCCTAGCATTTCAGTGAATAGTACTATGGTATACCCCCGTGAGACTCTCTTGAGAGGATCTTGGTCATTGTCATGTTAATTCATTATTCAGTTTGTTAGTCATGTGTTAGTCATTATTCTCAGGTTTGGTTTTGACTGATACTACTTAATTACATATTTGCAAACGGTATACAACACATGAATTGCGAAACATTTTATTTCTATACTATATATATCAAACGGGTGTACTCACCAATACATTATATGTGTTGACAAAATTGTTTTGTACATGTTTCAGGTGACGTTTGATCTTACATGCTTTCACGCTTAGGCTGGACCTAGTGCTTAAATAAAAGTTTTATTATTTATGTTTGAAATTTCTACTAAGACTCTTTGTATTTCGTTTTGAACAATGGAAGTTATTTACTATTAATATTTACAATTTAGTCCATGTGCTATTGAACAATCGTCACTACGTGACACCTCGATGTTTCCGCCATCGGTTGGGGTGTTACACACATCTAGTGCATTGACGGCATGGAAGATTTGCAGGGTGATGATATTTGCAAGTGTTGCATTGGGGATGGATTCCTGTGTAGGCTTTCTTGATAGGGGGTTAAGTCACAGGATCCACAACAGTATGGTTCTGGTTATCGCCCATTCGTTTCTTAGAGTTCGAAGCAGTAGTGGCGGCCTTTGCTAAAACAGTCTTAGATTGTTCAACAACATGGGTGGTTTTCTCAGCCGATGTCTTGGTGCCCTTCCTAACCAAGTTTCCTTTCCTTACGTGTTTGTCTGTTAAAGTGGCTGCAAGTTGGATGGCTTCTTCCACCGGAGTAGATTTGCCTCCAGTGACAACGTCTTGAATCAGGTCAGGTAATCCCTCGATATATTTCTCGATTGCTCGAGAGACCGGGGTGACCATGTGTGGAACCAATATGCTGAGTTCATGATATCGGGTATTATACGCAAGATTCTCACCACTGTCTTGTTTGAGCTCACGAAATTCATCCTCCAGTTTCCTGATTTCGTTCCTAGGGCAAAATTTGGCGATCATGAGTTCCTTAACCTCAGCCCAAGACAAAGATAAAGCGACATCAGCGCCCCGATTGCGCTTTTCGCCGTTCCACAAAGTTAATGCCCCCTTTTGAATGACACTGGTAGCATAGCGAACGCGGAGTTCATCAGGACATTCACTGTTTACAAAGGTGCTCTCCGTGCTTTCAAACCATTGGAGGAGGCCGGTAGCACCCTCCTCACCTGTGAATTTTGTGGGGTTGCAGGAGTTAAAGTGTTTGAAAGTGCACCGAAATTGAGTCGTACTCCCTGTGTTGGCACTGTTACTATTCTGGGTTATCTCACTGACAAGGTTTGGGATCACTGCAGCAATTTGCTCGGCGACTAAAGATGCGAGGCGACGATCAGAACGTTGTCCGGAAGCACGAACAGGGCGTTGGCTGGCATCACGGAGCATACGGCGAGCAGACATCTATGAGGTAGTCAATGAATAATCATGAGGTTAGAAAATGTAAGTGTATAACCGTACAGATGATTATGAAAGTATGACTTGTAAGCAATATATGAAAATCATGATATACAAAATATTGTATATGAAACGAGAGAGTATTATTGAAAAACTTGCATAAGATGCTTGGAGTGCCCTTGTCTAGCTGTAAAGCCCAACAAGAACGTTGACTTTTCAAAGGAGTTGAACCCGATGATGATCAAAGAAGACATGCTTTAGCCTATAAGTGGACACTCACTCCAGGAATCCCCAGGTAAGCATAACAGGTCCATTATTGGATTTATGCGCTATGCTTGCCTATGCCAGAAAACCCAGTGTACAGGCATCCACCCTTCCAGATTGCACGTGTTCCATCACACTCATTAAAGCTCAACAACTTTGAAGGAGTAAAATAAGAGTAGGCATTATGCCTAAGAGTGTCTTCATGAAAGGTACTGCTCCCGTTCCATGATGATGTAGACTTTCCACTCCTTGTAGGACACCACCTCTATGCCCCATGATGAAAGATGAGAAGAAAGGGAGAGAGAGAAGAAGGGAAAAATAGAGGAAGGAAAGTAGAGGGAAATGAGGGGTAGAGTAATTTAGGAAATATAATGCATGAAAGTTGAAGTTCGGTTATAGTCTAGGCCATCTTATCTAATAACCTAGTTCCCTATAACCATGGCTCCGATACCAATCTGTAACACCCCGACCGATGGCGGAATCATCGAGGTGTCACGTAATGACGATTGTTCAAAAGCTCATGGTACTAAAATGTAAATATTTGATTATTGAATATTGTTTTACAACATGTGAAAATGAATACACAACAAAAATTGAGATAGTTGATTTATTTAGTCTAAGTCCAAAGTCCTATATGAAGCGTCAAGCAGCTTATCCTGAAACATGCACGAAAATAAATTTTGTCAACATATGATGTTGGTGAGTACTACTTAGCTTTGTACATATAGTATAAGTTTGAAAAGTAGTACAATTCATGCGTCTAGCATCACCAAGGCATTATGTAAACACACAAGTAACCAAACAAGACAAAGATCAAATGTAAAGTTGGTAAGATAAAATTGATAATGAGCACCCTAACACGTGTCAAGTCTAAAAGAGCACCATAACATAAGTTATGTCTAAATGAGCACCGTAACATAAGTTACGTCTATATGTAAAGAGCACCATAACATAAGTTATGTCTAGATGTTGATTTTGTACGTAAGCTACATTCATGTTTAAACATTAGGCACAAAGATAAACAAGACACTATATGAATTGTAAATGAAGAAAATGTATGTGTAACTGAATATGAAAGTTTTGTATACTTGTGCATGAATCACCCCAAAAGTTGTAAAAGCGAAAAAGGGGATAAGTAATACTCACCTTAGCAAGGTGGTAAGTCTTGTGTAATTGAATAAGTGTAATCCAACGTTGCCAAGTATCACCCTATGTATAAGGTAACAAATAAGTCAAAGTCTATCTAGTCTATAAGTATTTTCTAGGGTTTCGAATTGGGGATAAGTATTCGTTTGATTAATAAATTTAACGTTTAATAAATAAGAGAAATTTGATAAATAAATAAACAAAAGTCTTTTTTGTAAATTTTAAATCAAATATGGTCACAATATAAAGTTTTAAGTGTGAAAATAATTTTTATAAAATTATTTTCTCATAAATAGAATATTAAATCTATTTATTTCAAATTGTCAAAATATAACTTTAATATTTAAAAATATTAAAATTAAATAATTTTTAAATCAAAAATTGTATTTTTGTTCCAAATGAATAGAAATAATTTATATAAAATTTTGGTGCAAAAACATTGAAAAATGAATTTATTATGATTTATTTATGATCAAAACTAACAAAAATTGATTAAAAATATTAAATAAATGATTTTTCAGGAATAAAAATCATTTCAGAAAAGTTTAATGTTATAGAAACTCAGAATAATTTTTGTGGGAATTTATATAATCGTTTTGATATTTTTATAGAATTTTATAAATAAAATATAATAAACTTGAATTATTTATTATATATATTAAATAAATAATTTTTGGAAAACTAAAAGTTGTATGTTAAACTTTTCTACAAAAATAACATAAAATAATTTTTGTAGAATTTATAAAAGGGTTTTAGTATTTTAAAACAAATTTAAAAAAAAAATTAAATAGATTAACTATCAAGATAATGCTAAAAAAAATGTGCAAAAATAACTTTGTGGCTCATGGGGATCGAACCTGTGTGCTCGGGTTTTTAACAACAGACACAACCACTAGATCAGGATCAGTGGTTGTGTTGAGTTTGTATTCGTTTAAATTAAATAAACAGATTCGCGTTTATGTTCTTCCCCAATTCAAGCATTCGAACCCTAAGATTTCCAATTGAACAAATTATCAAACAATAACTCATGAAACCATAGGGTTTTTGTTCGTATATTATAAGTGAATCATTTCGAAGCAAAAATTCAAACTTACAAGATGAATCTGAGATCAAACGATGGGTCAAACGAGAAGTCAAACAACGAACAATGCTTGATTAACACGAAGGTTTACGAGGAATTGAGAGTGGGGGTCTGTTTATCGTTCTTTTCAAGGATTGTGTGCGAGTCCAATTGATTCAAAAACGAGTATTTATACAGGTTTCAATCGAGTTCATTTGGAAGGTTTATTAATGGCATTTAACTCGATAATTGACGCGTTCAATCACGCGTGGTACTGGTTTAGGAAGGAGAGGTGATTAGGGTGCGTAAAATCCGGGATTGATTTGATTATATGCGTGTTTTTGGATCAGAAATCATGGCTCCTTGGTGTGATTTTGTTGCAGCGTTCGACAGCAGAGGAAAAGAGGGAACAACTAGATTGGTGTTTACGTATAAGAATTTAGAGGTCCGGATAATATCAAAAGTCCCTTCGTGGCCTAGTGGTGGTGTGCGTTTGTGTTGTGTTTGAGCCGGGTATGGTCACCGGTTTGATTCACGCTAGCAGCAACATTCTTTTTTTTTTTTTTAACAGCAAGGGGGAAGGGAAGGTGTCTGGTGGGCCGGGTACTGGGCCTGCTGTCTGGGCTAGCTTCTTGGGCTCAGCAGTGGGCTCCGAAAATTTTAAAGGGAAAGAGAAGGATGGTTGGGTTTTAACATGTTGGGTAGTTGGTTTGGGCTCAAGGTTTGGTCTAGACTAGTATTATTATTTATTATCATCATCATTATTATTATTATTATTATTATTATTATTATTATTATATAAAAATAAAAATATAATGAAAAGAAAAGTGACGGATGTCACAAAAAGATTCCAAATCAACAAGTGGTTATGTGTTTACACTTGCGGGTGCTGCTATATCTTGGAAGTCTTCGAAGCAAACTGTTATAGCAAGATCCGCGATGGAATCTGAATTTATCACCTTAGATAAGTGTGGAGAAGAGGCGGAGTGGATACGTCAATTTGTGGAGGATATTCCAAGATGGAGTAAACCTTTACCACCTATTTGCAAACATTGTAACAGCCAGTCGGCGATTGGTAGAGCCCAAAGCACAATGTATAATGGAAAATCGAGGCACATAAGACGTAGACACAAAACAATACGACAACTACTCTCAACGAGTGTTATCACGATTGACTATGTGAAGTCAATGGATAACATTGCGGACCCGTTAACGAAAGGCTTAAGCAAAGAGATAGTATATATGTCGTCAAGAGGAATGGGACTAAAGCCCATGGAAAAAGGGAGTATGAGGGAAACCTAATCTAGTTGACTGGAGATCCCAAGATCTAGATTCAATAGGACAACTTAATCATATGACCAAAGGGAGTCACTGTGTGGGGCACCCCAAAATACTAAAGGGAGTCTATACTTCCTAGTCCATTCCAATCAGTGATAGTGTGTCAAGGTTAAGCATATTTAAGTTAATGATTATGGTAAATCAATATAACCTTTTCTTTTAATGATTCAGGGGAATCACCTATGTTAGGGAGAAGTAGGGTCGTTTCGAATGGATTTGTGGGGAGGCGCAAATCCTAGAGCTCTCGCAGAACCAGGAGTGTCCATGACCAAAAAGGACACGACAATGAGGGGTTGGCTAAACCAAGTGGGGCGTTATGTGAGGTGTATTGTCGTTTACACAAACGGGGGTCAGTTCAAAGACATCAAGTTCTACTGACCGCTAGTAAGCTAAGTATGCTTCACAAAGGAAGGTTCAAAGGCAAAACCTACCTATCCTGCAACGCTCAACTGTCGAATTGTATCATTGTAAGCTTGTAAGAACGGATCGATCTCCATTCATGTGGGGGATTGTTGGAAATTTAGTGAAAATGCTATTTTCACAAAATATAGGAAAATGAGTTTTCCTAATTTTGGACAGAAATATATATTTGAAACAGATGTTTAATCATATATTTCTTTGTGGGTTTATGTTCTATGTTGTGAGAGCTTCGCAACGAACCAAACCACGTCTAAACGGAGCTAAGATGAATGAGATATCGATGCTCAAAGATTGGTGATTGAAACATTTGATGCTGAAATGAAACAAGGTGGAACTTGTCTCACATAGGAGTGATGATACCATGAGTGGTATATAAGGAGGAACACTGTTTCCTTATTGTTTCATAGGAGCTCACACTGTGGAAATCGCGAAGGGTGCGGAGCACCCTAACTCGCACGCGCACGCGCGTGGCGTGGGCGATGGGCGCAATGTGGCGCTTTGATGGCGCACTTTGCACTTCGCACACACGCATCACCGCGAGCCGCTTGAGAGCCACCTTAGTATTTTTGAAAGCAGGTTCGAGGTGGCACGCGAGTATGAGCAGACAACCCGGTAGCGTCCTGTTCTGCGTGGGGGCTTCCGCGCAGGCGCTCGGAGTGACGAGTGGTTCCGCTGACGTAGAACGTAAAGTTCTGCGCAGACGCGGATCTGTTCTGCTGACGTAGAACGGGAGGTACGTCGTGCGCATGCGCAGAGATAGACGCGCGCGCGAACTTGTCAGCTTCACGGCAGATCAATAACAGCTCAGTAGTGTAACTGTCTAGTCAAACTGTTTCGTTTGAAACTTTAAGAACATCATAAATGCCATTGAAGACGTTCAATGACATTTATTTTTCGTTCTTAATGATTTCCGAACTGTTTCAACTTGTGGACTAGTATATAAACCAAGGAGGGCCTTGGTTGAAGACACACCTCAGACACATACTGTTCTGAAATCACCTCTCTTCTTTTCTCCAGCAATCTTGTCTTTCTGGTCTTCTTGTTTCAGGTACACTTCGGGTCAGAGCCAACTCCGGCAGCACTCTTGTTGTTCCGGCTGTTGTACCCTGTGAAACAAAACGAGTTCTTCTTAAAAGACTCGGAATTTGTTTTAAGGGCCCGTGTTCAACACGATCCTCAGCTTGTTTGTATTCTGCTTCTACTCAATTCTTGTATTTGTTTCTTTCAGTTGTAATTGTATTGTAATTTCTGCTTTCATTTTTTCTTTGTAATCATAATTTAAATTTGTTTTATTTATTTTTACACGAGCGGTTCCTACACACTATTTTCGGGCATGTTTGGGTGTCCATCTCCTTATCTCCTTCTTCTACCTCATTTTCTCCTAAATCAAAAAGTCGCAAATCGTAACTCATAACTTATATCCTTTTCAACTCAACAAAAACCTCATTTTTAACCCATTACTCAAACACTATTTTCTTCTTATTAACTTTTTGATTAAGTCAATAAATTAAAAGGATTTTCTCCTAAATCAAAAAGTCGCAAATCGTAACTTATAACTTATATCCTTTTCAACTCAACAAAAACCTCATTTTAAACCCATTACTCAAACACTATTTTCTTCTTATTAACTTTTTGATTAAGTCAATAAATTAAAAGGAGCTTCAAAATGAACAACCAAACATGCATTTATTAAAATCCAATTACCAAACATTAACATGTGTTCAACTTTATTATTAAAGTTATGGCAATAGTTTCTGGCTTCATACTATTAGATACACTATTTTCAAACCGGTTTTTGTGTTCGGTTCACGAACCGGTTCGTGTAGGAACCGGTTCACGAACCGGTTCGTGTAGGAACCGGTTCAGTTCGGTTTTACTGAAAAAAACGTGGAATCGACCCAAAAACCACCGGTTTATATATGGAACCGCACCGGTTCGTGTAAGAACCAGTTTTTGAACGAACCGGTTTTTTTGATCACCTCGTAAACTAGACAAAGCACCTGGGCCATAGCCCATTTCCAACCTCCCACCGACCCACGTAATTCTTTGTTTTCCCGCCTGTGCAAATAGGTTTTGCTTCAGTCTGGTGCTTTTGAACCCGAGGTTTGTTTAGGGTTTTGTTCTATAATAATCCCTGTCTCATCATCATCATCATCATCATCATCATCATCATCATCATCATCATCAGGTTAGTTTATATTTACGTTTTGTTTGTTATCGGAAGGAACCCTAATCTTTCTGCAATCAATGGCGGCCATAAGTGGTTATGGATCCATCGATTTCGCCGACGCTGTGGCCGTGGCGAGGAAGATGAACCCCTGTCTCCGTAAAAACGACCTGTGTGAGGTCCGCAAGCTGTATCAGGCGCTATGCAAGAGTAGTATGTTGGTTTACCCTGAGGATGACTACATTAGTCAGTGCGACGGCACCGAATATCTCTGCTGCGTGCTGTACCGAGAGATATACAACCGTCGCTTCTTTGCTACAGCAGCTCCAACTTTAGCTCAGTGGACTGATTCTTGGTGTAACTATTGCCATATCTTTCAGGCACTCTCTTTTTCTCTTTCACTTTTTCATAATTCCATTATTTTATTTGTACAAGTTCAATTGGATTTAGATTTAATTTAAGAAAGATGATTGGTTTGTTTGTTTTGGTCTTGAGTAGAATTATTATTAAGTGTTTGTTTGCTGGTAATTTAGTTTTAGGTTTTAGATTGAGTTTATTAATTGCATCTTTGAAACATTTTATGCTCTTTTAGCTTCTTTCTTGGGTTAGGCTAATATAGTATAGTAACAAGCTATTAGTGTTTTTTCAGGCTCTGTCTCTTATGTCGTATACGCATTTTCCTTGCGAGTGGTTGTGGGACTTGGTAGATGAGTTTGTGAATCAATTTCAGTCCTTCTGCCAGCATCGGGCTCGGGCCTTAGAAACCAAAAATGAGCAGGATATCTATCAACTAAGACTACTTTTCGAGGTTATGCATTCATTCCGTTATGTTCCAGGCAAGTAAATAGTATACATATGATGATAATGTTTTTCTTTTGGCAGGTTTGGAGTGTGCATAGTATTCTCAAACTCTTGCAAGGATTGATAAAACGTTCTTCGATTATTCAGATTCTAAATCAGGCAAAAGATGGGGGCCTTCAACTGTTGACAGCACCAGCAGATAATGTTATGAAGGTCTTGGGCTACTTCAGCATGGTTGGTTTGTTAAGAGTCCATTGTTTATTGGGAAATTATCAAGCTGGACTCGACTGCTTGCTTCCTATTGACATAAGTCAGCAAGGATTTTACACCAGTCTAATTGCCACTCGCATCACAACCATCTACCATTATGGCTTTGCTAATCTTATGCTCGGCTGGTATCTTCTTCGCTTTTATTTATTTATTACATTTAAACAGAAAGCATAGTATTATGGCTTTGCTAATCTTATGTTCTTCTTCGCTTTTATTTATTTATTTATTTATTTATTTATTACATTTAAACAGAAAGCATAAACAATGCATTGGTGATTGACTACATATGTAGGTATGCAAAAGCCATACAAGAATTCAACCGCACTCTTGTCTACATTTTCGAGATTAAGCAGCCTCAACAGAATGAGCAAATTCTAAGCAAGATTGAAAAGATGTATGCTCTGCTAGCCATCTGCCTCTCACGTTGTCCTTCTCAACACCAATTTATCGATGAAAACGTCAAATCTCAACTAATGGAAAAATATGGTGAAAAAATGTCGAGAATGCAAAGATACGATGATGATGATGATGATGCTGCTGCTGCTGCTGCTGACCTTTATCGGGAGCTTTTGTCATATGCATGGCCCACATTTAGCACACCCTTTGCACCAAGCTCTGGTGACCCACGTGAAGTTTACGACAAGGTACAAATCTTTTGCTCAAATTAATTGCTGGCAAGTGGCACTACTGTACTTTGTTGGTTGTGTGAGTTTTTTTATATGTATTGTTCAGGAAGAACTTGCCTTTTATGATGCTAAGCTTTTGGCAATTGCATATCCTGAATTTTTCGGACCCAATGCCTCCAGCTATGTCGAGTCATATGCCAATCACCACCAGGTATGAATCTTTTGCTCAAATGAATTTGCATTTTAGTGTTGGTTTTATATATTGGTTAGGAGTCAATCTGTTCGGTCCATTTGACGAGTTACACGTCTTGGCATCTCTCATGTAATGATTGTTGGGAGAAGTTGCCAATCTGTCTTTTAAGTTACATCGTGATTACTTTTTGCGTCAACTTGTTAAGGTAACATCTCTGCATTACTCCTCAGCTCAGTGACGGTTTTTTTTTTCCTCCTTGCAGCAGCTTGATTCAGTGATTGCCAGTCTGTTAGATTTATATATCTGAAATAATTTTTGTTTCTGAATGTATTGGGTCCAATGTTAGGCTTGCATTATGAAGTGGATTGGATGGATTTTATTGTGTTTGAAGTTACAACCAACTCCAATGAATATATTTCATATATTGAGAGCTCAGATCTCTCATCATCCCTTTGCCCTCTCATCATCCCTTTGCCCTCTAATATTACTTTTACAAATTAATGCTCTATTTCCATTTGATTTGATTTGATTTTCCAAAACTATGATATTAATATTGATTTTGTTGTCACACTAAAAAGTTAATAAAATGAAAAAAAGGCACACCACGGACAAAAAATAGTGTACTAAAAATGTCATCGTTTTGACGTGTTGCACATCATGGCATCTCTCACGTAATGATTGTTGAAAAGACTCGCCGATCTGTCTTTTAAGTTATATGGTGATTACTTTTTGCGTCAAATTGTTAAGGTAACATTTCTTCATTACTCTGCTCAATGACTTTGTTTTGTTTTGTTGCAGCTTGAAGTAGTGATTGCCAATATGTTAAAATTTAAACTTAAATAATCTTTGTTTCTGGATGTTTTTGGTCTAATGTTAGGCTCTGTTTGGAGAACATTATGCACTGGATTGGATGGTTTTTTGGTCTAAATTAGAAACTGAAAGTTAACAATGTGCACACACTACTCAGAAACTATCGTATTTGCAAGAGCCATAACCCACGAGTGCTGCACATACCATTCTTTGACTTCAACAGATTAGTCAAATGCGAATAGTTAATAAATCTGATACAAAATGTTTTTTTTTAACGGCCAACAAACATTTGTGCCCGACTATTCAGGGGAGTCCCCACACTATGGACAGACCCCATGACCAACCCAATGGAGGGCCCATACGTACATCAGGCGGCTGCGTAGTCATGCCTGCCCATGCAATTCCCAAAACTGGGAAAACCCAACCCCTCACCCGTCCGTAGGCACGATGGTGAAGGATTTGTAAAACCCAGGCGAGATCGGGACTCGAACTCGTGACCATTGGCCAGGAGTCATCCATCATTTCTCATTATGTCCCTCGTAGGAATCGAACCCGAAACACCCAAGAGGGATCTCTGGTCCATTCACCAACTGAGCTATCCGTGAAGGACAATACAAAATGTAATTAAGCTTCACCATTCCTTAGTTTGGCAAAAGTTTTAATTTTAATTAAGCTTCACCGTTTCTTAGTTTGCCAACAATAAGTAGCTGATTTGGGCTGCTACTACGGTAACATATGAACTTGAAAATATTATATAAACCTTAACAATAATAAAATAATTTAATCGTCATACCAATTTCAATAAGACTTCAGAAGTTTTTAAAACCATAACTGTAGGATCGTTTCTTGTCAAACAAGAAAAGACTCACTTGATTTTATATCCGAATCAAAAGCGAAAACAAATATAAAATAAATCTTCAAAAAAACATGCATATGAGTTTTTAGTTAATGTCCAGTTTGATCGTTTTATATATTTTATTAAAAGCTCCAACTACTCTGTCAAACACCAGAATATATTTAAAAAGTTACAGCTATCAGTTACAGCCACCAGCTAGTTTTGCCAAACATACCCTATGTTTCTTCAACCGTTCCAGCTTTATCCGTCATATTATGTATCATACTCACGTGCCATTAGAGCTTGCGGTTTGCTTGATGATTCAAGCGTTGAGGTTGATGGTTCAAACCGGAAAACTTGAAGACAGGCGGTGTTCAAGCCTCTCACATCGTGAGGTCAATGATTCACACAATCACAACCGAATACTCACCTTCCGTTTCTTCTCAAGAGAAATTTATGCCACCCACTCACACCGTGAGACTTAGGAAGGGATATGTCACGCTCTGAGCCTGTTGTGAGGATCACATTAGCACTTCACGCGACCGGTTTTTACCCTCAGGAAATTGGATGGGGTTTAGTCTAAAAGACATAGGATGTGCAAACTAGTAAACAATAGGACATTTAGTGTATTTAGTAAATACAAACGACACATAATGCAATGGAGTATAAAGTTTAAGGTCATAATTTGTAATTTACTCTTGATTTTATTATCACTTGCATCATAGTTGATCGTAAAACCTTTTTCAAAACATTCCTTTTACATCACTTCTTTTCCTTCCTTCAATAATTAGATTATACCCCGGGAGCGTCCCGTAGTTAAAAAATCTAATATGACATATCAATTTTACATATGAAATAGACTGATGCGTTTTACAGTTACATGCAGGAAAGATTCGGGTAGCACCTACTCTAAAACAATTAACAATGTATCTCCAATGTTAACGCCTAACCTTAAATAATGTATAACTCTAATGTTAACGTCTAACCTAAAACAATGTATAACTCTAATATTAATATCAACCTAAAACAATGGACAACTCCAATGCTAACACCTGTTGAAAATAGAATTCATATTTACTGGTTTAGACATAATTAATGATTTGTCTATACATGACTAGATTATACCCCGGTAGCGTCCCGGGTTGAGAAATTTAATATGATACATCAATTTTACATATGAAATAGACTGATGTATAACTCTAATATTAATATCTAACATAAAACAAATTAACAATGTACAACTTCAATGTTAACACCTAACCTTAAAGAATGTAAAACTTTAATGTAACTCTAATTTTAACACCTATCCTAAAGACTAAAAAAGGTACAACTCTAACATACCAATATTGATACCTAACTTAAAACAACGTATAACTCTATTAACCTATTCTGCTCTGGTTGAAAAAAAATTCATATTTACTGATTTAAACATAATTAGTGACTTGTCTATACATGATTAATGATTTACCTGAACACTTTGTGTTTTTTTCCTGTATGAACAAAACTTCACAAAAAAATTTCTTCGTTTTTTTATATAGCACTATGGTACTCGTTGGAAAAATAATAAAACGCTCGTTAAATTGGTGTAATTTTTTTCTTTAAAAAATCTCGTATATTAAAGATATTAATGTTTAAAAATTATGGGAGGAAACATGAGGGTGAAAAATCCAATTTTGTTTTTAAATTATTTTTTTCCTAAAATATATCAATGTTACATGGGATGACACATGACACACTCAAGGAACAGAATGCCTATTTGAGTGTCATGTCATTAAAATGGTTTTGGTTTATTATATGTATAGATTAATGAATTATGTGAACATTTTGTGTTTTTTTTTCCTATATGAACAAAACCCCACAAAAAATAGTCATTTTTTCTCTGTTTTTATATAGCACTATGATACTCGTTGGAAAGTTAATAAAACGCTTGTTAATTTGGTGTAATTTTTTTCTTTAAAAAATCTTGTATATAAAAGATATTAACGTTTAAAAATTATGGGAGTAAACATGAGAGAGAAAAATCGAATTTTGCTTAAATTTTTTTTTCTAAAATCATTTAATGCCACATTGGATGTCATTTTTATCTTTAATTTTATATCATTAATGACATGTAATTGCCACATGGCACACTTAAAGGAATGATGCCCTTTTAAATGTCATGTGGGATTTAGAGGGTGTTTGGGATTGCGTTTTTAATCTGATTTTTAGATTATTGCATTTTCAAAACGCAGATAATCAATTCTTAGTGTTTGGATTGTGTTTTGAAAACGCAGATAATCAGTTTTTTAGGCTACCAAAACGCAATAATCTATAAGCAGCTCCACCCATGCTTTTCCAAAACGCATAATATGTTTTGAATAATCAATCCCAAACACCCCTTATTGCTTTCAATTGTTAGACTATGTGTTGTGGCTAGTGGTGAGCCACAACTTGATCCAATTATATTGTGCCAAGTAGGCACCCACGTGTCACTGGCTCGCGACCACAAACTGCTCACTTGATCCCGTTGTGGCTCAAGGTGAGTGATAACTTTATCCAATTTTTTAACATTAATTAAAAATATAAAAAACATATTATTGCATAAAATTAAAAACAATAAAATAAATATTATTTAGAAAAATAGGTAAATAAAAAAAATACACTAAAAAGAAAAAGTAAAAAAAAAATAAGTTTTATTATATCTAAATATGTCATGTCACTTTGACTAAAAAAAAAAAAAAAAAAAAACTAAATCTGCACTCCATCTTTCAACTCCTTCTTCAACACCAACTTTACTCTCAACTCTATCTTCTTCAATTTGCAGGTGGGAGACAAGTATGTGAAATCTGAATCATGCTTGTTTAAAACTGAGACAGCCGAAGACATCTCTGAGGCGCAAGATGTTGCAGAGCTTTTGTCCTAGATTCGTCCCTCTGCTCAAGTAGATAAGTGGATTTGGGAGCCTAGCAGAGACGAGATCTTCTCTGTAGCTGAGGTTAAGAAGTGGTTAAGGAAGGGGAGTTCTACTTCGTCAGTTTATTACATGAAGTGGGAATCATGGGTTCCATTGAAAATAAACGTTTTCATTTGGAGAATGGAATTTCATCGTCTTCTGACGAGGTTAGCTTTGTGGAATAGGAAGGTGAATATCCCAGATTTGGTATGTCCTCTATGCGAAGCTGTCAATGAATCAGTTACTCACCTAATGGTTAGTTGTGGATTTTCCTTTGGGGTGTGGAGCAAGGTTTGGAGTTGGTGCAAGACGATCGGCTGGGGGGTGGATTCGATCACCAGTTTGGTCCAAATGCAATTTTTGTCGTCCAAGACTAAATGGGAAAGAAAGATATTGAGAGGAATTATGATGATTACTAGTTGGTCGATTTGGAAATAGCGTAATAACAAAGTTTTCAATAAATCGACGCCTCATGTTGTGGAGATAGTTGCGAATGTGAAGGCTTTGTCATATTTTTGGTTTAAACATCGTACTAGATATAAGGACCTTTATTGGAATGAATGGGTTTAATACGCTTTGTATATGATGTATAGTGATTGAGGCGGTCCTTGGTTTTTGGACTTTCCGTTTTTTAATGAAGTTTACTTTAAAAAAAAAAAGTTGTTGATCCTTTAATGTCTATGTTCATAAATGACAACGTGACATTAAGAGCATCTTTGGCTGTTATTTTTTCACTTCTTTATGACTTATAACTTTTCCAAGAAGTTAATAAATTAAGATAATGTATTTAGCAAACCAAAAGTCCTAATTATTTTAATTTTTCATTTGTCTTTAATACGTTATTTTGAAAAAAGTAAGAATTTGTGAATTATCAAAACCCCTTATGATTTATTAGGGAAAAGTAAGGATTTGTAACTTATCAAACTCCTTACCCGAATAAGCTAAGCCAAACACTTTTCACAAAATAACTTACTGACTTCCCCATCACATAAGCTGATCCAAAGACTTTTTTAATAACTCATTTTTAAAAATTCATAAATTAATATGTCCTTTTAACCAAAAGTCATTTTAGAGTTAAATAAGTTTATCCAAACATACCCTAAAGCACCTACTGCAACCAAGATACCTGACTCCTTGCCAAACTATTGTATCTTTTAGATGTAATTGTGAAATATTATTGTTAGCATTTAAGTGTTAGGATTAAATACATAGTGAAAACAAAAAAAATAGAAAGTCGTAGGAAGGGTATCAAACAGACTCTGATTGAATTCATTCAAGCGGCATTGGAACCGTCTCATCGAACCCTATGATCTTGGTTTTTAGGGTTTCGCTTTTTTTTAGCTTGTAGTTTTTGGCATTTACGTTATATCATTGTATCTTTTATGTAACATTATGTCTTTTTCTTATTTTCATCATTGTGTCATTTATACGATTCATTATATTTTTTTCTTCAACTATGTATTATATTTTGTGACTCATCGTGTCATATTTCTTGATATATTGCGTTTTTGTATCCTTCTCATTTTTCTCATTTTTGTTACATTATGTAGGATAACTTGACCTAGCATTATAAATAGTGTAGCTATTAAAAAAATGTAGCAATTAATTTACTAAAGGAACATTGGCCTTTAAATTGCAATCCAAATCAATCAAACTTTTGCAAATTATAAACCATAATAGTACTTCTATTCATTAAAATATTAAAAAAAAAAGTTCATTGTTCGAAATACATGTTACTACTTTTAACATTCTATAATACCTATAGAAGCAATTTGAAAGTCGAATTACATGCTACTACCTTAACATTCTACAACACCTAGAGAAGCAACTAGAAAGTTGATAAAAGGATCAAATAAAGGTAACAAAAGTATATATAACAACAAAGATATAAACCTTGATTGTATTCCCTATCTAGAAGAAATGGACAAGGAATGAACAGCCAAGAAAAAATAACACAGAGTCGTAAAGACTAGCTTGCAAGAGTTTCATTATGCGTAACTTTTTACACTTACGTTTTGTGGGGTCGCTGTGTGCTTGTTGGTAAACTAAGGGGCTGTTTGGTAGCCTTTTAATGACCATTCAGAGGCTACCTCTTAATAGTCCATAACCTCTGAATGATTAAGAGGTAACCTTAAGTCTGAATGGTTAAGAGGCAACCATGAAGATGTTACCTCTTGCCATTCATACTTAAGATTGTATCTTAACCATTAAGAGATTATAAACCATTCAGATGTAGCATCTTAATGACTATTCAGAGGCTACCAAACAGCCCCTAAGGTTGAATAGAACGCCACAACAATGAAGTAAAACATAAGAAATGAGGTCAAGTCACTTTAACATTTTTAAATAGTTAACTTCCTCATCCCTTTCTAACCCTAATTGTTCCATTTTCACGCCATTTACCTCCCTCTGGTTTCTTCTTCTCCCTCTAACTCCACATTTCTCTGCAATTCTTGTTCTCCACTGCTCTGATTATCTTCTTCCCGACTTTGATCGTGGACAACGAGGGATGGCGTGTGAGGAAAGACGGACATGAATTTGATTATGACTTAGATAATGGTCAGTATTTCTCTTTCATCTTTCTCTTAGTAACTCAAACTATTGTCACTAACCTCTGTTTCTATGGTTCTACAAGTTCAAGCAAAGAGAAGTTTTCGATTAAGCTTTATCATGTTGGTGAGTTTAGTGACCCTAAAGTAGTTATGATGTATCTAAACGCCAAGCTTAACTACATTTATCATGTGCACTATGATTGGTTTGCGTTGGTAACTTTGTATGACTTTTTGTTTGAACTATGATACTTAGAGAGTGATGAAGTTAGGTTTTTTTTATCAGCAGCCATGACAAAGCCTAGATACTGGATTAAAACCAATCTTATTTGATACACAAGTCTTAGAAGTACTGAAACTAGTTGAGACTGAGAAGCTAATTGAGGTATATGTTGAACATATTGACCCAGACTATGAAACTTTCACTACTACAAAATAGGCCTTTCTTGACATACTTTTCTTGACACACACCTCTTTCTTGACATTCAAAACTATATGTCATAAAAAGAATGTCATAAATTTTAAAATCTGATAATTAATGACACATATTTTTGTGTGTCAAGAATCTTGTGTCAAAAAATAAAAAATATGACAATAGTCAAACCTTGCGTGTCATAATTTTCTGTCCCCAAAATGAAATTTCCCCCCCCCCCCACACTCCCTCACCAAATATTCAAATCCCAAACCCTTCTCCAAAAGATCTGCCAACTATTCTCCCAAAACCCTTCTTCTCCTAAATCACACTACCTCTCAAAACCCTTCTTCTCCTAAAATCCCACCGTCACTAACACACCATAGCACCCCATCTCCCATCGACTACATCATTTATCCGACGACATCCTCTCCACCCCCACCTGGAACAATGTCTCAGGTCTAGAAGACCAGCAGAAACGACACCTACAAAAGCTCCACATCAAGCTTGAGGAAACCACCCCCATAGAAGACAAAGACACCAAAGCACAGGTTGCTTCGATCGTCAAGCTTGAAGAAGTCGCCATTAGTACCGGTGAAGAAGACGAAGACACTATTCTTGATCTGTAATATATCTTGCCAGATCTGTGTTTAGTTAGTTTTTTTTAGTTTAGTTCTCTTTATTTTAACTTCTATTTTAATTTAATATATTTTATGGTTTATGGGTTTTGATGTTTTAGTAAAGTGAAGTTGTGTCTGGTAATAGTTTATTGGATTTTATTTTTTAAGGTTACGGTTTCGATTTGAACATGTTTTTTATATATGTTTTAGTAAAGTGAAGTTGTGTTGGTTTGATTTTATGTAATCTTTAAGGTTTCTGTTTTGATTTGTAACATGTTTTTTTTTTATGTTTAAGTAAAGTGAAGTTGTATCGGTTTTGATTTGAAGTTGTATTTTGATTAATACTAGTGGGAATGCCCGCGCGTTGCGGCGGGTGTTCCAAGTAATACAGATTCTTCTATGATGTGTACTACGAACCACAACCCATTCCATGTTTCTAACATTTTATGGAAGTAAGCATTTCGAACCCATTGTATTACATAATACAAGAATCAATCTACTAAGACATACATAAATAGCTACCCATATGTGAAAAGATATCCTAATCTAGCGTACAGATGATTTACCATTTAACCATCGGAATCAGTAGCAGTTTAATAAATACTTGTTAGCAACTACAGAAATCCATCAACCCAGGTTCATGCAAGTTAAATACCAAAAAAAAAAAAAGAATGAAAGATTAGTTATGTAATGTCGGTTTCCTTGGGTAAAGACTGAGGAGCGGATCGAGATTGAATCCAGATCAAAACTGGAGCTGAAGACCACCCCCAGCAAGTACAATTCAGACTGTTTGCGGGTTTTATCGGTCCGAGTATTCGGGTTAACCTAATTCAATCAACATTTAATTCACACTTTACATCCATGAGAGTACGTCCACCATCCGCTAACGTTACACAAATAATGATAAACATAACAAAAGAAAAGCAGCTACCTTCGACCCTCCATAACAGTGATGGTCATATTGTTCATAGAGTAATGTTTAGGTTCGCATTGTTCTTGAGTTGAATTTGACTCGACTGTGCCATTGAAGAATGCTGGTCATTTTGGAGTGGGTAACGGTATGGTGTCATTGAGAAGCATGGAGATCATATCTGAAGTTGTTGCTCTATCCATTGCACTTTCTTGTACACAGAGAAGTGCCACATGAACCGTTCTCAACAATTGTTTTACATCACAAGTACTTCCAAGTTGGATCCTCCAAGTGCAATGCATTCCCTTTTTGCCTCAGCTCCCATGCCTACATCATTATAACTAATTTATAAGATTTTGTAGTGTGTGAAAGATGTCAAAAAGTGATTTTAGTAATACTTACGTATCCGATAAGATTGTACGTGCGATCCAGATGAATGAAACTGTTGTTTCTTCTTCCACATATAATTTCCAGGATTAGGACTCCAAAGCTGAAGATATCAGACTTCACTGAGAACGTCCCTTCCATTGCGTACTCCGGAGACATATAGCCACTACTCATAACAAATTGATTTTACTTTATTTCAAGAAACAAATACAATGAAATCTGAAAAACCAAAAGTCATCTAAAAGGTATTGAACTGATATGTTATAGATGTAATCTTTGATATTGTAAAAGAAAATAGCTAACTTACTATGTTCCTACAACCCTGTTAGTCATTGCATCGGTCTCATTCTTGAATTCCACAAGCCCTTGCCCTAATGTTCTTGAAAGCCTCTTGATTGCAATATCTCGTCCATCGGTTAGCTTTCCCTATTATTGTATATTTATATTATTTTTTCCATTAGATTAGAGAGATTGAATGAACACAATTCTATGAAAAAATAACACCACCTTGTAAACAGGCCTAAAACCACCTTGGCCAAGCTCATTTCCAACTGAGAAATCACCAGGTGCCGCCATGATGGAGGCAAAGCTAAATAATAACAGATCATTTCCATTCCTCGTATTGTTTTCTAGTTGATGCACGTCCTTGAAGTTTTCGGAAGCTGTTAGTTCAAGGAAATATTCATCTCTCTTCCGATTCCGGTTTTCTACAATCACTATAAATGAATTAATAACAAAAACCGAGCCCAAACTTCAATTATCGAGCTCACGAGCCTATTATTTATATTATTTTTATGTAATATATTATATGATAAATAATAAACGAGCCGAGCCCGAGCTCAAGCTTGAGATACAATCAAGGAGCCAAGCTTGAGCTCGAGCGTGGTCGAGCTCGGGCTCTGCTCGGCTCGTTTGCACCCCTACCGGTTTCCCATAATAAAACTCTATGCCAATAAAATTTTTCGATTTTCTGAAGAACTTGTCAAGATGCACATCATTTACATTGAAGTAGTCAATTCACAAAGCATCTACATCATGAATTGAAAACCTACACAAAATCAAGCCCCTACATTTATCACTAAGGAGCTAAAACATCAAACAATAACAATTACGAGTACCTAATCTTCATCTCAACAGCAATGTGCTTCATTATATCTATACACATCCTGAACGATGATGATAATAATAATAATAATAATAATAATAATAATAATAATAATAATAATAATAATAAAACATTAATAATTTAGATCTGACCCTCTAACACAACCATACTTAATATGCAAATCCAAAAAAAGAGTAAACGACACAGTGATACACAACTGGTGTCGATTGCCTTCACCAATACACTCACTTGATTCACATATACCGATACAAACTCACTAACAGAAACATAACGCATAACAAATTTCAATTTCTTTATAGATTCCAATTCCTTTAAATTCCAAAACTTAAACAAATTTCAATTCCAAATCTAGTTCCTTCATATTCCAATTCCTTCAAAAGAATAACGCACGATGTGACAAGTTTGACCTGTTTACTTATGAATAGGTTGCTGATAAATAAAATAGCTAAAACGGAAACGGATCAAAACAAATTTTATGTCTGATAAACAGTCAAACATTTTACTTAGAACTATATAAGAGATTTATTCGACCTAATGGAAGAAATGCTTACCACCCACTGTTTTAGTTGAGCATCATAGCTTTCACCACTGTTAGGATATATAAGAATTGGTTTATTTGTCACCTGTACAAGAAAACAAACTAAGATTAATTACATATTAGATAAGTAACTATGTAACTTATAAAAAAGGAAAAATAAAATAAGATTTTCTTGAGACCCAGTTAGGGATATCATATTTGATTGATGAGGTCTGTATGTGAGATTATGGGCAAGAGTTAACAGCTTAAATCATTTGAATTTTGTGGCTGTATGGTAAGGTGCAAACATGAGAGGGTCTGTAGGATAGGTAAGCGGTCAAACGGGTTCGGGTCAAGATGAGTAATTTGGTTAGGTCGACTTGAGACAGTCTTTATCCATTCCTTTGTAAAAAGAACTACCGTTTTTATAAGAAACAATGTTATAATTGGAGGTTGTGTGCATCAAGAATAAACCTTGGATGACCTTTGATCTGTTCACATTTTAATTTTCTTTAATTTTACCCATTTGACCCATTGAACTCAACTCATTCATAAGTAAATGGGCACCTACCCTTCCATTTTATATATCAAATACTACATCCCATGTATAGCACTCAACTGCCAATGGCCAAAATTAATATAAAATGAAAATTGGTCTATTTCTTCACCACTGCAACTCAACTCATTTTGTCCAGTGAGTACTATTATGGGTGTAAACGAGCCGAACAACTCGTACGCTACTCGAGACTGGCCTGCTAAAGGCTCAAATCAAGTTGAGCTTAAACAAGCGTATTTAATAAATACGGTTAGGACCCAGCATAAATTGGAGTTCATTTAGTAGAGAGCCTGAACCCGGGCTTCATATACAAGTTTTGCTACGCTTGCAAGCCTATTATTTAGATAAATATAATAAGATTACTTAACATAACAAATATATTATAAATATATAATTATAATTATAATTATAATTCTATAATAAATATGTATATATAAATAATCACGAGCTGAATTCGAGCTTGAAACGAAACGAGCCAAGCTCAAGCTCTATAAAACTCACCTTGTTTACACCCATGTGTTCTTTGTCATCAAGGAAGTGTGAATCTTTGGGCATTAAAAAAACATTTAATTCTATGAATCTAAAATTGAGGACTGCCAACACCACACAAACTTAGCTAATAAAGCAAGAAGTAAAAGTAATACCTTTTTTTTATGGTGGAAATTAGACCACCGAGGAATCTAGGAGGTGTGCAATTGATTCTTACAGCGGCAACGTTCTTGCATGAATCGGCAATTGCAGCACACTCGGCTAAGGAATCGCCACTCACCACATTTACACCATATTTGGAGTTAAACGCAAACCATGCAGGAATATTTATGCCTTCCTCAAGAAGCTCAGAAAAAGCCTGCTCAAGAACCCTAAGTTATTAACATAAATCTCAGTGCAGCTTTTAAATTTATAATCAAAAAAATAAAAATAAAAATAAAAATAAAAAACACATGTTTTGTTTTATTCCTTTACAGCATCACTAAGTTTTGAGGAAGAATATATAGCAAAAAGCCAAAAAAGAGAAAGATTCTGCCCGACCTATGCTTCTAGCTTATTCGGTATTGTTTCAAATGCTATCAGATCAGCACCAGATTCAGCTAAAACTTGAACCCTTCTTCGGTTAAAATCTTTCAAAAATTCCAAATTCATTGCTTTACCGTAGTCCCCACTGTAAGAAGACAGAAAATTAAATAAGCAGAACTAAGAGTTGAAGTTTTTAAATTAAATCGATTTCGCTGTACAGGTATTTCTAAAATACTCCAAGAGTTCACACAAAAGCTCCATAACCAAATTTTGACATTTTGAAAACTGCAGGGGTGTTCACGGTTTGGTTTGGCCGGTTTTTCTTTAAAATTGTTAGTTTGAACTAAAGCTCTTAAAATGATACACAGGGTCCGTGAATAAAATTTATATACATAATTGCATATTCCAAAACCACCTGTTTTTCCAAATTCCAAACCAGCTAGACTGTTACACCCCCAACACACCAAACCGACCCGTATAAACCTCAAACGGGCTGAACGAGCCGGAGTTGCTTCCGTTTGGACGGTTTTGCACACTCATACTAAATAACACAATTTAATCCATGATGTCAACTTACCTGTATTCAGAACCATCAGCCAGACAAGCCCCATAACTCCCTACAGATGCAGCAACCAAAATAGGACGAGTATTAAAAAATCCTACCATCACCAGTATAATCAACTTAAGATTCATTGCATCTTTGATTATACAAATCCCTTGCTTCGCACGCAATTTCTACACTTTTTCTAAGCATGGACTCACCCTCTTATGAGAGTATCCTTTAGCCTCAAACCCTTGAATTGTGGCCTGTTCAATTATAGAACATTAACAGATGCAGACAGATGCATGTTGATGAAACACAACTTTATTACCTGGTAAGATGTTGTGATTATTATATCTGCACCAGCTTCAAGATAATCAAGGTGTACCTACAGTGTCAACACAAGTTAGTACATTATGCACATGACTAATGACTGATTATCAAAGCAAAATCCAGTATGCTACGTAGGGCTGTCCAAATAGATCATGGCTCGAAGCTCATTTTAAATCGATACAAATTCAGTAATAGAAACATAACACATAACAAATCTGAATAATCCGGTAACAAAATTTGGGCAAAAAGGATGAGTGAAACATACATACATACCTTGGTAATTAACAGAATGGAATCCACTATGGAGACCAAGTAAGAAAGCAAGATGAAGAAATAGTACTGCGATTGATGAATTGGATACCTGAATGATTGATTGTTTCTTTCGATTCGAAAAAACAAAAAGAAAAAGACTGGATTAAAGAGAGAAGGTGTTTTGGTCGGTTATTAAAGTGAGGAGAACCCCTTAACCTTCCATCACATTGAAGAAATTGATTACTGGAATAGGAATAGATTTTCAATCGATTAAAATACACATAAGGGTAGGGATGGAATATGTTTGAAGAATGTGAGGTAGGAGACCATAGTAAAATTACATTGATATCCTTGCAAGTGTCTTAATGTTTCATAAAGTTCCAATTATACCCTTGTGATATAAGCTTAATTTACTTGTACATGTTGCTATAATAGTTGGATGATGTACAAAATTACTATGTTGTACATAACTCTTCCTTTATAATGTATTATAGATTATTTAATAAAGTAAAGTTGTATAGGTTTGATTCAATTTTTATGTAGTTTTTAAAGTTACGGTTTTGATTTGTAACATGTTTTTTTTTATGATTTAGTAAAGTGAAACTGTATCGATGTTGTATTTCACTCCTAAAATTTGATTTCTAATTTGTGTATTTGTTGTTGGTTGCAGAGAATTGGCTGCATAGGCTATTTATAAAGAGAGGTGTATTGCAGTGGACAATGGTCAAAACTGGGCCAAGTATATGTTGATATTTGACTCTCCAGATGATGAATACATCATCATTACTTTGCAATATACAAAGGAGGGTTTATTGACTGTAGATGAGAACAGGGAAGGCCATGATACGGCTTTTGGAGATGATATAACAGTTGAATGCATTGCTACTGAGTTAAAAAGAGAAACTTATGTGGTACGCTTCGTTTTCTTTAAGAGAAGTTCATGTGGAAATACGTTAGTAATGTAAACGGATACGTAACATGACTTCTGTTGTTGTGGTGTCACAGTTACAAGCGCATGGATCAGATGCAATGGTTGATGAAGATAATTGTGTGTTTTTCCTTCCGCATCGTCCAAGGAGTGAAATTTGTGGACCGTCTTTCTTTCTGTTCATGAAAGGAACAGGTAGTTAGCTTACTTAATTCTTTTAAGAGTTAAAGAGATGTATAGATGATTTGAAGTATAAAAAAGATGTCTGCCTAGCATCGGTTTAAAATGGCCATGTTTGTGTGAACCCGTCAACACTCATGTTGTGTTCAGGTTCACATGGTTCGACCCATGCACACGACCTGTTTAGCACCCTACTTTTACCCTATATTTCTTTTGCTTACACATAGCTTTCTTGTTTACAATCCCAAACTTGATTCTCAGGTAGCAATGAAGCTTGCTTCAGATAGGAAGAAGTTCATTGATGTTGTGGCTGGGAATGGTCACATCAGAACTGATATCGAAAAATTATGTGCAACATTCACACCAATTCTTTAGGAGAATCACGAACTCTTGGTGAGAACATCATGCTTGGTACTTGGTATGCATTGGGTATGCTCTAAGCAGTTAATGCGGTGGGAAATCAAATATCGGTCAAGGACCGATATTCGATATATAGGTTATCGCGGTGGGATATCGGTAATTCTAATATTATATATTTTTTTAATAAAATATATATATACACACACATATAAAACATAATAAATAATAATCATATAAATACTGATAGTTTAATAATAATATCAAAAGTTTGAACTCAAAGTGAAATATTATCTAATCAAAAACAGTGAAATTTACACAATTAAACAATAAACAATTAAGTATAATTGATAAGACATATTAAAAAGGAGAAATATAGTACCTTAAAGTTAGTCAATTAAACAATAAACAGAGTCACTGAGTCATGAAAAAAGAAAAAGAAAAACTGTAGTGGACTGGGTAGGTACCGCCTTTGGGGTGTGCAAAACAATACTCCTCTTTGCGAAGCTGTCTGATGCAGCTTTGGAGAAACTTGCTCGCTATAAAGGAGTTGATGCTGAGATCACCAGCAAGGTAAGAAAGCTAATCCCTAACTTATTAGTTATTACAAAAAAAGGAGGTTCTGGGCTTGTTTTAAGTATGGCCCCAAAAAAATTAAAAAACCTGGAAATTCGTTGTTAAGACCGATATTTAACACTCTAAATATCGCCGGGATATCGGTAAATCTCACCGATAATCTCGGCTCCGATATTCCTGACCGATATTTGGACCGATATTTGGTTGGAGGTCCGATAACCGCTATCCCACCGATTTCCGACCGATATTAACTGCTTAGGGTATGCTTTGTTCCCCTTGGAGATTAAATTTATGAACTGCTCATTTAGAAGATCAGATTCTTCTACCTTTTTGCTTCAACTACAACTACAGATCCATAGGGTACAAGCTGCCTTTGAAGGAAAAGGCCTACTATACATGCATGGAGAACAAGCCAAGGAGAAGGGTATTCTCTCTCCTTCAGCTCATTTGTGATAGGATTGTAAAAACTTGTAGGTGTTATATTAGTTTTTTATTCATTGTGTGTGTACTTTGTAATTTTGACTTTCAAGTGAAATAATGAGCAAAAGCGTAGCAGGAGCATCTGAATTATGTGTTAATGATGTGATTTAAGCGACTCTCATATGTGTAATTGTTGAATTTTTTAAAAGCAACATATAGAACATGCTTTTCTTATGATTCTTCTAAAACTACTATTGGCCGGCTATCATCATACCATTATGGTTATATTTTTTTTGGCAACTAGCTTTCAGCGAATCTTAATCTCAGTGTATAAGAAATTTATCTAGTTCTTTATTCCTGCAGCGATGGACATTTTGGAAGCAAAGGAGATCCAGCTCGACCTTGCTGTTGCCATTCTTACAGTGGTTGCCACTGCAAACTACTTTTATTCCTTCAAGAAAACCAGCTTGTGAAGCGCACACAGCGTGTGTTCAAAGGTGCTTATCATCGGGTGTGCTTCAGGCGAAAGCAGATCAAGATTCGCTTTCGATTCTTGTTCTTGATGAGGTGAGGATCTCTTGCAATGTTTTGTTTTTTTCATGTGGTTTTGTATTGTTGTTTAGTAATGTTTCACAAATCATTCAACTGAACTGTTGTTTGATATTCAAATAGTTGTTTGATATTCAAATAGACTATTTAAGATTAAGGTTCAGTTCACATGTGCACTTCCTTTTTTATATGACACCGTTGTTGCTGTACCGCTTTATTTAGGTGCGATTTGGTTGTCATTATTGTAACTATAAGTGATGGACCGAACCAGGGACCGAACTGGATGAAGGCTGATTTAGGACTACTAAGATGTGACAATGAGCTGTGGTGGCGACGGGTGATGATCTGGGCGGTGACAATGCCGATTACGGAACAACGAGTGCAAGCGCGCGTATTGAGTTTCTAATAGCTTTAAACGGCCAAGGAAGCCAATGGGTCGATGGAAGAACAAAAGGTTAAATCAATCCACGGAACCGAGGTAAGTCCAGTTGTTGATTGGCAAATATGTAAATGCATAAAATTTGTATATATTACTCGATTCAATGAATTGAAGATCGGTTAATGATGATTGAACTGATCATTTTAAGATGTAGTTATAATGGAGTTTATATTACTCGATTCAATAAATAGCCACTAATATTATTGTGGCTATGGCTGTATCTGTGGCTATCAATGGTGTTTTGATCACCCATGTTTTCTAGGATGCTAAAAAGGTTTGTATAATTCTTGTCGTAGCGATGCGCTATGATTTATGTAAAATAATTGGCCGTCCTCGACTAATGTATTATATTTTATTGTTGTCTCAGGTTGGGGGAGGAGCATCACATTACAGGGATGAGGACATGGATGTCGTTCACGAAGAATGGTTAGGCTACGCCATGATATTTATTTTCAAATGATCGAAACTTGTTTGAAGGCAATGTAATGTCGATACAATATTTTTGTAAACGTTAAACGTTGTCTCGGATTAGTTTGTAATTTGATAAATATGGATTATATAATGAAATGATGTTTTTGTTATTAGTTTGCTAATTATTTTGCATATAATAAAATGACAATACATCCAGGGGTAAATATGTAATTTTACAGGAATTTTTTTTAGATTAAAAAATTATGACACACAAAGAACGTCATAAAATTCTGTCATCAAATGTGTCGCTAAAAACTGTCATAAAAATTGTTGTTAAAAAGTGTCATAACGAGTGTCAATAAATGTTGTCATAAATGTGTGTCATAAACAGATGACACACGAAAATATGTCATGTTAAATTTATGACACCGCCATCCTTGACATTCTTTTCCCTGTCATCAGACCCCTTTCTTGACACGCAATGCGTGTCAAGAAAAGGCTTTTTCCTAGTAGTGTTTAAAACACAAAAAGGTTTGTGAAGATGTTAATAATTCTGATGAGGAAGAATTTTCATATCAGACAGATTTGGATATGTGAGAATGTAGTGATAGTGAAGATAGTGCTTATAAGTTATTGTAGATGAGGACAATTTAGTAGAGGATTGAGGTTGATATGCAAAACTTTAAGGCTGCAGTAGACCTAGAAGTAACTGAAGGTGAGGAATCAGAGGATGAAATGGAAGAGGATATTGAAGTAGATTTAGATGACTTTGACAGATTGAGTGATGAGGATGAACCTATGTTGCATAAGTCACTTAAGAGGAACAGGAAACAGAAGAGGAGAGGCAAATCATAGAAGGATAACTGTTCATTTTATCTTACTCAAACATTTACTTCTAGAGCTGTTATGAAGAAGTTGGTGAAGGACTTTGATGTGGAAACCAGGAGGCAGCCGAGGATTGTGAAGAATGATAAATCTAGGTTTAGGGTTATTTGCCAGGGTATTAATCCACAACTTGGCTGTAGTTGTGCCATTAATGCAAATAAGTCAAAGTTTGGGGGGGAGGGATTTCTATAAACCCGTCCAAAATAGTTAAAAAAAGGAGAGGCAGAACCATCCACTTCAAAACCCAAGAAACTTAGAAAGCAATATCCCCCCCCCCCACCTGTCCTTTTGTTCTGCACATCTCCTATAGTAATGCAATTGGGGCTTGGGTTATGAAGACGTTAATCACATGCCATTCTTGTCTTCAATGTAGGGGTGTTAAATTATGCATAGTGTCTTGGTTGGCAAAGGAGATCGAGCATATTGTTCAGGCAAGTCCAAACATAATAGTAGTTGCTTTAGTTGATATTGTTAAGAAGAATAGACAGGTTCAGGTGACAAAAAACCAGATGTTTAGGGCCAAAGTAAAAGCAACTGCAAAAATGGCAGGTTGTTATAGGACTCAGTATGAGAAGCTTAGGGATTATTATGAGGAGTTGTTGACATCTAATCTTGGAAGATTAATCAAAATTGATGTAGAGTGAGTACAATCTAAGCAGCCCTACAAGGCAGTTTAGAAGAATTTACATTTGTCTAGGCGGTTTGAAGAGAGGGTAGAGGTTATGTGGTAGAAAAATCCTGGGTTTGGATGGCTGTTTCATGAAGGGACCCTTTTTTGGAAATATTTGAACTGTTGTAGGTGTGGATGGTTACAGGAAGAAAATAACTACTCCCTTTTTTTTAACGGCCAACGGTACACACCCATGAATACAAAGCCCTCATACCCTTCGTATCCGGTCCCTGCCCCCCAAGGTCCAGCCCCTCATTTCAGAATAACCCTACTTTAAATGGAAGTCAAACCCGTGACCACCCCGGTCAGGAACTCCACAAAAGTGAGTAAACCTTACCACCTCTCTTGTAAACCATTTCCTAAAGACTCGATTACTAGGATAAATTTAAAATAGGAAAAGAGGGAACAGCTAGATTGCTGTTTACGTATAAGAATTTAGAGGTCCGGATAATATCAAAAGTCCCTTCGTGGCCTAGTGGTGGTGTGCGTTTGTGTTGTGTTTGAGCCGGGTATGGTCACCGGTTCGATTCACGCTAGCAGCAGCATTCTTCTTTTTTTTTTTTAACAGCAAGGGGGAAGAGAAGGTGTCTGGTGGGCCGGGTACTGGGCCTGTTGTCTCGGCTAGCTTCATGGGCTCAACAGTGGGCTCCGAAAATTTTAAAGGCAAAGAGAAGGATGGTTGGGTTTTAACATGTTGGGTAGTTGGTTTGGGCTCAAGGTTTGGTCTAGACTAGTATTATTATTTATTATCATTATTATTATTATTATTATTATATAAAAATAAAAATATAATGAAAAGAAAAGTGACGGATGTCACAAAAAGATTCCAAATCAACAAGTGGTTATGTGTTTACACTTGCGGGTGCTACTATATCTTGGAAGTCTTCGAAGCAAACTGTTATAGCAAGATCCGCGATGGAATCTGAATTTATCACCTTAGATAAGTGTGGAGAAGAGGCGGAGTGGATACGTCAATTTGTGGAGAATATTCCAAGATGGAGTAAACCTTTACCACCTATTTGCATACATTGTAACAGCCAGTCGGCGATTGGTAGAGCCCAAAGCACAATGTATAATGGAAAATCGAGGCACATAAGACGTAGACACAAAACAATACGACAACTACTCTCAACGGGTGTTATCACGATTGACTATGTGAAGTCAATGGATAACATTGCGGGCCCGTTAACGAAAGGCTTAAGCAAAGAGATAGTATATATGTCGTCAAGAGGAATGGGACTAAAGCCCACGGAAAAAGGGAGTATGAGGGAAACCTAATCTAGTTGACTGGAGATCCCAAGATCTAGATTCAATAGGACAACTTAATCATATGACCAAAGGGAGTCACTGTGTGGGGCACCCCAAAATACTAAAGGGAGTCTATACTTCCTAGTCCATTCCAATCAGTGATAGTGTGTCAAGGTTAAGCATATTTAAGTTAATGATTATGGTAAATCGATATAACCTTTTCTTTTAATGATTCAGGGGAATCACCTATGTTAGAGAGAAGTAGGGTCGCTTCGAATGGATTTGTGGGGAGGCGCAAATCCTAGAGCTCTCGCAGAACCAGGAGTGTCCATGACCAAAAAGGACACGACAATGAGGGGTTGGCTAAACCAAGTGGGGTGTTGTGTGAGGTGTATTGTCGTTTACACAAACGGGGGTCAGTTCAAAGACATCAAGTTCTACTGACCGCTAGTAAGCTAAGTATGCTTCACAAAGGAAGGTTCAAAGGCAAAACCTACCTATCCTGCAACGCTCAACTGTCGAATTGTATCATTGTAAGCTTGTAAGAACGGATCGATCTCCATTCATGTGGGGGATTGTTGGAAATTTAGTGAAAATGCTATTTTCACAAAATATAGTAAAATGAGTTTTCCTAATTTTGGACAGAAATATATATTTGAAACAGATGTTTAATCATATATTTCTTTGTGGGTTTATGTTCTATGTTGTGAGAGCTTCGCAACGAACCAAACCACGTCTAAACGGAGCTAAGATGAATGAGATATCGATGCTCAAAGATTGGTGATTGAAACATTTTATGCTGAAATGAAACAAGGTGGAACTTGTCTCACATAGGAGTGATGATACCATGAGTGGTATATAAGGAGGAACACTGTTTCCTTATTGTTTCATAGGAGCTTACACTGTGGAAATCGCGAAGGGTGCGGAGCACCCTAACTCGCACGCGCACGCGCGTGGCGTGGGCGATGGGCGCAATGTGGCGCTTTGATGGCGCACTTTGCACTTCGCACACACGCATCACCGCGAGCCGCTTGAGAGCCACCTTAGTATTTTTGAAAGCAGGTTCGAGGTGGCACGCGAGTATGAGCAGACAACCAGGTAGCGTCCTGTTCTGCGCGGGGGCTTCCGCGCAGGCGCTCGGAGTGACGAGTGGTTCCGCTGACGTAGAACGTAAAGTTCTGCGCAGACGCGGATCTGTTCTGCTGACGTAGAACGGGAGGTACGTCGTACGCATGCGCGAAGATAGACGCGCGCGCGAACTTGTCAGCTTCACGGCAGATCAATAACAGCTCAGTAGTGTAACTGTCCAGTCAAACTGTTTCGTTTGAAACTTTAAGAACATCATAAATGCCATTGAAGACGTTCAATGACATTTATTTTTCGTTCTTAATGATTTCCGAACTGTTTCAACTTGTGGACTAGTATATAAACCAAGGAGGGCCTTGGTTGAAGACACACCTCAGACACATACTGTTCTGAAATCACCTCTCTTCTTTTCTCTAGCAATCTTGTCTTTTGGGTCTTCTTGTTTCAGGTACACTTCGGGTCAGAGCCAACTCCGGCAGCACTCTTGTTGTTCCGGCTGTTGTACCCTGTGAAACAAAACGAGTTCTTCTTAAAAGACTCGGAATTTGTTTTAAGGGCCCGTGTTCAACACGATCCTCAGCTTGTTTGTATTCTGCTTCTACTCAATTCTTGTATTTGTTTCTTTCAGTTGTAATTGTATTGTAATTTCTGCTTTCATTTTTTCTTTGTAATCGTAATTTAAATTTGTTTTATTTATTTTTACACGAGCGGTTCCTACACACTATTTTCGGGCATGTTTGGGTGTCCATCTCCTTCTTCTACCTCATTTTCTCCTAAATCAAAAAGTCGCAAATCGTAACTTATAACTTATATCCTTTTCAACTCAACAAAAACCTCATTTTTAACCCATTACTCAAACACTATTTTCTTCTTATTAACTTTTTGATTAAGTCAATAAATTAAAAGGAGCTTCAAAATGAACAACCAAACATGCATTTATTAAAATCCAATTACCAAACATTAACATGTGTTCAACTTTATTATTAAAGTTATGGCAATAGTTTCTGGCTTCATACTATTAGATACTCTATAACGTTGTTTAGTTTTCATAGTATAAATAGTGGTGGAGTGGTGGAGAGACCTTATGTTCACTTAGGTGATCAAGGGTTCAATTCCTACTTTCAACATTATGGTTTGGTATCCGGTTGAAGATCGAATACAGGTGGCGCCGGTTCGAATCTGACGGGGGCGATGTTTTACCGAGTTCTATAACACTGTCGTGCCTTCGGGCGGGTGGGGCTCGGGTTTCCGCGCATCGGGAGAAGGCGGGGGCTGCTGGAGGTCGAGTAGTTGATTCTTGGGCACGGCGCCCCGCAAGGGTGGTTGCCACACAGTTGTTCGTCGATAAAAAAAAATTAGAAAGTTCTTTCAAATCAACGTAAAATGGAAAACTACATAAAGTTCTTTCAAGTCAACATAAAAACTCCAAACGAGGAAATTTGGGTATGAGAATTCAACATCTTATTGATAGTAAATTAACTGAACGCAACGTAACTGAAATACGTGAAATTTAACATTAAATTACACTTATATATTTCTATTACTAGTGGTAGTGCCCGTACGTTGCTACAGGTATTTACAGGAGTAAATTATGAGGTGCGGTTTGATATAATTAAATTTCATCTAACATATAAATACATAATAAATATTTATTATATAATTTTGGGCGTCGGTGTTTCAAATGCCAATGTCTAGTCAATGAAACTAATCGGAAATTTAGGTGCTGTTTGTTCTGCAGTTTGCGGACCACATCTGCAGACATCTACAGGAGAAGAGGTGGACCAAAGGTCTGCAGTCTGCAAATGAAAGACTGTTTGTTTTTTAACGTCTGCAGCGTAACCCAAAACTATAACCCAAAACTATGAAGAAGTTGGTGAATGATAAATCTAGGTTTAGGGTTATTTGCCAGGGATATCCACAACTTGGCGGTAGTTGTGCCATTAATGCAGATAAGTCAAAGTTTGGGGGGGAGGGATTTCTGTAAACCCGTCCAAAATAGTTAAAAAAAAGGAGAGGCAGAACCATCCACTTCAAAACCCAAGAAACTTAGAAAGCAATACCCCCCCCCCCCCCCCCACCTGTCCTTTTGTTCTACACATCTCCTATAGTAATGCAATTGGGGCTTGGGTTATGAAGACCTTAATCACATATCATTCTTGTCTTCAATTTAGGGGTGTTAAATTATGTATAGTGTCTTGGTTGGCTAAGGAGACCGAGCATATTGTTCAGGCAAGTCCAAACATAATAGTAGTTGCTTTAGTTGATATTGTTCAGAAGAATAGGCAGGTTCAGGTGACAAAAAAACCAGATGTTTAGGGCCAAAGTAAAAGCAATTGCAAAAATGGCAGGTTGTTATAGGACTCAGTATGAGAAGCTTAGAGATTATTGTGAGGAGTTGTTGACATCTAATCTTGGAAGATCATTCAAAATTGATGTAGAGTGAGTACAATCTAAGCAACCCTACAAGATAGTTTAGAAGAATTTACATTTGTCTAGGCGGTTTGAAGGGAGGGTAGAGGTTATGTGGTAGAGAAATCTTGGGTTTAGATGGTTGTTTCATGAAGGGACCCTTTTCTGGAAATATTTGAACTGTTGTAGGTGTGGATGATAACAGGAAGAAAATAACTACTCCCTTTTTTTTAACGACCAACGGTACACACCCATGAATACAAAGCCCCATACCCTTCGTATCCGGTCCCTGCCCCCCCCCCCCCAAGGTCCAGCCCCTCATTTCATAATAACCATACTTTGAATGGAAGTCAAACCCGTGACCACCCCGGTTAGGAACTCCACAAAGTGAGTAAACCTTACCACCTCTCTTGTAAACCATTTCCTAAAGACTCGATTACTAGGATAAATTTAAAATAGGAACTAACTCAAATGTTGGCAAGTAAAACCAATCGGTATTTTTTGCCAAACCGGTTCACGGCTGAACCGGTTTCGGTTCCAAACCGGTTCGGTTTTGGACCGGTTTTGTCGATTCGTAAGACCGGTTTCGGTTCGGTTTCGGTTTCGATTCTTAATCAGTTTTTTCGCGCACAATTAGAAAAAAAAGGCCGATATGAAAAAATATAAACATAAAAATTCGACTTTTATTATTTTTTTCGGTTTTCGAAATAAGAAACTAGGAAAATGAAATACATAAAAACATAATTCAAAATATTACAATCAATTTTTTTTTGTTAAGCTTCGTCCGAATTACTTTGGCGCAGCGAAGCATCGTATGCGAGTTCTTCGTCCGATAGGGGTTCACTTAGTCATTCTTCCACCTCTTCGTCATGCATTCTTCGTTCAACGGTTCGAACCGGTTTTTGTGTTCGGTTCACGAACCGGTTCATGTAGGAACCTGTTCAGTTCGGTTTTGCTGAAAAAAAGTGGAATCGACCCAAAAACCGCCGGTTTATATATGGAACCGCACCGGTTCGTGTAAGAACCAGTTTTTGAACGAACCGGTTCAGTCCGGTTTTACCGGTCCCGGTTTGGAAACCGGTTTTTTTGATCACCTCGTGAACTAGACAAGGCACCTGGGCCATAGCCCATTAAAAAAAAAAAAAAAAAAAAACCCCAACAATTTCCAACCCAACCACGTAATTCTTTGTTTTCCCGCCTGTGCAAATAGGTTTTGCTTCAGTCTGGTGCTTTTGAACCCGAGGTTTGTTTAGGGTTTTGTTCTATATATAATCCCTCTCTCATCATCATCATCATCATCATCATCATCATCATCATCAGGTTAGTTTATATTTCTCTTCTCTGCAATTGAATTAGGTTCCATTGTTGCAATCTAGAGCTTTGTATGGCTGTATATTTAGATTAATTAATTTTCTGTCATGTGAATGTGATCATTTCACGTGACAATTAGTAGAACCATCATATTTACGTTTTGTTTGTTATCGGAAGGAACCCTAATCTTTCTGCAATCAATGGCGGCCATAAGTGGTTATGGATCCATCGATTTCACCGACGCTGTGGCCGTGGCGAGGAAGATGAACCCCTGTCTCCGTAAAAACGACCTGTGTGAGGTCCGCAAGCTGTATCAGGCGCTATGCAAGAGTAGTATGTTGGTTTACCCTGAGGATGACTACATTAGTCAGTGCGACGGCACCGAATATCTCTGCTGCGTGCTGTACCGAGAGATATACAACCGTCGCTTCTTTGCTACAGCAGCTCCAACTTTAGATCAGAGGATTGATTCTTGGTGTAACTACTGCCATATCTTTCAGGCACTCTCTTTTTCTCTTTCACTTTTTCATAATTCCATTATTTTATTTGTACAAGTTCAATTGGATTTAGATTTAATTTAAGAAAGATGATCATTGGTTTGTTTGTTTTGGTCTTGAGTAGAATTATTATTAAGTGTTTGTTTGCACTGACTAATGTAGTATAGTAACAAGCTATTAGTGTTTTTTCAGGGTCTGTCTCTTATGTCGTTAATGCAATTTCCTTACGAGTGGTTGTGGGACTTGGTAGATGAGTTTGTGAATCAATTTCAGTCCTTCTGCCAGCATCGGGCTCGGGCCTTAGAAACCAAAACTGAGCACGATATCTATCTAATAAGACTACGGCACGAGGTTATGCATTCATTCCGTTATGTTCCAGGCAAGTAAATAGTATACATATGATGATAATGTTTTTCTTTTGGCAGGCTTGGAGTGTGTATCGTCTTCTCAAACTCTTGCAAGGATTGCTAAAACGTTCTTCGATAATTCAGATTCTAAATCAGGCAAAAGATGGGGGCCTTCAACTGTTGACAGCACCAGCAGAAGATGTTGTTGCTGATCCTGGACATCCTCCGAGGGCGAGGAGTAATGTGGGGAAGGTCTTGGGCTACTTCAGCATGGTTGGTTTGTTAAGAGTCCATTGTTTATTGGGAAATTATCAAGCTGGACTCGACTGCTTGCTTCCTATTGACATAAGTCAGCAAGGATTTTACACCAGTCTTATTACCATTCACATCATAACCATCTATCATTATGCCTTTGCTAATCTTATGTTGGGCCGGTATCTTCTTGGCTTTGATTTATTTATTACATTTAAACAAAAAGCATAATATTATGGCTTTGCTAATCTTATGTTCTTCTTCGCTTTTATTTATTTATTACATTTAAACAGAAAGCATAATCAATGCATTGGTGATTGACTATATATGTAGGTATGCAAAAGCCATACAAGAATTTAACCGCACTCTTGTCTACATTTTCGAGATTAAGCAGCCTCAACAGAATGAGCAAATTCTAAGCAAGATTGAAAAGATGTATGCTCTGCTAGCCATCTGCCTCTCACGTTGTCCTTCTCAACACCAATTTATCGATGAAAACGTCAAATCTCAACTAATGGAAAAATATGGTGAAAAAATGTCGAGAATGCAAAGATACGATGATGATGATGATGCTGCTGCTGCTGACCTTTATCGGGAGCTTTTGTCATATGCATGGCCCACATTTAGCACACCCTTTGCACCAAGCTCTGGTGACCCACGTGAAGTTTACGACAAGGTACAAATGTTTTGCTCAAATTAATTGCTGGCAAGTGGCACTACTGTACTTTGTTGGTTGTGTGAGTTTTTTTATATGTATTGTTCAGGAAGAACTTGCCTTTTATGATGCTAAGCTTTTGGCAATTGCATATCCTGATTTTTTCGGACCCAATGCCTCCAGCTATGTCGAGTCATATGCCAATCACCACCAGGTATGAATCTTTTGCTCAAATGAATTTGCATTTTAGTGTTGGTTATATATTGGTTAGGAGTCAATCTGTTCGGTCCATTTGACGAGTTACACGTCTTGGCATCTCTCATGTAATGATTGTTGGGAGAAGTTGCCAATCTGTCTTTTAAGTTACATCGTGATTACTTTTTGCGTCAACTTGTTAAGGTAACATCTCTGCATTACTCCTCAGCTCAGTGACGGTTTTTTTTTTCCTCCTTGCAGCAGCTTGATTCAGTAATTGCCAGTCTGTTAGATTTATATATCTGAAATAATTTTTGTTTCTGAATGTATTGGGTCTAATGTTAGGCTTGCATTATGAAGTGGATTGGATGGATTTTATTGTGTTTGAACTTTGAAGTTATAACCAACTCCAATGAATATATTTCATATATTGAGAGCTCAGATCTCTCATCATCCCTTTGCCCTCTAATATTACTTTTACAAATTAATGCTCTATTTCCATTTGATTTGATTTGATTTTCCAAAACTATGATATTAATATTGATTTTGTTGTCACACTAAAAAGTTAATAAAATGAAAAAAAGGCACACCACGGACAAAAAATAGTGTACTAAAAATGTCATCGTTTTGACGTGTTGCACATCATGGCATCTCTCACGTAATGATTGTTGAAAAGACTCGCCGATCTGTCTTTTAAGTTATATGGTGATTACTTTTTACGTCAAATTGTTAAGGTAACATTTCTTCATTACTCTGCTCAATGACTTTGTTTTGTTTTGTTGCAGCTTGAAGTAGTGATTGCCAATATGTTAAAATTTAAACTTAAATAATCTTTGTTTCTGGATGTTTTTGGTCTAATGTTAGGCTCTGTTTGGAGAACATTATGCACTGGATTGGATGGTTTTTTGGTCTAAGTTAGAAACTGAAAGTTAACAATGTGCACACACTACTCAGAAACTATCGTATTTGCAAGAGCCATAACCCACGAGTGCTGCACATACCATTCTTTGACTTCAACAGATTAGTCAAATGCGAATAGTTAATAAATCTGATACAAAATGTTTTTTTTTTAACGGCCAACAAACATTTGTGCCCGACTATTCAGGGGAGTCCCCACACTATGGACAGACCCCATGACCAACCCAATGGAGGGCCCATACGTACATCAGACGGCTGCGTAGTCATGCCTGCCCATGCAATTCCCAAAACTGGGAAAACCCAACCCCTCACCCGCCCGTAGGCACGACGGTGAAGGATTTGTAAAACCCAGGCGAGATCGGGACTCGAACTCGTGACCATTGGCCAGGAGTCATCCATCATTTCTCATTATGTCCCTCGTAGGAATCGAACCCGAAACACCCAAGGGGGATCTCTGGTCCATTCACCAACTGAGCTATCCGTGAAGGACAATACAAAATGTAATTAAGCTTCACCATTCCTTAGTTTGGCAAAAGTTTTAATTTTAATTAAGCTTCACCGTTTCTTAGTTTGCCAACAATAAGTAGCTGATTTGGGCTGCTACTACGGTAACATATGAACTTGAAAATATTATATAAACCTTAACAATAATAAAATAATTTAATCGTCATACCAATTTCAATAAGACTTCAGAAGTTTTTAAAACCATAACTATAGGATCGTTTCTTGTCAAACAAGAAAAGACTCACTTGATTTTATATCCGAATCAAAAGCGAAAACAAATATAAAATAAATCTTCAAAAAAACATGCATATGAGTTTTTAGTTAATGTCCAGTTTGATCGTTTTATACATTTTATTAAAAGCTCCAACTACTCTGTCAAACACCAGAATATATTTAAAAAGTTACAGCTATCAGTTACAGCCACCAGCTAGTTTTGCCAAACATACCCTATGTTTCTTCAACCGTTCCAGCTTTATCCGTCATATTATGTATCATACTCACGTGCCATTAGAGCTTGCGGTTTGCTTGATGATTCAAGCGTTGAGGTTGATGGTTCAAACCGGAAAACTTGAAGACAGGCGGTGTTCAAGCCTCTCACATCGTGAGGTCAATGATTCACACAATCACAACCGAATACTCACCTTCCGTTTCTTCTCAAGAGAAATTTATGCCACCCACTCACACCGTGAGACTTAGGAAGGGATATGTCACGCTCTGAGCCTGTTGTGAGGATCACATTAGCACTTCACGCGACCGGTTTTTACCCTCAGGAAATTGGATGGGGTTTAGTCTAAAAGACATAGGATGTGCAAACTAGTAAACAATAGGACATTTAGGGGCTGTTTGGTTGATTAAGTTCTGAATTATTAAGAGGTCTGAATGGTTAAGAGGTCTGAATGGTTAAGCACTGAATCATTAAGTTGGACCTCTTAATGGTTAGTTTTCTTGCCCCACGTTGGTAGGGGAGCCTCATTAAGGTTCAGCCTAGTTCAGTGCTTAATAGTTCAGTGCTTAATGGTTCAGCAACATCCCAAATCTTAATGATTCAGACTTAACCATTTCATTCAGAAGCTGAAACAAACACACTGAATGCTGAATCATTCAGCGCTGAATGGTTAAGAGGCTCATTAAGAGGCTACCAAACAGCCCTTAGTGTATTTAGTAAATACAAACGACACATAATGCAATGGAGTATAAAGTTTAAGGTCATAATTTGTAATTTACTCTTGATTTTATTATCACTTGCATCATAGTTGATCGTAAAACCTTTTTCAAAACATTCCTTTTACATCACTTCTTTTCCTTCCTTCAATAATTAGATTATACCCCGGGAGCGTCCCGTAGTTAAAAAAATCTAATATGACATATCAATTTTACATATGAAATAGACTGATGCGTTTTACAGTTACATGCAGAAAAGATTCGGGTAGCACCTACTCTAAAACAATTAACAATGTATCTCCAATGTTAACGCCTAACCTTAAATAATGTATAACTCTAATGTTAACGTCTAACCTAAAACAATGTATAACTCTAATATTAATATCAACCTGAAACAATGGACAACTCCAATGCTAACACCTGTTGAAAATAGAATTCATATTTACTGGTTTAGACATAATTAATGATTTGTCTATACATGACTAGATTATACCCCGGTAGCGTCCCGGGTTGAGAAATTTAATATGATACATCAATTTTACATATGAAATAGACTGATGTATAACTCTAATATTAATATCTAACATAAAACAAATTAACAATGTACAACTTCAATGTTAACACCTAACCTTAAAGAATGTAAAACTTTAATGTAACTCTAATTTTAACACCTATCCTAAAGACTAAAAAAGGTACAACTCTAACATACCAATATTGATACCTAACTTAAAACAACGTATAACTCTATTAACCTATTCTGCTCTGGTTGAAAAAAAATTCATATTTACTGATTTAAACATAATTAGTGACTTGTCTATACATGATTAATGATTTACCTGAACACTTTGTGTTTTTTTCCTGTATGAACAAAACTTCACAAAAAAATTTCTTCGTTTTTTTATATAGCACTATGGTACTCGTTGGAAAAATAATAAAACGCTCGTTAAATTGGTGTATTTTTTTTTCTTTAAAAAATCTCGTATATTAAAGATATTAATGTTTAAAAATTATGGGAGGAAACATGAGGGTGAAAAATCCAATTTTGTTTTTAAATTATTTTTTTCCTAAAATATATCAATGTTACATGGGATGACACATGGCACACTCAAGGAACAGAATGCCTATTTGAGTGTCATATCATTAAAATGGTTTTGGTTTATTATATGTATAGATTAATGAATTATGTGAACATTTTGTGTTTTTTTTTCCTATATGAACAAAACCCCACAAAAAATAGTCATTTTTTCTCTGTTTTTATATAGCACTATGATACTCGTTGGAAAGTTAATAAAACGCTTGTTAATTTGGTGTAATTTTTTTCTTTAAAAAATCTTGTATATAAAAGATATTAACGTTTAAAAATTATGGGAGTAAACATGAGAGAGAAAAATCGAATTTTGCTTAAATTTTTTTTTTCTAAAATCATTTAATGCCACATTGGATGTCATTTTTATCTTTAATTTTATATCATTAATGACATGTAATTGCCACATGGCACACTTAAAGGAATGATGCCCTTTTAAATGTCATGTGGGATTTAGAGGGTGTTTGGGATTGCGTTTTTAATCTGATTTTTAGATTATTGCGTTTTCAAAACGCAGATAATCAATTCTTAGTGTTTGGATTGTGTTTTGAAAACGCAGATAATCAGTTTTTTAGGCTACCAAAACGCAATAATCTATAAGCAGCTCCACCCATGCTTTTCCAAAACGCATAATATGTTTTGAATAATCAATCCCAAACACCCCTTATTGCTTTCAATTGTTAGACTATGTGTTGTGGCTAGAGGTGAGCCACAACTTGATCCAATTATATTGTGCCAAGTAGGCACCCACGTGTCACTGGCTCGCGACCACAAACTGCTCACTTGATCCCGTTGTGGCTCAAGGTGAGTGATAACTTTATCCAATTTTTTAACATTAATTAAAAATATAAAAAACATATTATTGCATAAAATTAAAAACAATAAAATAAATATTATTTAGAAAAATAGGTAAATAAAAAAATACACTAAAAAGAAAAAGTAAAAAAAAAATAAGTTTTATTATATCTAAATATGTCATGTCACTTTGACTAAAAAAAAAAAAAAAAAAAAAACTAAATCTGCACTCCATCTTTCAACTCCTTCTTCAACACCAACTTTACTCTCAACTCTATCTTCTTCAATTTGCAGGTCCATCTTCAAAAAAAAAAAAAAAAAAAAAATACAATACATACAAACAAACCTGATTTCACCTCGCTAGGCCGCGCGATCTGGGTCGCCTCAACTCGCTCACGCAGTCATTCACGTGTAGGTCTTGTGGTGCCGGCGATCCACGTGGCTGGCAAGCGCGTTCGCGCAGGTCCGGTCGCGCACCGCAACGGACAGTCTTATAATAGATAGATGTTAGAAGAAGAAATACGTTTATTTCTTGACACTATTTATTCCTTCATTAACATGGGGAGTAACTAAAAACCAATATACTTTTTGTATTTTCTCATAAAATTCCTTGTACAATTATTTGTACGTAAAAAAAACAACATTCTCACGAAAATCCCTCAACAATTTTTTAAACTTTAAAGTTCCGTCACATGTTAAAATTGAACAAATTGTGAAAAAAATAAAAGTAAACTGCAATTATTTGTGTCCAAGCGATCTACTCAAATGTTTGATTGAGTCCCTAAGCTCCAAATTTCATTGTCTGAGTCTTTGGGGTTTCATTTTCTCTCTCTTTGCATCCCTGTTTTAGAAGCCCATTATGCCCTTTAGGTTTTGCAATTTGAGACCTGGCACACTTTAACCTTTCACCCTACAACTTCATCTCCTTCTCATCTCCGTTTCTCTAATTGATCTGGACGGAAATCCAGTGGATGGATCGACCCGTGATCTAAGAAATGAAGGAGGAATAAAGGAGTATGGATGAATATGAGCCATAAATATTTTTAGCAAATTATAATTACAGTTTTAAAAAATTATCCACAACTTTTTACCCCAAGTGGTACAACCACTAACCAAGAAATCTAAGAAATTCCGAGTCTTTGAATGTCAGCTTTTTTAAGCACCAATATGAATGATAATTTACACATTTATTAGAAAACTAGAATGCTATCCCACCCGTTGCGACGGAGTTATGGCGGTCGTTTATTGTTTTCTCATGTGTCATTTTAATATTTTACAATTGGCGGTTGTTTATTGTTTTGTCGTGTGATCTTTTATGCTACCGTGATCATCATAAAATAAGTATAACACTTTTGGAAAGCACTAAATTTAATGACTCAAATTGTAAATTATATAAAAAAACGTTTTATCTATCTCTCACAAATTTATGATATAAAACAATAGGTCTAAAAGAGTTGTTGATCAGATGGCCGAAGTTATACGCTCAAGATCGTTTTAAAACGCTGCTGTTTCTGACCATATTATGCAGGTGGGAGACAAGTATGTGAAATCTGAATCATGCTTGTTTAAAACTGAGACAGCCGAAGACATCTCTGAGGCGCAAGATGTTGCAGAGCTTTTGTCCTAGATTCGTCCCTCTGCTCAAGTAGATAAGTGGATTTGGGAGCCTAGCAGAGACGAGATCTTCTCTGTAGCTGAGGTTAAGAAGTGGTTAAGGAAGGGGAGTTCTACTTCGTCAGTTTATTACATGAAGTGGGAATCATGGGTTCCATTGAAAATAAACGTTTTCATTTGGAGAATGGAATTTCATCGTCTTCTGACGAGGTTAGCTTTGTGGAATAGGAAGGTGAATATCCCAGATTTGGTATGTCCTCTATGCGAAGCTGTCAATGAATCAGTTACTCACCTAATGGTTAGTTGTGGATTTTCCTTTGGGGTGTGGAACAAGGTTTGGAGTTGGTGCAAGACGATCGGCTGGGGGTGGATTCGATCACCAGTTTGGTCCAAATGCAATTTTTGTCGTCCAAGACTAAATGGGAAAGAAAGATATTGAGAGGAATTATGATGATTACTAGTTGGTCGATTTGGAAATAGCGTAATAACAAAGTTTTCAATAAATCGACGCCTCGTGTTGTGGAGATAGTTGCGAATGTGAAGGCTTTGTCATATTTTTGGTTTAAACATCGTACTAGATATAAGGACCTTGATTGGAATGAATGGGTTTAATACGCTTTGTGTATGATGTATAGTGATTGAGGCGGTCCTTGGTTTTTGGACTTTGCCGTTTTTTAATGAAGTTTACTATAAAAAAAAAAAGTTGTTGATCCTTTAATGTCTATGTTCATAAATGACAACGTGACATTAAGAGCATCTTTGGCTGTTATTTTTTCACTTCTTTATGACTTATAACTTTTCCAAGAAGTTAATAAATTAAGATAATGTATTTAGCAAACCAAAAGTCCTAATTATTTTAATTTTTCATTTGTCTTTAATAAGTTATTTTGAAAAAAGTAAGAATTTGTGAATTATCAAAACCCCTTATGATTTATTAGGGAAAAGTAAGGATTTGTAACTTATCAAACTCCTTACCCGAATAAGCTAAGCCAAACACTTTTCACAAAATAACTTACTGACTTCCCCATCACATAAGCTGATCCAAAGACTTTTTTAATAACACATTTTTAAAAATTCATAAATTAATATGTCCTTTTAACCAAAAGTCATTTTAGAGTTAAATAAGTTTATCCAAACATACCCTAAAGCACCTACTGCAACCAAGATACGTGACTCCTTGCCAAACTATTGTATCTTTTAGATGTAATTGTGCAATATTATTGTTAGCATTTAAGTGTTAGGGTTAAATACATAGTGAAAACAAAAAAATAGAAAGTCGTAGTAAGGGTATCAAACAGACTCTGATTGAATTCATTCAAGCGGCATTGGAACCGTCTCATCGAACCCTATGATCTTGGTTTTTAGGGTTTCGCTTTTTTTTTAGCTTGTAGTTTTTGGCATTTACGTTATATCATTGTATCTTTTATGTAACATTATGTCTTTTTCTTATTTTCATCATTGTGTCATTTATACGATTCATTATATTTTTTTCTTCAACTATGTATTATATTTTGTGACTCCTCGTGTCATATTTCGTGATATATTGCGTTTTTTGTATCCTTCTCATTCTTCTCATTTTTGTTACATTATGTAGGATAACTTGACCTAGCATTATAAATAGTGTAGCTATTAAAAAAATGTAGCAATTAATTTACTAAAGGAACATTGGCCTTTAAATTGCAATCCAAATCAATCAAACTTTTGCAAATTATAAACCATAATAGTACTTCTATTCATTAAAATATTAAAAAAAAAAGTTCATTGTTCGAAATACATGTTACTACTTTTAACATTCTATAATACCTATAGAAGCAATTTGAAAGTCGAATTACATGCTACTACCTTAACATTCTACAACACCTAGAGAAGCAACTAGAAAGTTGATAAAAGGATCAAATAAAGGTAACAAAAGTATATATAACAACAATGATAAAAACCTTGATTGTATTCCCTATCTAGAAGAAATGGACAAGGAATGAAAAGCCAAGAAAAAATAACACAGAGTCGTAAAGACTAGCTTGCAAGAGTTTCATTATGCGTAACTTTTTACACTTACGTTTTGTGGGGTCGCTGTGTGCTTGTTGGTAAACTAAGGTTGAATAGAACGCCACAACAATGAAGTAAAACATAAGAAATGAGGTCAAGTCACTTTAACATTTTTAAATAGTTAACTTCCTCATCCCCTTTCTAACCCTAATTGTTCCATTTTCACGCCATTTACCTCCCTCTGGTTTCTTCTTCTCCCTCTAACTCCACATTTCTCTGCAATTCTTATTCTCCCCTGCTCTGATTATCTTCTCCCCGACTTTGATCGTGGACAACGAGGGATGGCGTGTGAGGAAAGACGGACATGAATTTGATCATGACTCAGAATATGGTCAGTATTTCTCTTTCATCTTTCTCTTAGTAACTCAAACTATTGTCACTAACCTCTGTTTCTATGGTTCTACAAGTTCAAGCAAAGAGAAGTTTTCGATTAAGCTTTATCATGTTGGTGAGTTTAGTGACCCTAAAGTAGTTATGATGTATCTAAACGCCAAGCTTAACTACATTGATCATGTGCACTATGATTGGTTTGCGTTGGTAACTTTGTATGACTTTTTGTTTGAACTATGATACTTAGAGAGTGATGAAGTTAGGTTTTTTTATCGGCAGCCATGACAAAGCCTAGATACTGGATTAAAACCAATCTTATTTGATACACAAGTCTTAGAAGTACTGAAACTAGTTGAGACTGAGAAGCTAATTGAGGTATATGTTGAACATATTGACCCAGACTATGAAACTTTCACTACTACAAAATAAGCCTTTCTTGACATTCAAAACTGTATGTCATAATTTTTAAAATCTGATAAATTAATGACACATATTTTTGTGTGTCAAGAATCTTGTGTCAAAAAATAAAAAATATGACAATAGTCAAACCTTGCGTGTCATAATTTTCTGTCCCCAAAATGAAATTTCCCTCCCACACTCCCTCACCAAATATCCAAATCCCAAACCCTTCTCCAAAAGATCTGCCAACTATTATCCCAAAACCCTTCTTCTCCTAAATCACACTACCTCTCAAAACCCTTCTTCTCCTAAAATCCCACCGTCACTAACACACCATAGCACCCCATCTCCCATCGACTACATCCTTTATCGGACGACATCCTCTCCACCCCCACCTGGAACAATGTCTCCGGTCTAGAAGACCAGCAGAAACGACACCTACAAAAGCTCCACATCAAGCTTGAGGAAACCACCCCATAGAAGACAAAGACACCAAAGCATAGGTTGCTTCGATCGTCAAGCTTGAAGAAGTCGCCGCTAGTACCGGTGAAGAAGACGAAGACACTATTCTTGATCTGTAATATATCTTGCCAGATCTGTGTTTAGTTAGTTTTTTTTAGTTTAGTTCTCTTTATTTTAACTTCTATTTTAATTTAATATATTTTATGGCTTATGGGTTTTGATGTTTTAGTAAAGTGAAGTTGTGTCTGGTAATAGTTTATTGGATTTTATTTTTTAAGGTTATGGTTTCGATTTGAACATGTTTTTTATATATGTTTTAGTAAAGTGAAGTTGTGTTGGTTTGATTTTATGTAATCTTTAAGGTTTCTGTTTTGATTTGTAACATGTTTTTTTTTTATGTTTTAGTAAAGTGAAGTTGTATCGGTTTTGATTTGAAGTTGTATTTTGATTAATATTATTAAATAAAGTAAAGTTGTATAGGTTGGATTCAATTTTTATGTAGTTTTTAAAGTTACGGTTTTGATTTGTAACATGTTTTTTTTATGATTTAGTAAAGTGAAACTGTATCGATGTTGTATTTCAATCCTAAAATTTGATTTCTAATTTGTGTATTTGTTGTTGGTTGCAGAGAATTGGCTGCATAGTCTATTTATAAAGAGAGGTGTATTGCAGTGGACAATGGTCAAAACTGGGCCAAGTATATGTTGATATTTGGCTCTCCAGATGATGAATACATCATCACTACTTTGCAATATACAGAGGAGGGTTTATTGACTGTAGATGAGAACAGGGAAGGCCATGATACGGCTTTTGGAGATGATATAACAGTTGAATGCATTGCTACTGAGTTCAAAAGAGAAACTTATGTGGTACGCTTCGTTTTCTTTAAGAGAAGTTCATGTGGAAAGACGTTAGTAATGTAAACGGATGCGTAACATGACTTGTGTTGTTGTGGTGTTACAGTTACAAGCGCATGGATCAGATGCAATGGTTGATGAAGATAATTGTGTGTTTTTCCTTCCGCATCGTCCAAGGAGTGAAATTTGTGGACCGTCTTTCTTTCTGTTCATGAAAGGAACAGGTAGTTAGCTTACTTAATTCTTTTAAGAGTTAAAGAGATGTATAGATGATTTGAAGTATAAAAAACATGTCTGCCTAGCATCGGTTTAAAATGGCCATGTTTGTGTGAACCCGTCAACACTCATGTTGTGTTCAGGTTCACATGGTTCGACCCATGCACACGACCTGTTTAGCACCCTACTTTTACCCTATATTTCTTTTGCTTACAAATAGCTTTCTTGTTTACAATCCCAAACTTGATTCTCAGGTAGCAATGAAGCTTGCTTCAGATAGGAAGAAGTTCATTGATGTTGTGGCTGGGAATGGTCACATCAGAACTGATATCGAAAAATTATGTGCAACATTCACACCAATTCTTTAGGAGAATCACAAACTCTTGGTGAGAACATCATGCTTGGTACTTGGTATGCATTGGGTATGCTCTAAGCAGTTAATGCGGTGGGAAATCAAATATCGGTCAAGGACCGATATTCGATATATATGTTATCGCGGTGAGATATCGGTAATTCTAATATTATATATTTTTTAATAAAATATATATATATACACACACATATAAAACATAATAAATAATAATCATATAAATACTGATAGTTTAATAATAATATCAAAAGTTTGAACTCAAAGTGAAATATTATCTAATCAAAAACAGTGAAATTTACACAATTAAACAATAAACAATTAAGTATAATTGATAAGACATATTAAAAAGGAGAAATATAGTACCTTAAAGTTAGTCAATTAAACAATAAACAGAGTCACTGAGGCATGAAAAAAGAAAAAAGAAAAACTGCAGTGGACTGGGTAGGTACCGCCTTTGGGGTGTGCAAAACAATACTCCTCTTTGCGAAGCTGTCTGATGCAGCTTTGGAGAAACTTGCTCGCTATAAGGGAGTTGATGCTGAGATCACCAGCAAGGTAAGAAAGCTAATTCCTAACTTGTTAGTTATTACAAAAAAAAAAAAGGAGGTTCTAGGCTTGTTTTAAGTATGGCCCCAAAAAAATTAAAAAACCTGGAAATTCGATGTTAAGACCGATATTTAACACTCTAAATATGGCCGGGATATCGGTAAATCTCACCGATAATCTCGGCTCCGATATTCCTGACCGATATTTGGACCGATATTTGGTTGGAGGTCCGATAACCGCTATCCCACCGATATTAACTGCTTAGGGTATGCTTTGTTCCCCTTGGAGATTAAATTTATGAACTGCTCATTTAGAAGATCAGATTCTTCTACCTTTTTGCTTCAACTACAACTACAGATCCATAGGGTACAAGCTGCCTTTGAAGGAAAAGGACTACTATACATGCATGGAGTACAAGCCAAGGAGAAGGGTATTCTCTCTCCTTCAGCTCATTTGTGATAGGATTGTAGAAACTTGTAGGTGCTATATTAGTTTTTTATTCATTGTGTGTGTACTTTGAAATTTTGACTTTCAAGTGAAATAATGAGCAAAAGCGTAGCAGGAGCATCTGAATTGTGTGTTAATGATGTGATTTAAGCGACTCTCATATGTGTAATTGTTTAATTTTTTAAAAGCAACATATAGAACATGCTTTTCTTATGATTCTTCTAAAACTACTATTGGCCGGCTATCATCATACCATTATGGTTATATTTTTTTTGGCAACTAGCTTTCAGCGAATCTTAATCTCAGTGTATAAGAAATTTATCTAGTTCTTTATTCCTACAGCGATGGACATTTTGGAAGCAAAGGAGATCCAGCTCGACCTTGCTGTTGCCATTCTTACAGCGGTTGCCACTGCAAACTACTTTTATTCCTTCAAGAAAACCAGCTTGTGAAGCGCACACAGCGTGTGTTCAAAGGTGCTTATCATCGGGTGTGCTTCAGGCGAAAGCAGATCAAGATTCGCTTTCGATTCTTGTTCTTGATGAGGTGAGGATCTCTTGCAATGTTTTGTTTTTTTCATGTGGTTTTGTATTGTTGTTTAGTAATGTTTCACAAATCATTCATCTGAACTGTTGTTTGATATTCAAATAGTTGTTTGATATTCAAATAGACTATTTAAGATTAAGGTTCAGTTCACATGTGCACTTCCTTTTTTATATGACACCGTTGTGGCTGTACCGCTTTATTTAGGTGCGATTTGGTTGTCATTATTGTAACTATAAGTGATGGACTGTAACACCCCAACCGATGGCGGAAACATCGAGGTGTCACGTAGTGACGATAGCTCATGGACTAAAGTGTAAATTTGAATACATTGATTAAATAATTTATTACATTGAAATGAAATTTCAGGATACAATAATTCTAAAGTGACAAGTCTAGCTAAAATACAATGTAGTCAAGACTGAAATATAAAATCCAAAAGCCTAAAAGAAGCGTCTCAAAACAACCTGAAACATGTACGAAAATGATTTGGTCAATACAAAATGTATTGGTGAGCATACCCTGTTTAAATAAATATAGTAGAAAAGTGTTTAGCAATTCATGTGTCGTATACTGTTTGCAATTATGTAATAAGTGGTATCCGGGTCAAATCAACCCTAAGAGAAGAAAGCAGATATATATAGTATGCGCTAGTAGTATTGTAATACATAGCAATGACGAGGACTCTCAACATAGTCACAAGGGTATAAACCATAGTACTATTCATTGAAATGCCAGGCCGCAACGATTAATGATTTGACAGGTCATAGATACACAAAATGACACAAGCAAACACACATAAGAATTGCTATTTTAGTAAAAGGAATTATAAACTTGATAGTAAGTACATGAGCCACCCCAAAATAGTAAGACAGTAAAAAGGGGAAAGATATACTCACAGTTTGCGAAAGCGATCAAAATCCACTTAAGCGGTCGTGAGCTAAGTAGTGGGAATTCCGAGGAATTCAACCTATAATGTGTAATAATACTAATAAGGAAGTGTCTAAAAAGTCTAAGGTAACTAGGGTCTAAGGCATTAGGGTTTGCTAAGTCGATTTGGGGAAGTAGAGTTTTTATGATAAGTCGCGTCAATGTAACGGTTGTATATCACAAATAATATATGAAAGGTTGTAAATGTGGTTTAATTAATATAATTATTACCAATTGAGTATTTAGTTAAAAATATGTTTAAATAATTAAGACAAAATAATTTAGTTAATTACCTTCACTAATTATTGTAAATAAATACAACAATTATAAATGTATAAATAAATGATTATGAGTTACACCATAATCCAACAAATAATAACTAAGACTTTTCACCAAAGAAATATTTCTATTTTTCTAAGAAAAATATTTATAAAATAGATATTAAATAGTATAAATATGTAAATGATCAATTAAACATAAATAAGACTAATAATACACGACATGATCCAAAAATACTAATTTTATAGAAAATGGATTCTTTTTGCTGTAAATCAATGAAACTATTTTTCTCATAATTTTTATAAACATATATATATATTTAAAACTGATTTAATGAGATTAAATCATGCTTAAATGATTAAAAATATAAAAATAAATGTTTTCTAACCCAAATACTTTTATTTCAGTTCGTAATGATTAGGAATAATTTCCCAAAAAGTTTGAGATTAAAATCATTACAAATGAATTTTTAATTAATTAAATACGATTAGAACAAACAAATTTAATAAAAATATGAAAATAAGACATTTTCCAGAAAATAAAAGTGTGGTAATTTTCTTTATAGTGTCAAGATGCTCCACCTAAATTTTCATAACTTTTAGATCAAAAATGAATTTATTATGAATATTCTAAGTTAAATATATTATATATATTTAAAGATAATATGAAAATGAAAATTAAAAATGAAATACACCAAAAAAAATGCAGATGTGCGTCCATGGGGACTCGAACCCGGATACCCTCTATGGAACAATAACATCACAACCACTAGTCTACCAAGTCTTTTGTTGATTTATTTGAAATTTAAATTTATTTAACTATTAATACATACCCATCTTCTTCCCCAAAATCTCTCTAAGAACCCTAACCCTAACCTAAATCTCAATCACCATTAATTCGACTAGATTAATGGTAGATTATAGAGGGGTTTTGTTCAGAATCAACTAGTAAACAGAAAGACACAATAAAATAAGACTTACAACAACGAACTAAGCCGAAAATGATGATCTCACAACCGCAACATGGGGCCGAATCACAAAAGCTTCTGGACGCGAACTGGAACAGCTTTTATGTGGGTTTGGGACGTGAGAGTGTGCAGAAACGATAAGGTACCAACTATTTATGGTGTTAGACGCGTTTGAATACGTTATCAAAAATCCGGCGGTTACGTTTATTGAAGACCCGATTAAAACCCATTAAGGTGCGAATTGAAACTTGTAACTGACTTGTAATTAGTGGCGATAACTAACTGATGCGAGAAAAACGGAAAAGAGGCTATAAAGGGGAGTTTTCAAGCTCGCCGGACTTTGGTCGGTTCTTGGCCGGAATAACAGCCGGAAAAACATGGACACAGGGAGGGAAGAAAAAAAATTTCAAAACTTTTGCTTATTGGCAATTTTGGTCCCTCATAGCTTACTAGGTTAGTTATATTATGATATAGTTAGTTTTCCCTTTATAAGATACTAACCAAGTTAATGTAATTTAACCAAAATGTTTTTAAAGTTTTATAAAACTAATTTTTTTTTATAAAATCTTTTACGAATACGTTTCACTTACGCATTTGATTAAAACTTATACCCCAAATTAACTTATAAATATAACTGATAAAATTTTTAATTCGCTTTAGAATTAAATTTTGAAAACGTCGAAACTTTTAGGGACTAAAATAGAATATTTAAAGGATTATTATTGTCAACTAGATAAAAGACGAAGGTGACGGATGTCACAGTCTCCCCTACTTTAGAAAATTTCGTCTCGAAATTTATTTCAAGTGGAGGTTACTGTGTAACAAAAGGCGTTGTAAAAGTCAACTATGTTTTTAAAAGAAAATTTAATCTTTTATGATTCGACACAATTTAGAATAGTTTTCTAATATCCAAAGTATAAGTTTCAAAAATCTTTGACAGTTAACCCGAGATTAAGAAATTGAGAGTTTAAATGAGAAAAGTTTTGGGAATATGTAACGGGTGAGGGGCAGAGGTACTAATGAAGCAGTCTCCCCTACTTTAGAAAGGTTTCTAACTGAACATTATTAAGGTACGTAACAAGATTTCAACTAACAGAGCGTGTAAGGGTATACCAGATTTGTGTTTTCTGTCACGTAAGAACGTTCCTATCGAAAATGCTAGCTATTAGCCCACTGTTCTAATGAAGAGATAAGTATAACGTAATGGATAGGTTCTTGGTCAGACTCCTAGTCCGTTCCCACAGTATCGTTTATGCTTATATATAGGGTGTACCGCAGCTGACCCACCACACTCTCGATACTTTGGACTCGTACTGATTGTCTACCAACAGCCTAAATAGAATTACACACCACCCTGATGTACCTGTAAACCCATGATTGCGTTCCGGACTGTAATCATCGATTTACCTTACACTAGGGTGTTATGCTTTTCCATAACACTAACATGAAATAAATGTGTGCAACCAATATGTAATAGCCACTGTAATGAAATAATGTTTAATCATGACATGGTTAGAGGTCCTTCCCTTTCGGGTTTTCCCTTTAACCGTAATGAGAATAACATGTAAGTATAAGACATGGTTAGAGGTTCTTCCCTTTCGGGTTCACCCTTAACCGGTAACCTTTGTTCACATCGTTGACTCCAAACACTCATATTGATAGACCCTGAGGTTTACACCGTTCCCCTCGGATTGAAGAAATACTCTAATCCGAGTCGTACGTGGGCACCGGCTTAGATCTCATACGAATTATCAACTAGTATGTTCGTTGATCATGATGATGAACAAAATAATGTAAAGTATAACAGGGTTTTGCTCAAAACAGGAAAGAAAATATGCATACCAAATATGCGTTCAAGTAAGTATATAAGTATAGCATAAAATTCCAACTGAAAGAATAGTATAACATAAATCGAGTAAATCGCACAATTGCACAAAATGAAAGTAAACGAGTTGAATTAATGCAAGTTATGGATTTTCCTTTGGGGTGTGGAGCAAGGTTTGGAGTTGGTGCAAGACGATCTGCTGGGGGGTGGATTCGATCACCAGTTTGGTCCAACTGCAATTTTTGTCGTCCAAGACTAAATGGGAAAGAAAGATATTGAGAGGAATTATGATGATTACTAGTTGGTCGATTTGGAAATAGCGTAATAACAAAGTTTTCAATAAATCGACGCCTCATGTTGTGGAGATAGTTGCGAATGTGAAGGCTTTGTCATATTTTTGGTTTAAACATCGTACTAGATATAAGGACCTTTATTGGAATGAATGGGTTTAATACGCTTTGTATATGATGTATAGTGATTGAGGCGGTCCTTGGTTTTTGGACTTTGCCGTTTTTTAATGAAGTTTACTTAAAAAAAAAAAAGTTGTTGATCCTTTAATGTCTATGTTCATAAATGACAACGTGACATTAAGAGCATCTTTGGCTGTTATTTTTTCACTTCTTTATGACTTATAACTTTTCCAAGAAGTTAATAAATTAAGATAATGTATTTAGCAAACCAAAAGTCCTAATTATTGTAATTTTTCATTTGTCTTTAATAAGTTATTTTGAAAAAAGTAAGAATTTGTGAATTATCAAAACCCCTTATGATTTATTAGGGAAAAGTAAGGATTTGTAACTTATCAAACTCCTTACCCGAATAAGCTAAGCCAAACACTTTTCACAAAATAACTTACTGACTTCCCCTTCACATAAGCTGATCCAAAGACTTTTTAATACTCATTTTTAAAAATTCATAAATTAATATGTCCTTTTAACCAAAAGTCATTTTAGAGTTAAATAAGTTTATCCAAACATACCCTAAAGCACTTACTGCAACCAAGATACCTGACTCCTTGCCAAACTATTGTATCTTTTAGATGTAATTGTGCAATATTATTGTTAGCATTTAAGTGTTAGGATTAAATACATAGTGAAAACAAAAAAATAGAAAGTCGTAAAAAGGGTATTAAACAGACTCTGATTGAATTCATTCAAGCGGCATTGGAACCGTCTCATCGAACCCTATGATCTTGGTTTTTAGAGTTTCGCTTTTTTTTAGCTTGTAGTTTTTGGCATTGCGTTATATCATTGTATCTTTTATGTAACATTATGTCTTTTTCTTATTTTCATCATTGTGTCATTTATACGATTCATTATATTTTTTTCTTCAACTATGTATTATATTTTGTGACTCGTCGTGTCATATTTCGTGATATATTGCGTTTTTTGTATCCTTCTCATTCTTCTCATTTTTGTTACATTATGTAGGATAACTTGACCTAGCATTATAAATAGTATAGCTATTAAAAAAATGTAGCAATTAATTTACTAAAGGAACATTGGCCTTTAAATTGCAATCCAAATCAATCAAACTTTTGCAAATCATAAACCATAATAGTACTTCTTTCATTAAAATATTAAAAAAAAGTTCATTGTTCGAAATACATGTTACTACTTTAAACATTCTATAATACCTATAGAAGCAATTTGAAAGACGATTTACATGCTACTACCATAACATTCTACAACACCTAGAGAAGCAACTAGAAAGTTGATAAAAGGATCAAATAAAGGTAACAAAAGTATATATAACAACAAAGATAAAAACCTTGATTGTATTCCCTATCTAGAAGAAATGGACAAGGAATGAAAAGCCAAGAAAAAATAACACAGAGTCGTAAAGACTAGCTTGCAAGAGTTTCATTATGCGTAACTTTTTACACTTACGTTTTGTGGGGTCGCTGTGTGCTTGTTGGTAAACTAAGGTTGAATAGAACGCCACAACAATGAAGTAAAACATAAGAAATGAGGTCAAGTCACTTTAACATTTTTAAATAGTTAACTTCCTCATCCCCTTTCTAACCCTAATTGTTCCATTTTCACGCCATTTACCTCCCTCTGGTTTCTTCTTCTCCCTCTAACTCCACATTTCTCTGCAATTCTTATTCTCCCCTGCTCTGATTATCTTCTCCCCGACTTTGATCGTGGACAACGAGGGATGGCGTGTGAGGAAAGACGGACATGAATTTGATCATGACTCAGAATATGGTCAGTATTTCTCTTTCATCTTTCTCTTAGTAACTCAAACTATTGTCACTAACCTCTGTTTCTATGGTTCTACAAGTTCAAGCAAAGAGAAGTTTTCGATTAAGCTTTATCATGTTGGTGAGTTTAGTGACCCTAAAGTAGTTATGATGTATCTAAACGCCAAGCTTAACTACATTGATCATGTGCACTATGATTGGTTTGCGTTGGTAACTTTGTATGACTTTTTGTTTGAACTATGATACTTAGAGAGTGATGAAGTTAGGTTTTTTTATCGGCAGCCATGACAAAGCCTAGATACTGGATTAAAACCAATCTTATTTGATACACAAGTCTTAGAAGTACTGAAACTAGTTGAGACTGAGAAGCTAATTGAGGTATATGTTGAACATATTGACCCAGACTATGAAACTTTCACTACTACAAAATAAGCCTTTCTTGACATTCAAAACTGTATGTCATAATTTTTAAAATCTGATAAATTAATGACACATATTTTTGTGTGTCAAGAATCTTGTGTCAAAAAATAAAAAATATGACAATAGTCAAACCTTGCGTGTCATAATTTTCTGTCCCCAAAATGAAATTTCCCTCCCACACTCCCTCACCAAATATCCAAATCCCAAACCCTTCTCCAAAAGATCTGCCAACTATTATCCCAAAACCCTTCTTCTCCTAAATCACACTACCTCTCAAAACCCTTCTTCTCCTAAAATCCCACCGTCACTAACACACCATAGCACCCCATCTCCCATCGACTACATCCTTTATCGGACGACATCCTCTCCACCCCCACCTGGAACAATGTCTCCGGTCTAGAAGACCAGCAGAAACGACACCTACAAAAGCTCCACATCAAGCTTGAGGAAACCACCCCCATAGAAGACAAAGACACCAAAGCACAGGTTGCTTCGATCGTCAAGCTTGAAGAAGTCGCCGCTAGTACCGGTGAAGAAGACGAAGACACTATTCTTGATCTGTAATATATCTTGCCAGATCTGTGTTTAGTTAGTTTTTTTTAGTTTAGTTCTCTTTATTTTAACTTCTATTTTAATTTAATATATTTTATGGCTTATGGGTTTTGATGTTTTAGTAAAGTGAAGTTGTGTCTGGTAATAGTTTATTGGATTTTATTTTTTAAGGTTATGGTTTCGATTTGAACATGTTTTTTATATATGTTTTAGTAAAGTGAAGTTGTGTTGGTTTGATTTTATGTAATCTTTAAGGTTTCTGTTTTGATTTGTAACATGTTTTTTTTTTATGTTTTAGTAAAGTGAAGTTGTATCGGTTTTGATTTGAAGTTGTATTTTGATTAATATTATTAAATAAAGTAAAGTTGTATAGGTTGGATTCAATTTTTATGTAGTTTTTAAAGTTACGGTTTTGATTTGTAACATGTTTTTTTTATGATTTAGTAAAGTGAAACTGTATCGATGTTGTATTTCAATCCTAAAATTTGATTTCTAATTTGTGTATTTGTTGTTGGTTGCAGAGAATTGGCTGCATAGTCTATTTATAAAGAGAGGTGTATTGCAGTGGACAATGGTCAACACTGGGCCAAGTATATGTTGATATTTGGCTCTCATCATTACTTTGCAATATACAGAGGAGGGTTTATTGACTGTAGATGAGAACAGGGAAGGCCATGATACGGCTTTTGGAGATGATATAACAGTTGAATGCATTGCTACTGAGTTCAAAAGAGAAACTTTTGTGGTACGCTTCGTTTTCTTTAAGAGAAGTTCATGTGGAAAGACGTTAGTAATGTAAACGGATGCTTAACATGACTTGTGTTGTTGTGGTGTTACAGTTACAAGCGCATGGATCAGATGCAATGGTTGATGAAGATAATTATGTGTTTTTCCTTCCGCATCGTCCAAGGAGTGAAATTTGTGGACCGTCTTTCTTTCTGTTCATGAAAGGAACAGGTAGTTAGCTTACTTAATTCTTTTAAGAGTTAAAGAGATGTATAGATGATTTGAAGTATAAAAAACATGTCTGCCTAGCATCGGTTTAAAATGGCCATGTTTGTGTGAACCCGTCAACACTCATGTTCTGTTCAGGTTCACATGGTTCGACCCATGCACACGACCTGTTTAGCACCCTACTTTTACACTATATTTCTTTTGCTTACAAATAGCTTTGTTGTTTACAATCCCAAACTTGATTCTCAGGTAGCAATGAAGCTTGCTTCAGATAGGAAGAAGTTCATTGATGTTGTGGCTGGGAATGGTCACATCAGAACTGATATCGAAAAATTATGTGCAACATTCACACCAATTCTTCAGGAGAATCACAAACTCTTGGTGAGAACATCATGCTTGGTACTTGGTATGCATTGGGTATGCTCTAAGCAGTTAATGCGGTGGGAAATCAAATATCGGTCAAGGACCGATATTCGATATATAGGTTATCGCGGTGGGATATCGGTGAGATATCGGTAATTCTAATATTATATTTTTTTTTTTAATAAAATATATATATACACACACATATAAAACATAATAAATAATAATCATATAAATACTGATAGTTTAATAATAATATCAAAAGTTTGAACTCAAAGTGAAATATTATCTAATCAAAAACAGTGAAATTTACACAATTAAACAATAAACAATTAAGTATAATTGATAAGACATATTAAAAAGGAGAAATATAGTACCTTAAAGTTAGTCAATTAAACAATAAACAGAGTCACTGAGGCATGAAAAAAGATAAAGAAAAACTGTAGTGGACTGGGTAGGTACCGCCTTTGGGGTGTGCAAAACAATACTCCTCTTTGCGAAGCTGTCTGATGCAGCTTTGGAGAAACTTGCTCGCTATAAGGGAGTTGATGCTAAGATCACCAGCAAGGTAAGAAAGCTAATCCCTAACTTGTTAGTTATTACAAAAAAAGGAGGTTCTGGGCTTGTTTTAAGTATGGCCCCAAAAAAATTAAAAAACCTGGAAATTCGTTGTTAAGACCGATATTTAACACTCTAAATATCGCCGGAATATCGGTAAATCTCACCGATAATCTCGGCTCCGATATTCCTGACCGATATTTGTACCGATATTTGGTTGGAGTTTCGATAACCGCTATCCCACCGATATCCCACCGATTTCCCACCGATATTAACTGCTTAGGGTATGCTTTGTTCCCCTTGGAGATTAAATTTATGAACTGCTCATTTAGAATATCAGATTCTTCTACCTTTTTGCTTAAACTACAACTACAGATCCATAGGGTACAAGCTGCCTTTGAAGGAAAAGGCCTACTATACATGCATGGAGTACAAGCCAAGGAGAAGGGTATTCTCTCTCCTTCAGCTCATTTGTGATAGGATTGTAGAAACTTGTAAGTGTTATATTAGTTTTTTATTCATTGTGTGTGTACTTTGTAATTTTGACTTTCAAGTGAAATAATGAGCAAAAGCGTAGCAGGAGCATCTGAATTGTGTGTTAATGATGTGATTTAAGCGACTCTCATATGTGTAATTGTTTAATTTTTTTAAAGCAACATATAGAACATGCTTTTCTTATGATTCTTCTAAAACTACTATTGGCCGGCTATCATCATACCATTATGGTTATATTTTTTTTGGCAACTAGCTTTCAGCGAATCTTAATCTCAGTGTATAAGAAATTTATCTAGTTCTTTATTCCTGCAGCGATGGACATTTTGGAAGCAAAGGAGATCCTGCTTGACCTTGCTGTTGCCATTCTTACAGTGGTTGCCACTGCAAACTACTTTTATTCCTTCAAGAAAACCAGCTTGTGAAGCGTACACAGCATGTGTTCAAAGGTGCTTATCATCGGGTGTGCTTCAGGCGAAAGCAGATCAAGATTCACTTTCGATTCTTGTTCTTGATGAGGTGAGGATCTTTTGCAATGTTTTGTTTTTTTCATGTGGTTTTGTATTGTTGTTTAGTAATGTTTCACAAATCATTCATCTGAACTGTTGTTTGATATTCAAATAGTTGTTTGATATTCAAATAGACTATTTAAGATTAAGGTTCAGTTCACATGTGCACTTCCTTTTTTATATGACACCGTTGTGGCTGTACCGCTTTATTTAGGTGCGATTTGGTTGTCATTATTGTAACTATAAGTGATGGACCGAACCAGGGACCGAACTGGATGAAGGCTGATTTAGGACTACTAAGATGTGACAATGAGCTGTGGTGGCGACGGGTGATGATCTGGGCGGTGACAATGCCGATTATGGAACAACGAGTGCAAGCGCGCGTATTGAGTTTCTAATAGCTTTAAACGGCCAAGGAAGCCAATGGGTCGATGGAAGAACAAAAGGTTAAATCAATCCAAGGAGCCAAGGTAAGTCCGGTTGTTGATTGGCAAATATGTAAATGCATAAAATTTGTATATGTTACTCGATTCAATGAATTGAAGATCGGTTAATGATGATTGAACTGACCATTTTAAGATGTAGTTATAATGGAGTTTATATTACTCGATTCAATAAATAGCCACTAATATTATTGTGGCTATGGCTGTATCTGTGGCTATCAATGGTGTTTTGATCACCCATGTTTTCTAGGATGCTAAAAAGGTTTGTAATTCTTGTCGTAGCGATGCGCTATGATTTATGTAAAATAATTGGCCGTCCTCGACTAATGTATTATATTTTATTGTTGTCTCAGGTTGGGGGAGGAGCATCACATTACAGGGATGAGGACATGGATGTCGTTCACGAAGAATGGTTAGGCTACGCCATGATATTTATTTTCAAATGATCGAAACTTGTTTGAAGGCAATGTAATGTCGATACAATATTTTTGTAAACGTTAAACGTTGTCTTGGATTAGTTTGTAATTTGATAAATATGGATTATATAATGAAATGATGTTTTTGTTATTAGTTTGCTAATTATTTTGCATATAATAAAATGACAATACATCCAGGGGTAAATATGTAATTTTACAGGAATTTTTTTTAGATTAAAAAATTATGACACGCAAAGAACGTCATAAAATTTTGTCATCAAATGTGTCGCTAAAAACTGTCATAAAAATTGTCGTTAAAAAGTGTCATAACGAGTGTCAATAAATGTTGTCATAAATGTGTGTCATAAACAGATGACACACGAAAATATGTCATGTTAAATTTATGACACCGCCATCCTTGACATTCTTTTCCCTGTCATCAGACCCCTTTCTTAACACGCAATGCGTGTCAAGAAAGGGCATTTTTCTAGTAGTGTTTAAAACACAAAAAGGTTTGTGAAGATGTTAATAATTCTGATGAGGAAGAATTCTCATATCAGACAGATTTGGATATGTGGGAATGTAGTGATAGTGAAGATAGTGCTTATAAGTTATTGTAGATGAGGACAATTTAGTAGAGGATTGAGGTTGATATGCAAAACTTTAAGGCTGCAGTAGACCCAGAAGTAACTGAAGGTGAGGAATCAGAGGATGAAATGGAAGAGGATATTGAAGTAGATTTAGATGACTTTGACAGATTGAGTGATGAGGATGAACCTATGTTGCATAAGTCATTTAAGAGGAACAGGAAACAGAAGAGGAGAGGCAAATCATAGAAGGATAACTGTTCATTTTATCTTACTCAAACATTTACTTCTAGAGCTGTTATGAAGAAGTTGGTGAAGGACTTTGCTGTGGAAACCAGGAGGCAGCTAAGGATTGTGAAGAATGATAAATCTAGGTTTAGGGTTATTTGCCAGGGTATTAATCCACAACTTGGCTGTAGTTGTGCCATTAATGCAGATAAGTCAAAGTTTGGGGGGGGGAGGGATTTCTATAAACCCGTCCAAAATAGTTAAAAAAAAAAAAGAGAGAGGCAGAACCATCCACTTCAAAACCCAAGAAACTTAGAAAGCAATACCCCCCCCCACCTGTCCTTTTGTTCTGCACATCTCCTATAGTAATGCAATTGGGGCTTGGGTTATGAAGACCTTAATCACATATCATTCTTGTCTTCAATGTAGGGGTGTTAAATTATGCATAGTGTCTTGGTTGGCAAAGGAGATCGAGCATATTGTTCAGACAAGTCCAAACATAATAGTAGTTGCTTTAGTTGATATTGTTCAGAAGAATAGGCAGGTTCAGGTGTCAAAAAAACCAGATGTTTAGGGCCAAAGTAAAAGCAACTGCAAAAATGGCAGGTTGTTATATGTCACACCCCAACCAATGGCGGAATACATCGGGGCAAGACTTGGGATAGATTGTTCAAAGACTTCATGACACTAGAATTCGTGATAATATAATTTAAGGATAAAATTTCATTCATAGCATAATCATTGTCTAAAAAGATAACATAATACAAATTGTTTCATGAAAAAAAAATAGAACATCAAAATATAGAACTTAAACTAGCGTGAGTTTCTAGTCCAATCCTAAGTAGATTTCTTGAATATCCTGCATCAAACATTTCCTGCAACATGTATAAAATATTCGTCAACACATAAAGCATTGGTGAGCATACTAGTTTTAGTTTACATACATAGTATTTTAGAATGGTTTACTCAAATCTCATACTATAGCATTGCACATACATATCATATTAAAGACATAACTCAAACCCGCGAGTACCACAGCGTATACCTAACATATTCATGTTAGGTCGTTTAAAACTTAACAATGACCGGTAAAGGGGGCGGTGTGCTAGTCCTATAGCGCTATACATGTTAAGTGGGCTAATAATAGTTAATGATTTATGTCTAAGTATCTAAGAATCATAAGCATGGCAAGTAACATATAAGTATGTTTAATAGATTGAGCATGTGTGTTTATGAAAGCATTAGTGTGTTTTGCATATGATACATGTTTACACCCCAAAAGTGATAAAGAGTAAAAAGGGGACAAGTATGAACTCACCTTTGGGTGCGTTTAGTAAGGCTCCAAAGAATGAGTCTTGGGGGATTAGTTCCTTAGCCTTGGTTAACTAGAATAAAAAAAATAAAATAAATAAAAGGTCTTAGATTCAAGTTTAGGTTATAGATTCAAGAGAGTCAAACAAGCCTTTTAGGCGAACCAAAACACAAACCACCATGAAGGTGATTCGGATGGTCATAAGAGTCAAGCAAGCCTTTTAGGCGAACCAAAACACAAACCGCCATAGAGGTGATTCGGATGGTTAGGAGAGTCAAGCATTGGTAAGGTAGGGAGGTATCCACAAACCTTTCCGAGTTATTAAATTAGTAGAGTTTATATAATTTAGTATTTATATAATATAACTTAGGAAGTAGGGTATGGTGACTTAGTTTGGATGAGCATTGGCCTTCCTTTTGTCAACCATGAACCATAACACAAGTCCCTCCATCATTGAGTTGTTGGTGAACTTGGTTGGTATTGTTAACAATCTAGTGCATAAAAGATAATAGAAGATGACCACATTTGAGGCCTCAAATTGGTGCCCTACTCATGTTTATTTGCCATGGCAAATAGGAGAGAGGTCCTAGAGGTTTCCTCAAAGGGTTTGAAGAAGAGGAGAGTGAAGAAAGTAGAAGAGAGGTTGAAGGTGAAGTGAGAAACTCACTTATTCTTAAGAGAATTCTTAAGAGATTTGGAGATTTAGAGAGGATTTAGGATTGAGCAAGTGTTGGAATGGGTAGGGAGTGGTGTATTTATAGTTGGGGTGAAGGGGTTGGGTATTTAATGAATTAATTAGGGTGGTTAGAAGTTAATTAGGGGTAAATATATATTTAAAAGAAAAATAATAATAACATTAAAAAAAACGTATAGCAAGTTAAATAATCATTTGAATGTTGCACTTTGTTTCAATTCAATTCATATTTTCGTTTTCCTTTTTTTTAAGTCTTATTAAATATATATATATATATATATATATGTTTTATTTTAAAGATAAATATATATTAAGATTTTAACTAAATGAGTTTCTTGTTATGACGCCTAAATTAAATAGGGTAAATTATCATGACGACTCGTCATGAATTGGTAGGAGTAACATACAAGAAGCGAATAAGGGCGAACTCGAAATTCGTTAAATATAGAATTTAAAAATCACGCGACGTTACATAAAGTTTGCGTCACGTAGAATTTATAGAATAAATGAAATAGATTAAGATTAAATGCAATTGACACAATACTTTTCCATTGATCTTAAGCTCGGGATTACAAGGGTACAAAATGGAAAGATACAAGAATACAAGGACTAGAATGGAAAATACGAAAAATACGAATGTTACAGTCTCCCCTACTTTAGGAAATTTCGTCTAGAAATTTATTCAAGTGGCTTGACTGAAAAGATGTGGGTACTTTTTCTTCATTTGCTCTTTATGTTCCCAAGTGAATTCGGGTCCATTCTTCGATTCCCAACGAACTTTAACTAGCGGAATACGTTTTCGTTTGAGTTGTTTGACTTCACGATCCGTTATTTCCACTGGTTTTTCGATGAAATGCGTAGTCTCGTCAATTCGTACGTCATCAAGAGGAATGTGTATGTTCCCTTCGACTAAGCACTTCTTCAAATTTGAAACATGAAAGGTGGGATGGACATTGTTGGGTTCTTAGGGTAACTCGAGCTTGTAAGCCACTTTCCCAATTCGCTCAATGATTTTGAATGGTCCAACATACCGTGGAGCTAACTTTCCTTTCTTTCCAAATCTGACTACTCCTTTCCAAGGAGACACCTTGAGGAGTACTTGATCACCAACATTGAATTCAAGGGGTTTTCGCCGCTTGTCAGCATAGCTTTTCTGACGGCTTCGAGCAGCTAAGAGATTATCACGAATCTGAATGATTTTGTTGGTCGTTTCTTGGATGATTTCGGGACCGGTGATTTGTGCTTCACCAATCTCGTGCCAACATATGGGAGAACGACACTTTCGGCCATAGAGAGCTTCGAATGGAGCCATTTGGATGCTGGTATGGTAACTGTTATTGTAGGAGAACTCGACCAATGGTAGATGAGCATCCCAGTTTCCACCAAAGTCGATTACACAAGATCGAAGCATGTCCTCAAGAGTTTGGATCGTACGTTCAGTTTGTCCATCAGATTGAGGATGAAAAGTTGTACTAAGATTAAGCTGAGTTCCCATGGCAGCCTGAAATGTTTCCCAAAGACGGGAGGTGAATCGACCATCACGGTCTGAGATGATGTCAAGAGGAATACCATGACGACAAATGATTTCCTTGGTGTAGATATGGGCTAGCTTCTCAACTTTGTAATCTTCACGAATGGGAAGGAAGTGAGCTGACTTGGTTAAACGATCAATGATTACCCAAATGCTATCATGACCGGATGATGTTCGAGGGAGCTTGGTAATAAAATCCATAGCAATACTTTCCCATTTCCACATGGGGACTTCGGGCTGTTCAAGCAAACCCGACGGTCGTTGGTGCTCGGCTTTTACTTTGGAGCAAGTGAGACATTTGGACACAAAGAGAGCAATGTCCTTTTTCATACCGGGCCACCAATAATTGTGACGGAGATCTTGATACATTTTATCCGCACCGGGATGAATGGAGTATCGGGATTTATGCGCTTCATTCATTATAAGGGTACGAAGGTCATTACGACTAGGAACCCAAATACGATCAAGATAATAAAGAATCCCATCTGCCTTAGATTCCAAGTGTAATTCGGCACCACAAGACATTTCTTCATATAGAGTATTTTCATTGACCGATGTATGTTGTGCGTCTCGAATACGGTTGAAGAAATCATTTTGAAATTGAGAGCTGCGAAGACGGTCGGTTTCTCGGATATTGCATAGAACTGCATGACCTTTTCGACTAAGAGCATCGGCTACTACATTCGCTTTACCAGGATGGTAGCGAATTTCGCAGTCGTATTCATTTAACAATTCGACCCATCGTCGTTGTCGCATGTTAAGATCTTTTTGATTAAAAATGTGTTGGAGGCTTTTGTGGTCGGTAAAAACAACACATTTCGTACCATAGAGGTAATGTCTCCAGATTTTTAAGGCAAAAACCACGGCACCAAGTTCGAGATCGTGAGTGGTGTAGTTCTTCTCGTGGATTTTGAGTTACCTTGATGCATAGGCGATGACTTTGCCTCGTTGCATAAGAACACAACCTAAGACCTTGATTCGATGCATCACAATAAACCACGAAATCATCATTCCCCTCGGGAAGGGCTAAAATAGGAGCATCACAAAGCTTGTCCTTGAGGGTTTGAAAGGCTTCTTCTTGTTTAGGACCCCAAATGAAAGGTTGGGATTTTTGAGTCAAAGCGGTGAGAGGTGTAGCAATTTTGGAAAAGTTGGAAATGAACTGACGGTAGTAACCCGCCAATCCTAGAAAAGAACGAACTTCGGTAGGAGATTTTGGTGCAATCCAATTTTTAACGGCTTCAATTTTGGCAGGATCAACATGAATACCCCGATCGTTCACAATATGCCCAAGGAATTGAACTTCTTTTAACCAAAATTCACATTTAGAGAACTTGGCATAAAGTCGTTCGGCACGTAGGAGTTCTAGAATCAAACGGAGATGTCGTTTATGGTAGTCTTCGGATTTGGAATAGATCAAGATGTCATCAATGAAAACAATCACAAAACGATCCAAATAAGGTTTACACACTCGATTCATTAGATCCATGAATACTGCGGGTGCATTGGTTAAACCGAAAGGCATCACCATGAACTCGTAGTGACCATATCTTGTGCGAAAGGCAGTTTTTGGAATATCTTCTTCGTGGATTTGAAGTTGATGGTATCCCGAACGAAGATCGATTTTTGAGAAACAAGTAGCTCCTTGGAGCTGGTCAAAGAGATCATCAATGCGTGGAAGAGGGTATCGGTTTTTGATATTGAGTTTGTTAAGCTCACGATAATCGATGCACATACGAAAGGATCCGTCTTTCTTTTTAACAAACAAAACAGGAGCACCCCATGGAGAAGTACTCGGGCGTATGAAGCCTTTTTCGAGCAGTTCTTGGAGTTGACTAGCAAGTTCTTGCATTTCGGAAGGTGCGAGACGATATGGAGCTTTTGCAACGGGTGTAGCACCAGGTATGAGATCAATGCAAAATTCAACAGAACGAGCGGGAGGAAGACCGGGTAGATCTTCGGGAAAGACCTCGGGAAAGTCACAAACGACAGGTATGTCTTTTATGTCTTTTTCCTTGTCTTTGGTTGTTACCACATGAGCCAAGAATGCAACATATTCCTTACGAAGATACTTTCGAGCTTTGGTACAAGACATGAGCTTGAGTCCTTTGGAGGCTTTTTCACCATAGATTTGTAAAGTGTCACCGCTAGGAAGCGGTATGCGGATGAATTTTTCGAAACAAACAACTTCGGCACAATGTTTTGCAAGCCAATCCATGCCTACTATGATGTCAAAACTTCCCAATTGCATGGGGTTTAGATCTATGGAGAAATCATGGTCATTAAGATTCAAGGTGCAGTTTTTGATAATGAAATCAATAGAGATGGGTTCACCATTTGCGACTTCAACGGTGAATGGTTCCGATAATTTAGACCGTGCACAAGCAAGTAAGGGTTCAAATTCTAAAGAGACGAAACTCTTATCCGCACCAGTATCAAAGAGTATAGAAGCATAAGATCCATTAACAAGGAACGTACCGTTCACAACATCATTTTCAATTTGAGCTTGGGCCGCATTGAGGTTGAAAGCGCGACCCCTTGGTGGTTGATTTTGAGCCGTAGCTTGAGCTTGAGTTGGGTTGTTGCGGGTACATTGAGGAGCAAAATGGCTAGGATCACCACACTTAAAACATGTACGACCATTGCCAATGGCTAGAGGAGGTTGGTTAGCGGCTCGGGGTTGGTTGGCAACTTGAGGTTGGTTGTTTGGGGTTCTAGGGCCGGTTTTGCAAGTTTGGACAAGGTGTCCATAGCGGTTACAATTGGTACAGAAACGGCAAGTAGAGGTTGGTGGGTGATGAAAATGGCACGTGTTACATTTTGGGAAAGAGCCGGTGTAGGGTTTCTTGGCAGACACTTGGTTAAGAGGAGTTGGAGCTTGAGCTTCGGTGGATGGAATGGTAACGGCATAGTTTTGGGTTCGGGACTTGCGTTTGCGGTTATTTCTATAGGTTGATGGGGTTTTGGCTTCCTTTGGTTTGTCGGTGGGAATGGTGGTGGTTTGATTGACGGTTTTAGTGGTGTTTGGAATAGTTAAGGTTCCATCTTTCACTTGGTTATCCGAGATTTTAGAAGCTAAACGAATGGCTTTTTCTAGGGTGGTTGGTTCGGCTCCTTCACGATGTCACGAACACTCGTTGGGAGGCCTTTGAGATACTTAGCTATGATTCTTTTAGTGGTGTTGAATTGGTGAGGTACAAGGACAAGGAATTGCTTGAAACGATTGGTATAGGTTGGGTTATCACCACTGTTTTGCTTGAGTTTCCAAAACTCATCTTCGAGTCGCTCAATCTCTTGCGGGGGGCAGAACTCCTCAATCATGAGTTGCTTGAGTTCCTCCCACGGTAGCGCTAAAGCGGCTTCATTCCCACGTGTGGCTCTCTCGCTTTTCCACCACTCGAGTGCCCTTGATTTGAAGACACTAGTGGCGTGACGAGTGCGGAGATTGTCAGGGCATTCGCTATTGATGAATATTAGCTCAATGTGGTCGAACCATTCGAGCATAGCGGTAGCACCATCGTTTCCCGTGAAAGAGTCGGGTCGATGTAGGTTAATTTGCTTAAAGGTGAAAGTGGTGGTTTTGGAGGATTCGGCTTTGGAGTCAACTGAACCGTGTGGGCTTGCGGATGCTTGGATTTTGCTAACCACTTCGGGTATGACCTTGGCCATTTGCTTGGCCATGAAAGAGAGCATTTTCTTGTTGGTGCTTTGTTTTGAGCTTCTTCGGTTGGACATGGAAGACATCTAAAGGATAAACAAAAGGATTATGAGCTTTGATCAATTGTTTATTTGTATAAAGTTTGCATTTTGTCTTTTTTTTTTTTTTTAGAAATAAATTAAGCATAACAGGCACATAGTGTCAAGTAGTTCAAGTAGTATGTAGTTTCACATTGTTTTACAAAGCATGACACATAAGTATAAGCAAGTATAGTGCATTTAGACAATATAAAGGAGTTTTGATTAGTGTTGGTTTGCGATTATTAGTATTGTTTGGGGATTGCGAGAGTACTTGAGATGCGAGTCTTGAGAGCCTTTGCGAGTAGTAAAAAAAAAATTAAAAAAAATAAATCGAATATATGTAGTGAAAACATAGCATGAAAACATCATTGAAAATATTACTAACATAAAATGAGTGGCTTGTTTTAAGCAAGCCATTGGAGTGTTCCGGAACGGAACCAAGACTAACCAAAGTGGTTCGAATTTACCTTTGAGTTTGAAAACATGCTTTGGCCTAATAGGTGGAAATACTCTCGCCGACTTGCGGTTAACGGTATTCACCCTTCCAGTTACTACATGTTTCTTGTCATTAGTAAATTTGAGACTTTGGCGAGATTTTAAAAAAAAAAATATATCAAGGATTGAAACTAGTCGCTAAGTTGTGGATTTCACTCCTATCTTAGCGAGGTCGTTTCTTTGAGTGTGGTTTGTACACTTTGTCCAATGTGGTAAGAAAATTAATTCTAACTTTCAATTGGTAAGTGTCCACTAGAACGAGAATTATGAAATTTCCACCAAGGTGAGGATATCACTCCTATCTTGGTGTAGTTTCAAAAACATAAAGAATTTACGCGGATTGAAAGTTATCACCAAAGTGAGGGTTTCACGCCTATTTTGGTGATTTCCTTTCGTTTGTGTTATACGAGCGTCTTCGAGTGTAGAGTAATCCACAAATAGGAAGGGAAATTTTTTTAAGTCCAAAAGAATGGAGTAGAAGCAAGATAAGGAGAACAAGTATTTTATGCATGATAAAAGGAATGGTCAAAAGGGTTCTTAACTATAGTCTAGGTCAAACATGGCAATTTTTCCTAATTCCCTATAGTCATGGCTCTGATACCAATCTGTCACACCCCAACCGATGGCGGAATACATCGGGGCAAGACTTGGGATAGATTGTTCAAAGACTTCATGACACTAGAATTCGTGATAATATAATTTAAGGATAAAATTTCATTCATAGCATAATCATTGTCTAAAAAGATAACATAATACAAATTGTTTCATGAAAAAAATAGAACATCAAAATATAGAACTTAAACTAGCGTGAGTTTCTAGTCCAATCCAAAGTAGATTTCTTGAATATCCTGCATCAAACATTTCCTGCAACATGTATAAAATATCCGTCAACACATAAAGCATTGGTGAGCATACTAGTTTTAGTTTACATACATAGTATTTTAGAATGGTTTACTCAAATCTCATACTATAGCATTGCACATACATATCATACTAAAGACATAACTCAAACCCGCGAGTACCACAGCGTATACCTAACATATTCATGTTAGGCCGTTTAAATCTTAACAATGACCCGTAAAGGGGGCGGTGTGCTAGTCCTATAGCGCTATACATGTTAAGTGGGCTAATAATAGTTAATGATTTATGTCTAAGTATCTAAGAATCATAAGTATGGCAAGTAGCATATAAGTATGTTTAATAGATTGAGCATGTGTGTTTATGAAAGCATTAGTGTGTTTTGCATATGATACATGTTTACACCCCAAAAGTGATAAAGAGTAAAAAGGGGACAAGTATCCTTTGGGTGCGTTTAGTAAGGCTCCAAAGAATGAGTCATGGGGGATTAGTTCCTTAGCCTTGGTTAACTAGAATAAAAAAAAAATAAAAAAAAAAAATAAAGGGTCTTAGATTCGAGTTTAGGTTATAGATTCAAGAGAGTCAAGCAAGCCTTTTAGGCGAACCAAAACACAAACCACCATGAAGGTGATTCGGATGGTCATAAGAGTCAAGCAAGCCTTTTAGGCGAACCAAAATACAAACCGCCATTGAGGTGATTCGGATGGTTAGGAGAGTCAAGCATTGGTAAGGTAGGGATGTATCCACAAACCTTTTCGAGTTATTAAATTAGTAGAGTTTATATAAATTAGTATTAATATAATATAACTTAGGAAGTAGGGTATGGTGACTTAGTTTGGATGAGCATTGGCCTTCCTTTTGTCAACCATGAACCATAACACAAGTCCCTCCATCATTGAGTTGTTGGTGAACTTGGTTGGTATTATTAACAATCTAGTGCATAAAAGATAATAGAAGATGACCACATTTGAGGCCTCAAATTGGTGCCCTACTCATGTTTATTTGCCATGGCAAATAGGAGAGAGGTCCTAGAGGTTTCCTCAAAGGGTTTTAAGAAGAGGAGAGTGAAGAAAGTAGAAGAGAGGTTGAAGATGAAGTGAGAAACTCACTTATTCTTGAGAGAATTCTTAAGAGATTCGGAGATTTAGAGAGGATTTAGGATTGAGCAAGTGTTAGAATGGGTAGGGAGTGGTGTATTTATAGTTGGGGTGAAGGGGTTGAGTATTTAATGAATTAATTAGGGTGGTTAGAAGTTAATTAGTGGTAAATATATATTTAAAAGAAAAATAATAATAACATTAAAAAAAAACGTACGGCAAGTTAAATAATCATTTGAATGTTGCACTTTGTTTCAATTCAATTCATATTTTCGTTTTCCTTTTTTTTAAGGTCTTATTAAAATATATATATATATATATATATATATATATATATATATATATATATATATGTTTTATTTTAAAGATAAATATATATTAAGATTTTAACTAAATGAGTTTCTTGTTATGACGCCTAAATTAAATAGGGTAAATTATCATGACGACTCGTCATGAATTGGTAGGAGTAACATACAAGAAGCGAATGAGGGCGAACTCGAAATTCGTTAAATATAGAATTTAAAAATCACGCGACGTTACATAAAGTTTGTGTCACGTAGAATTTATAGAATAAATGAAAAAGATTAAGATTAAATGCAATTGACACAATACTTTTCCATTGATCATAAGATCGGGATTACAAGGGTACAAAATGGAAAGATACAAGAATACAAGGACTAGAATGGAAAATATGAAAAATACGAATGTTACATTATAGGACTCAGTATGAGAAGCTTAGGGATTATTGTGAGGAGTTGTTGACATCTAATCTTGGAAGATCAATCAACATTGATGTAGAGTGAGTACAATCTAAGCAGCCCTACAAGGCAGTTTAGAAGAATTTACATTTATCTAGGCGGTTTGAAGAGAGGGTAGAGGTTATGTGGTAGAGAAATCCTGGGTTTGGATGGCTGTTTCATGAAGGGACCCTTTTCTGGAAATATTTGAACTGTTGTAGGTGTGGATGGTAACAGGAAGAAAATAACTACTCCCTTTTTTTTAACGGCCAACGGTACACACCCATGAATACAAAGCCCCCATACCCTTCGTATCCGGTCCCTGCCCCCCCCCCCCCAAGGTCCAGTCCCTCATTTCAGAATAACCTTACTTTGAATGGAAGTTAAACCCGTGACCACCCCGGTCAGGAACTCCACAAAAGTGAGTAAACCTTACCACCTCTCTTGTAAACCATTTCCTAAAGACTCGATTACTAGGATAAATTTAAGATAGGAACTAACTCAAATGTTGGCAAGTAAAACCAACGTGAACCAATCGGTATTTTTTGCCAAACCGGTTCGGTTTTGGACCGGTTTTGTCGATTCGTAAGACCAGTTTCGGTTCTTAATCAGTTTTTTCGCGCACAATTAGAAAAAAAAGGCCGATATGAAAAAATATAAACATAAAAATTCGACTTTTATTATTTTTTTTCGGTTTTCGAAATAAGAAACTAGGAAAATGAAATACATAAAAACATAATTCAAAATATTACAATCAATTTTTTTTTTTTTTGTTAAGCTTCGTCCGAATTACTTTGGCGCAGCGAAGCATCGTATGCGAGTTCTTCATCCGATAGGGGTTCACTTAGTCATTCTTCCACCTCTTCGTCATGTATTCTTCGTTCAAGTTTGGTTTGGTCTTCAAGAGATGTTTTATGTTGTACTCGATCCACCGCGTCCAAGTGATCTTTTAAGCATATGCACATCTCCAACGATTCGGCGTTTCTTGGCCAAATATATATTAAGATTTTAACTAAATGAGTTTCTTGTTATGACGCCTAAATTAAATAGGGTAAATTATCATGACGACTCGTCATGAATTGGTAGGAGTAACATACAAGAAGCGAATAAGGGCGAACTCGAAATTCGTTAAATATAGAATTTAAAAATCACGCGACGTTACATAAAGTTTGCGTCACGTAGAATTTATAGAATACATGAAATAGATTAAGATTAAATGCAATTGACACAATACTTTTCCATTGATCATAAGCTCGGGATTACAAGGGTACAAAATGGAAAGATACAAGAATACAAGGACTATAATGGAAAATACGAAAAATACGAATGTTACATTATAGGACTCAGTATGAGAAGTTTAGGGATTATTGTGAGGAGTTGTTGACATCTAATCTTGGAAGATCAATCAACATTGATGTAGAGTGAGTACAATCTAAGCAGCCCTACAAGGCAGTTTAGAAGTATTTACATTTGTCTAGGCGGTTTGAAGAGAGGGTAGAGGTTATGTGGTAGAGAAATCCTGGGTTTGGATGGCTGTTTCATGAAGGGACCCTTTTCTGGAAATATTTGAACTGTTGTAGGTGTGGATGGTAACAGGAAGAAAATAACTACTCCCTTTTTTTTTTAACGGCCAACGGTACACACCCATGAATACAAAGCCCCCATACCCTTTGTATCCGGTCCCTGCCCCCCCCCCCCCAAGGTCCAGTCCCTCATTTCAGAATAACCCTACTTTGAATGGAAGTTAAACCCGTGACCACCCCGGTCAGGAACTCCACAAAAGTGAGTAAACCTTACCACCTCTCTTGTAAACCATTTCCTAAAGACTCGATTACTAGGATAAATTTAAGATAGGAACTAACTCAAATGTTGGCAAGTAAAACCAACGTGAACCAATCGGTATTTTTTGCCAAACCGGTTCGGTTTTGGACCGGTTTTGTCGATTCGTAAGACCGGTTTTGGTTCTTAATCAGTTTTTTCGCGCACAATTAGAAAAAAAAGGCCGATATGAAAAAAATATAAACATAAAAATTCGACTTTTATTATTTTTTTCGGTTTTCGAAATAAGAAACTAGGAAAATGAAATACATAAAAAACATAATTCAAAATATTACAATCAATTTTTTTTTGTTAAGCTTCGTCCGAATTACTTTGGCGCAGCGAAGCATCGTATGCGAGTTCTTCGTCCGATAGGGGTTCACTTAGTCATTCTTCCACCTCTTCGTCATGTATTCTTCGTTCAAGTTCGGTTTGGTCTTCAAGAGATGTTTTATGTTGTACTCGATCCACCGCGTCGAAGTGATCTTTTAAGCATATGCACATCTCCAACGATTCGGCGTTTCTTGGCCAAATAGTTCGGCGTGTGTCGTCTCAAGAATACTATCAATGGTGGGTTGGTTTGTGGAACCGGTTTGAGATGGGTTTGATGAAGAAGCTATGGAATGATGTAGCAAAGAAGCAAAGCGAAAAAAAACGAGCGAATACTATTGCGTTTTTCGGTTTTTTGGGTCGTTTTTTGCGTTTTTTAGTGTTGTGATCAATCCAAAACATCTAAAACCTATTTATACTAACTTGGTGTGGCAAAATAGTGATTTAGGGTGCAAATTAACGGTCAAAAACATCAAAAAACGAGCCAACGGCTAGTTTTTAACGTCTTTAATCGTCCAACGGTTCGAACCGGTTTCAAACCGGTTTTTGTGTTCGGTTCACGAACCGGTTCGTGTAGGAACCGGTTCAGTTTGGTTTTGCTGAAAAAAACGTGAAACGACCCAAAAACCGCCGGTTTATATATGAAACCACACCGATTCGTGTAAGAACCAGTTTTTGAACGAACCGGTTTTTTTGATCACCTCGTAAACTAGACAAAGCACCTGGGCCATAGCCCATTTCCAACTTCCCACCACCCACGTAATTCTTTGTTTTTGAACCCAAGGTTTGTTTAGGGTTTTGTTCTATATATAATCATCATCATCATCATCATCATCATCAGCAGGTTAGTCTATATTTCTCTTCTCTGCAATTGAATTAGGTTCCATTGTTGCAATCTAGAGCTTTGTATGCCTGTATATTTAGATTAATTAATTATCTGTCATGTGAATGTGTCATATTTACGTTTTGTTTGTTATCGGAAGGAACCCTAATCTTTCTGCAATCAATGGCGGCCATAAGTGGTTATGAATCCATCGATTTCGCCGACGCTGTGGCCGTGGCGAGGAAGATGAACTCCAGTGTCCGTAAAAACGACCTGTGTGAGGTCCGCAAGCTGTATCAGGCGCTATGCAAGAGTAGTATGTTGGTTTACCCTGAGGATGACTACATTAGTCAGTGCGACGGCACCGAATATCTCTGCTGCGTGCTGTACCGAGAGATATACAACCGTCGCTTCTTTGCTACAGCAGCTCCAACTTTAGCTCAGTGGACTGATTCTTGGTGTAACTATTGCCATATCTTTCAGGCACTCTCTTTTTCTCTTTCACTTTTTCATAATTCCATTATTTTATTTGTACAAGTTCAATTGGATTTAGATTTAATTTAAGAAAGATGATCATTGGTTTGTTTGTTTTGGTCTTGAGTAGAATTATTATTAAGTGTTTGTTTGCTGGTAATTTAGTTTTAGGTTTTAGATTGAGTTTATTAATTGCATCTTTGAAACATTTTATGCTCTTTTAGCTTCTTTCTTGGGTTAGGCTAATATAGTATAGTAACAAGCTATTAGTGTTTTTTCAGGCTCTGTCTCTTATGTCGTATACGCATTTTCCTTACGAGTGGTTGTGGGACTTGGTAGATGAGTTTGTGAATCAATTTCAGTCCTTCTGCCAGCATCGGGCTCGGGCCTTAGAAACCAAAACTGAGCACGATATCTATCTAATAAGACTACAGCATGAGATAAGACTAAATTTCGAGGTTATGCATTCATTCCGTTATGTTCCAGGCAAGTAAATAGTATACATATGATGATAATGTTTTTCTTTTGGCAGGTTTGGAGTGTGCATAATTTTCTCAAACTCTTGCAAGGATTGATAAAACGTTCTTCGATAATTCAGATTCTAAATCAGGCAAAAGATGGGGGCCTTCAACTGTTGACAGCACCAGCAGATAATGTTATGAAGGTCTTGGGCTACTTCAGCATGGTTGGTTTGTTAAGAGTCCATTGTTTATTGGGAAATTATCAAGCTGGACTCGACTGCTTGCTTCCTATTGACATAAGTCAGCAAGGATTTTACACCAGTCTAATTGCCACTCGCATCACAACCATCTACCATTATGGCTTTGCTAATCTTATGCTCGGCTGGTATCTTCTTCGCTTTTATTTATTTATTACATTTAAACAGAAAGCATAGTATTATGGCTTTGCTAATCTTATGTTCTTCTTCGCTTTTATTTATTTATTTATTTATTTATTTATTACATTTAAACAGAAAGCATAAACAATGCATTGGTGATTGACTACATATGTAGGTATGCAAAAGCCATACAAGAATTCAACCGCACTCTTGTCTACATTTTCGAGATTAAGCAGCCTCAACAGAATGAGCAAATTCTAAGCAAGATTGAAAAGATGTATGCTCTGCTAGCCATCTGCCTCTCACGTTGTCCTTCTCAACACCAATTTATCGATGAAAACGTCAAATCTCAACTAATGGAAAAATATGGTGAAAAAATGTCGAGAATGCAAAGATACGATGATGATGATGATGATGCTGCTGCTGCTGCTGCTGACCTTTATCGGGAGCTTTTGTCATATGCATGGCCCACATTTAGCACACCCTTTGCACCAAGCTCTGGTGACCCACGTGAAGTTTACGACAAGGTACAAATCTTTTGCTCAAATTAATTGCTGGCAAGTGGCACTACTGTACTTTGTTGGTTGTGTGAGTTTTTTTTATATGTATTGTTCAGGAAGAACTTGCCTTTTATGATGCTAAGCTTTTGGCAATTGCATATCCTGAATTTTTCGGACCCAATGCCTCCAGCTATGTCGAGTCATATGCCAATCACCACCAGGTATGAATCTTTTGCTCAAATGGATTTGCATTTTAGTGTTGGTTTTATATATTGGTTAGGAGTCAATCTGTTCGGTCCATTTGACGAGTTACACGTCTTGGCATCTCTCATGTAATGATTGTTGGGAGAAGTTGCCAATCTGTCTTTTAAGTTACATCGTGATTACTTTTTGCGTCAACTTGTTAAGGTAACATCTCTGCATTACTCCTCAGCTCAGTGACGGTTTTTTTTTTCCTCCTTGCAGCAGCTTGATTCAGTGATTGCCAGTCTGTTAGATTTATATATCTGAAATAATTTTTGTTTCTGAATGTATTGGGTCTAATGTTAGGCTTGCATTATGAAGTGGATTGGATGGATTTTATTGTGTTTGAACTTTGAAGTTATAACCAACTCCAATGAATATATTTCATATATTGAGAGCTCAGATCTCTCATCATCCCTTTGCCCTCTAATATTACTTTTACAAATTAATGCTCTATTTCCATTTGATTTGATTTGATTTTCCAAAACTATGATATTAATATTGATTTTGTTGTCACACTAAAAAGTTAATAAAATGAAAAAAAGGCACACCACGGACAAAAAATAGTGTACTAAAAATGTCATCGTTTTAACGTGTTGCACATCATGGCATCTCTCACGTAATGATTGTTGAAAAGACTCGCCGATCTGTCTTTTAAGTTATATGGTGATTACTTTTTGTGTCAAATTGTTAAGGTAACATTTCTTCATTACTCTGCTCAATGACTTTGTTTTGTTTTGTTGCAGCTTGAAGTAGTGATTGCCAATATGTTAAAATTTAAACTTAAATAATCTTTGTTTCTGGATGTTTTTGGTCTAATGTTAGGCTCTGTTTGGAGAACATTATGCACTGGATTGGATGGTTTTTTGGTCTAAATTAGAAACTGAAAGTTAACAATGTGCACACACTACTCAGAAACTATCATATTTGCAAGAGCCATAACCCCACGACTGCTTCACATACCATTCTTTGACTTCAACAGAATAGTCAAATGCGAATAGTTAATAAATCTGATACAAAATGCAATTAAGCTTCACCATTCCTTAGTTTGGCAACCATTTTAATTGTAACTAGGCTTCACCATTCCTTAGTTTGGCAACAGTTTAAATTTTAATTAAGTTTCACCAGTCCTTGGTTTGGCAACAATAAGTAGCTGATTTGGGCTGTGTTACTACTGTAACATAGGAACTTGAAAATATTATATAAACCTCAACAATAATAAAATAATTTAATCCTCATACCAATATACAATAAGACTTCAAAAGTTTTTAAAACCATAATTGTAGGACCGTTTCTTGTCAAACAAAAAAAAATACTCACTTGGTTTTATATCCGAATCAAAGGAGGAAACAAAGATAATATAAATCTTTAAAAAAGTAATGCATACATTAATCTCTTAAGAAAAGTGTGATTATGTTTCTTCCACCATTTCAACTTTATCCGTCATATTATGTATCATACTCACGTGTCATTAGAGCTTGCGGTTTGCTCGATGCTTCAAGCGTTGAGGTTGATGGTTCATTCCGTGAAACTTGAAGACAGGCGGTGTTCAAGCCTCTCACATCGTGAGGTCAATGGTTCACCCAATCACAACCGAACACTCACCTTCCGTTTCTTCTCAAGGGAAATTTCATGCCACTCACTCACGCCGTAAGACTTAGGAAGGGATGTGTCACGCTCTGAGCCTGTTGTGAGGATCACGTTAGCATTTCAGACGAACTGTTTTTTCCCTCACGTGAGGGCAATGGCACAGCTTCCTTGGGGCGGGCAGAGGCGGCCACCACCCCCCCCCCCCACACACACGAATTTTCGCTCAGAAGTTCCGATTATATAGCATTCGTATAATTTTTTTTTTTTGATATATATGGTTTCGACCCCCCGTTTTTTTAATAAAAAAAAATTAGTTATGTACTTCCAACCCCGGTCTGGATTTTCAAGCTTCTTCATTGTGTGAGGGGCGCATGACATGACACCACTTAACTATATGGGGCTAAGTCTAAAGGACATAGGGTGTGCAAACTACTAAACAATAGGACATTTAGGGGCTGTTTGGTTAATTAAGTGCTGAATCATTAAGAGGTCTGAATGGTTAAGTGTTGAATCATTAAGTTGGACCTCTTAATGGTTAGTATTCTTGTCCCATATTGGTATGAGAGCCTCATTAAGGTTCAGCCTACTTCAGTGCTTAATGATTCAGCAACATCTCAAATCTTAATGATTCGAATACTGAATCATTCAGCGCTGAATGGTTCAGAGCCTCATTAAGAGGCTTACCAAACAGCCCCTTAGTGTAGTTAGTAAAGACAAACAACACATAATGCAATGGAGTATAAAGTTACATAATTTGCAATTTAGTCTTGATTTTATTATCACTTGCGTCATAGTTGATCGTAAAACCTTTTTCAAAACGTCACTTTTACATCACTTCTTTTCCTTCAATAATGTTAGGAGAAGAAACACGTTTATTTCTTGACACTATTTATTCCTTCATAACATGGGGAGTAGCTAAAAACCAATGTACTTTTTGTATTTTCTCATAAAATTCCTTGTACAATTATTTGTACGAAAAAACCAATGTTCTCACGAATGTCCCTCAACAAATTTTTTAAACTTTAAAGTTCCATCACATGTTAAAATTGATCAAATTGTGATAAAAAAAATAAATAAAAGTAAACTGCAATCATTTGCGTCCAAGCGATTTACTCAAATGTTCGATTGAGTCCCTAAGCTCCAAATTTCATTATCTGAGTCTTTGGGGTTTCATTTTCTCTCTCCCTTTGCATCCCTGTTATAGACAGTCAGATTTCTGTTACAAGATATGTTTAAAGCTCATTATGCCCTTTAGGTTTTGCAATTTGAGGCCCTCGTGCACTTTAACCTTTCACCCTACAACTTCATCTCCTTCTCATCTTTGTTTCTCCAAATGATCTGGATGGAAATCCGGTGGATGGATCGACCATGATTTAAGAAATGAATGAAAATCCAATGGATGGATCGACCGTGATCTAAGAAGTGAAAGAGCAATAAAGGAGTATGGATGAATATACTAAGAGCCATAAATAATTTTAGCAAATTATAATTGCAGTTTTAAACATCAATCCACAACTTTTTACCCCAAGTGGTACAACCACTGACCAAGAAAACTAAGAAATACTGAGTCTTTGAATGTCATATTTTTTAAGCACCAATATGAAGGATAATTTACACAATTTATTTGAAAACTAGAATGCTACCCCACCTGTTGTGACGGAGTTATGGCGGTTGTTTATTATTTTCTCATGTGTAATTTTAATATTTTACAATTGGCGGTTGTTAATTGTTTTGTCGTGTGTTTTTTTTATGCTACCGTGATCATAATAAAATAAGTAGAACACTTTTATCTCTCTTACAAATTTATGATATAAAATAGTAGGTTTAAAAGAGTTGCCCATGCTTTAATGTCTATATTCACAAATGACAACGTGACATTAAGATCATGTTTGGCTTTTCAAATTTTCACCTTCTTATTACTTATAACTTTTTCAAAAATGTTAATAAGTTAAAACAATGTGTTTAGCAAACCAAAAGTCCTTATTATTTTAACTTTTTATTTGTCTTTGATAAGTTGTTTTGAAAAAGTAAGAATTTGTGAATTACCAAAATTCCTTATGACTTATTAGGGAAAAGTAAGGATTTGTGACTTATCAAAACTCCTTACCTGAATAAGCTAAGCCAAACACTTTTCACAAAATAACTTATTGACTTCCCCCATCACATAAGCTAATCCAAACACTTTTTTAAAACTCCTTTTTAAAAAGTAATAAGTTAATAAGTCCTTTTAACCAAAAAATCCTTTTAGAGTTAAATAAGTTTATCCAAACATACCCTAAAGGACCTAGTGCAACAAAGATACCTGACTCCTTGCCAAACAATTATCTTTTAGATGTAAATGTGCAATATTATTGTTAGCATTGTAATGGTTAAAATCAAATGCACAATGAAAGAAAATAGGAAGTCGTAGGAATGCTATCAAATAGACTCCGATTAAACCCATTCAAGTGGCACCGGAACCGTCTCATCAAACCCTACGATCTTAATTTTAGGGTTTCGCTTTTTTGGATTTTTAGCTTTTAGTTTTTGGCATTTACGTTATATCATTGTGTCTTTTATGTAGCTGAAGAAGTAAATACCTCTCCTAGTAGACAAGAATGCTGTTCCGGCTATGAATAACTTACGCAACTGAATCCGGGTGCCTGCAAAACAAAACACCGTTAGGACTCGTCACAGAAAAGGGGGTTTCCTGTGACCACCCTCCGGCGTGAGAATAAGTATTGGTTCTTGGTGTGAGAGTAAAGCAAAAGCTTTTATGATTGTGTGTGTGTGTGAAATATTATTTACCTCTGACCTCTATTTATAATCTTTCTTACTTTCCTCGTAACCGCCTCTTTGAGCCTATCTCCAGGAGCTTATTCTCCGGTTTTGATGGAGATAGGCCTTATCTTCTCTTTCGAACCTTCCTTCCCCGATTCTCGGGAAAGAGGTTGAGCCTTATCAATCATCCGGGATACGACCGTTTTGGTTCACCCGGCGTATATCTGCCGTTGGGCCGGCCCGAAGGTAATGGGGCCTTTATGTGGTATTGGGCCGATCCATCTAGATTGGGCATACCTCGTCATGTCCCCCCAAGTCTAGTGATAAGCAAACTTGGTTATTACTAGGCTTTTAAAATGACAAGTTATATGATACTTTGATAGTGACGTAAATGCCAAAATAAAAAATCTTTATAGAGTATAGCGCCGCATGGGTAAGGCACGTGATGTGACGTCACCCTGAGTTGTCGCCTCAGTCGTTTTAACAGTCTGAGCAACTCAAGGGTTCTGACTGTTGGCGGTTTGATTTTAAAATTTAAAAACGCGTGCAAACTTCCGCCTATAAATTAGCTGGTTGCCACTGAAATGTCCAGTCCAAAGTAACTAATTATCAATTTCCCTCTGAAATGGCTCCCAAAGCTAGCACATCACGAACCACCATGAGTGTTGCCCAAATTCATACTAGTTGGTCGGTAACGGCACTACAATCTTTCCTTTCTGAGTGGCGTATATCACCGGAGTGGAATCCTGTGTGTCCAGGGCCCACCGATGTTGCCTTCCCCTTGAAACCTGGGAAAATCACCCTATATGCTGAGTTCTTCAAGTTTTGCCACTTCCGGCTACCGGTTACTCAATTCATGGTTGAATTGCTGTCATACTATAAGGTAAACATTTCTCAGCTGCATCCCTTAGGACTAATTAAGGTGAAGCATTTTGAATTTTGTGCCCGGGGACTGGGTATGTCCCCCCAGCTGGATGTCTTCCGAGTGTTTTATGTCCTTGTGTACAAGGGAGAGTATTTCACGTTTGACCGTCGCCCCGGGGCTCCTTCCTGTATTGAGAATTTTCCCCCCAATGTGCAAGATAAAAACTGGAAACGAAAGTTCTTCTTTATCGACGAGGGTGTGTTGCCGGTTACTGCACCGGCGCAAACCCCTGAAGGGAAAACAAAGTTTGCTGACGAGAGCCCTGCTCCGGCTGTCTTTGAGAAGCTCCCACTGTATGTGGCTCTGGTGAACCACCCTACCCCGTGCACTCATATTCTTGAACGAGCCCTTGTAGCCGTCGGTATGAGCCGTATTTGGGTTGATGACACCATATATCCGGAGTATCGTCAACGAGACCAAGGTAGGTCCTGTTACATAGTTTATCATTTACAGAGTATATTTAATTAAACCGTTGTTTCTGTGTTCAGATGAGTGGCATTACTTTGATGCCATAGATCCACAGGTCATCCCCCATATTAAGGAGCATGACCGTCTGCTGGGGGACGACGAGGCGGACATTCTTACCCAGACGGTGAAGAATTTTGTGATTCCTGCTCTTCCGGTTCAGAGTCGCCCTGATCAATCGGGTACTTCTGCTCCGATAATCACTGAGGCACCGGCTTCACCGCCTCTGAACCCAGATCCTCTCAGCGTTTCTGATCCTGTTGTTACTGCTAGTGGGAAAAAGAAGAAGACTCGGAAGAGGAAAGCCGGTTCGCCTGATGTATCATCATTTCTTGCCAATCGTCGCGAGCTGCTGGCCAGCAAAGAGGAAAGACTTGGTAAGGATCCTTTTTCATACCTTCAGCTTCTTTCTTTTTCCCTGTTTTTATGGTTATTTGCTTACTTGTGTCCAGGTACTCCCCTCCTGGACGAGGGTACTTCCACACAACAAGCCAAGGCCTCAAGCCCTGTTACTGCAGCCGTGTCTGAGCAGGGTGTGGATGCCCCTGCGGTTACGTTGCCTACTACCCTTCCATCTGTTGCTGTGTTTTCAACTGCCGTTACAGCCACTACCATCTCGGCTCCTCGCCTAGTCGTCACAGAAGAACCTAACAACACCTTATCAGTCGGTATCACCTTTTCTCCAGCTACCATGATTACCACACCATCAGTGTCTGCCTCTTCAAGCACTCTGTCAGCTCCGGCCAGTACTGCCATGATTACCACATCATCAGTGGCAGCTTTCTCAAGCGTTATGCCGGCTCCCATTAGCACTGCCATGCCTCCTGATGCCCAGACGAGGTTGCACCTTGGTAGCTCCAGTAGCAAAGCCTTTAGGGATATGTCCCGGGTGAGCTTTACTGAGCTGCTACACGATGTACAACACCACCCCATTGCATTTCCTGGTGGTGTAAGATCCGGGCAAATGTCGTTCAGTGTGGACCCCGTTGAGTCGGAAAAGATGCTTTCTCATGCTTACGCTCCCGGTATTAATTGGAATCCTTCCTTGCCGAATACAAAATACACCCCTAAGTGGAAGGTTGCTCAGTCCACCCGGTTGATTGATCCAGACGTCATCAGGCATTGGGTTGACCATGCCTTTCCTCCTGCCGAACGGTACTACCTCCAGGGTCTGGATAATGCTCAGCTGGCTGAGAATGTTCTTGGATCTAGTGTAAACTCCGTAGCTTCCATGTATGAGGTGCTGCGCCGTTGGCGTTCGGATGTAGGGGATTTATATGATATGCACGTGTCTCATAGCAAACTGTCCGTGGAAGCTGAGGCATTGTTGCAATCTTTGGGAGATTGCCGGAAGGAGATTGCGGAGATGTCGTCCATCTGGGATACTTACGAACGGGACAAGACTCGTCTGATAAATACTCATAACGACGAGAAGCTTGAAATTCTACGTTCCCATGATGGGTAGGTCCGGCTGGTACGGAGTTTAGAGGATCGGGTGAAGCTCTTAGACAAGGACTTGCAGGTGGAAAGAGAGAATGTTTCCAAGGCTAAAGCCGACCAGGAGAGGTATGAACAGCTGGCCTCTGAGATAGAGGGTTATGAATCCCGTGCCCGGAGGGCAGAAGAGGAGAGGGACACCATGCTGAAGCAACTGAACGCTCTCAAATCGGAAGCTGAGACTGCTTCAAAGAATGCTTCCAATCTTACCGAGCAGTTGACAGCTGCCCATGCCCGGGTGAATGTTTTGGAGACGGACCGGGATTGGCTGATATCCAAAGGGTTCCGGGCTTCGTGGAGCCATATACGTGGGGGAGGTCAGTACCAACAAAGATTAAATGACTTTTACTGGACCGCTGTGGAATCCGGGTACCAGGATGGTTTGAGGCATGGTCATCGTCACGGGATTCTCGGGCGAAAACTTCCGGAAGCCACCGACCATGAGAAAGGAGTTGAACAGCGGACCTCCAAGGCCCTAGAAGCCCTTAGCAGCGATTCCCTGGATGAGCTTGCACAGCTGCAGGCCCAGACTGGTGATGAAGGTATGTCAAACGTCCGGGCCTTCCTTGAACCTGTGATTGCCAGTTCCTCCTCCAGTTCTTCAGACGATGAATAATTGTTTAACATTTGTAATGTGTTGGAATTTGCTATTTGTGTACTGATCCGGTAGAATCTTTTGTGTAAACACCTATCTGAATGAATGTTATGTTTATTTAATTTCTAAGATATAATATTGTTAGCCCGAGATCCTCCAGCAGGCTATAATGAAACGTCTTGTCGTCATTAATACTTGTAATCATATTGCTGACGTTAGCTATGCAACTTAACCGTCACATCCACGTGTCAGGCGGCTTGTGTCAGTGTCATTATTGCAGGGTGTTTAAACTCCCAATGATAACTTAACCGTCACAATAATCCCCTTTATAAGTAGAGTTTCATATCATGCCTACGTGCACATTTCCACTCGCTCATTATGCCACGTAGGTTCGTCTCTCTGAAAAAGTACTTGAAAGAGCTTGATGCTCTAGAGGGACTGAGGGAGCTGCAACGCCAGTCCCAAGAACTGGATGAGGCTGTGCCTGTTTTGGAAGTCCCCTCTCAAGAACTAGTCGAGATTCTTCCACAGAGGTCCTGCCGGTTGGTGTATCGTCGTCGACCAAAAGCCGTCCCGCCGTTTCCTTCCGAAGTTGCAGAAAACGTAGGAGAGGAACTCGCTGCTCCCGTTGTGATACCAAGAGTTTCTACAACTCCTCTGGAGATGAAGGATGACGTCCAGGTTCGGTCAGCCAGTGTCTCGGCTCCTGCCCGTTATGGGTTGGTTTACCGGCGTGGTGCTGGACGCCGACCCTCTCCTTGGGTTCCTTTGGAGGATGACGTACCCATGGTTCCAAGAGCTGTTTCTGTTGGAACGTCAAAGGTGAATGAGGACGTGGAGGTGTGGTCCTTTAATCTCCAATCAGAGGAGATGAGGATGTATGAGGAGTTTTGGGTCCTCCCTCTTGCTTGCAATCCCGAAGGTGACTTGCTATACACCCCTGCAGAGGTGTTTGCCCTGTTGGAGGGTTGCAATGATTAGTGTTTTGTAGTCAAGTAAGACTAAGTGAAATAGCGCTATGTATAGGTGGTAGGAAGTTTGTTTTTTGATGGCTTTGGATTTTTGTCCTGCCCCTACCCTTTTTGTAATCTTGCTTGGAAAAAGCAGTTTGTTTATAATGAAGCATATAAAAACTATAAATGCCGTCATCGGCGTCTTATTATTAGTTGCAATGTCAAAATAAAATAAAAACTTGATTACCCGGGTATCGTGGTTACCGGCCGGGCATGCTTACAGCGGCCTATGGCCTAAGACTTTTCGTCACCTATCATTACATATAACATTTTCTGAGCTGGGCAGCTTTCCAGCTTCTGGGAACCGGCGTGCCGTCCAGCTGCTTTAAGCGGTATGCTCCCTTTCCCAGGTCTTCAGCGACCTCATAGGGTCCTTCCCAGTTTGGGCCTAGCTTTCCCTGGGGTTGTTGCCTGCTAGCATCGTTATCCCTCATGACCAGGTCTCCAATCTTGAATGAGCAGCTTCTGACCCTTTTGTTGTAATATTTTTCCAATAGTCTCTTGTACCGGGCTTCTTTAATGTGAGCTTCATCACGCCGAGCTTCCAACGATTCAAGGTTGTGCCTTAGCAGCTGGTCATTGTTGGTATCCTGATCAGCATGCCGGCTGGACGGTAGCATCACCTCGACCGGGATCATCGCCTCTGATCCGTATGTCAGGCAAAAGGGAGTTTCTCCATTACTTGTTTTGGGCATTGTCCGGTGGGCCCAAAGGACATGCGGGAGCTGATCAACCCATGATGTTCCCTCTTGGTCCAAGCGTCTCTTCAGCCCGTCTAATATGCTCCTATTGGCTCTCTCGACCTGGCCGTTTCCCTGAGGATGGGCCACGGATGTGAATATCTGTTGTATGTTCAGGCTCTTGCACCACTCTTGTATATGCTTATCCACGAACTGTGTCCCATTGTCACTGACCAGGTACAAGGGGACCCCAAACCTGCAAACCACATGTTCCCACAAGAATTTCTTGATGTTGCACGCTTCTATCTTGGCCAACGGTTTGCTTCAACCCATTTAGTGAAGTAGTCAATGGCTACTACCAGGTACTTGAGTTTTCCCGGAGCTAAAGGAAAAGGCCCGACCAAGTCAATACCCCACTTCTGAAAAGGCCATGCTGCTGTTACCGAGATCAAGTTATTCTTCGGACGAATCGTTACCGGTGCATACTTCTGGCAACTGACGCACTTCTTGAGCTCTTCTACGGCCATGTTATGCATTCCGGGCCAGTAGTAACCTGCACTAGTTATTTTTGCTACTACCGCCCGGGGTCCCGCATGTATACCACATATTCCCGAATGGATGTCCCTTATCAAGTACCTAGCCTCCGAAGGGGATACACATCTCAGGGCCGGTCCCAGGTAGGATTTTCTGTAAAGAATCCCGGCTTGGATCTCGTATTGCAGTGACTTGGTCCGGATCTTCATTGCTTCGGCCTTATCCTCCGACAAGCTTCCGTCTGTGAGGTACCTATGTATGGGGGTCATCCAGGAGACCTCGACCGTGTGAACCGAATGGACTTCAGACGCCTGTGTGGACGGGTGCTTTAAAGTTTCAATATGGACGTTAGCATCTGTGCCTGAGGAAGCCAACTTGCTGAGTGCATCGGCTATGTCATTCTTGTGCCTTCTCACATGGTGCAATGTGACCTTCCTGAACTTTGTCATTAGCTCTTTTGTCTTCTCCAGGTACTTGATCATGGACTCATCCTTGGCCTCGTATGAGTCGTTGACCTGGTTGTTTACCAATAGTGAATCCACATGGGCGTCTACCTGGGTGGCACCCAGGGTCAAAGCCACTCGCAGTCCTGCTAGCAGGGCTTCGTATTCAGATTGATTATTAGAACATTCAAAGTCAAACCGTAGGGCGTAGAGGAACCTTGCGCCCTCCGGGCTGACCAGCAGTAACCCTGCCCCGGCTCCCTTGCTATTTGAAGAGCCATCAGTATACAGCTGCCACGGAGTGGATTCATCTTCCAACGTGTCCTCAAATCTTGGTACGGATTCTTGGATCTCTTCGCCTTCCGGGATCTCGGTCATGAAATCAGCAAGGACCTGTCCCTTTACCGCCGCTCTCTTCTTAAAAGTTACATCCAGCGCCCCCAGCTCAATTGCCCACTTGGCGAGTCGGCCAGATACTTCCGGTCTGTTCAAGATTTGTCCCAACTGGAAGTTTGTTAAGACTTCCACTTCGTGTGCTTGGAAATATCTGCGCAACCTCCGGGACGAATGAACCAGCGCCAGTACTAATTTTTCCAAAGTGGGGTACCTGGTTTCGGCATCGGAAAGCGTCCGGCTGATGTAATAAATTGGTGTCTGGCACTTATTTCTCTCGACCAACAAAACAGAACTAACGGCATGATGACCGGCTGCCAGATACATTTTCAACACTTCTCCTGGACGTGGTGCCGTTAGCATGGGTAGGTTACCGACGAATGTCTTCATCTGTTCAAATGCTTTGTCCGCTTCTTCAGTCTATCTGAATTTGTTCTTGTTCAGGCAATCTTTGAGTGTGGAGATGAACGGCAATGAACGCTCGGCATGCCTGGCCAGGAACCTGCTGATGGCGGCCAGCCTCCCGTTTAGTGTTTAAGCATCTTTCAGTGTTTTAGGGTCAGGCATGTTTCGAATGGCCGCTACCTTCTCCGGGTTGACTCGAAACCCGTCTTTTGATACTATCACTCCCAGGAACTTACCTTCTTCAACTCCGAAAGAGCACTTCCCCGGGTTTAGTTTAATGTTGTATTCTCGGAGAGTATCAAATGTTTCTTCTATGTCCTTCAACATCATATCTTCCGTCTTGCTCTTTATCACCAAATCATCCACATATACCTCCAGGTTCCTGCCGATCTGATGCTCGAATGCCTGGTCCATTAATCTTTGATACGTCGCCCCGGCATTTTTCAAACCGAACGGCATTTTGGTGTAGCAGAATATGCCGGCGTCCGTGTGAAAAGCCGTCTTGTCCTCATCTTCTTTTGCCATCTGAATCTGGTGATATCCCTTGTATGCATCCAAGAAACATTTAAACTGGAATGGAGCCAGGGAATCAACTTTGAGGTCTATCTCCGGGAGCGGATAAGCATCCTTAGGACATGCTTTATTCAGATCCTTGTAGTCCACACACATCCTCCAGGTCCCATCATGCTTCCGGACCATGACAGGGTTAGCGACCCACGTGTGGTATTTAGTCTTTTTCAAAATCCCGGCTTCTTCTAGCTTCTTAACCTCTTGTACTACAGCTGCTCTCCGATCAGGAGCCATACTCCTTCTCTTTTGCATGACCGGTTTTACGTTTGGGTAAGTAGACAACTTGTGCTCTGCCTTTGCCCGTGAAATCCCGGTCATGTCAGAGTGCGAGAAAGTGAAAACATCCATGTTACGTTTCAATAGCCGCTTCAACTTTTCTTGAGTGGTTGGAGCCAAGGAGTTTCCAATAGTGACCGTTTGGTCGGGGTGTTTTGCACTCAGGACCCACCTTTCTGGGCCACGAATCCCGGACGGTGCTTGACGACAAGTCGTGCCATCGGATACTGCACACACTTTCTCTCCAGAAACAGTGGTTATCCCATGCGGGGTTGGGAACATGAGAAACCCCCTGGCAGTAGATACCAGGGCGTCAATCCGTCCCAACGTATACCGACCTATGATTAATTTATATTGAGAGGTAGCCGGGATCACTAGGAAAGTGACCAAGATCGTGCGCTCCCTATAGCCATCGCCAAGAGTGACCGGAAACGTCAACTGCCCCAACGGCTCTACACTTTCTCCTGTGAACCCTTTTACCGGGCCATGGGCCGGTGCTAGCATTTTCTGATCTTCACTTGTCATTCTTCTGAAACATGGCTCGTAGATGATGTCCTCTGAACTGCCTGTATCTACCATGATCCTCTTCATGCTATAGTCGCCCACTGCAGCTGATATTACTAATGCTTCCATCTTCAAGGCCTTGTAATAAGGCGGCACTGTCATCGTTGCCTCCATCCAAGGTTCAATTGTCTCAAAACGCCTTTTGGTACCACTGTTAGCTTCTGGCCGTATAGCGTTGATCTCTCTGGGTTTCTTTCCGGCTGCCTTGTCCTCCCAAGTTGAGGGACACGGCTTCATATCCTTAACCAGATGTGCTAATTTTCCCGTCCTGACAAAGTATTCTATTTGTCTCTTGAGCTGAAAACAATCATTTGTATCGTGACCATTACCCTTGTGATAGTCACAGAATTTTGACTTGTCTTTTGATGGCGAATCTTTGACCGGACGAGGAGTGTTCAGCCTTAGATTTTCAGTTTCTAATATCTGGGACGATGTCTTGATAAGCTCCGGATAATCTAGTTTGGGCTTGGAAGCTGTTTCCCCTCTGCTGGAGTAGGAGTCCCGGGACTTCTCCGATCTTCGTCCTTGATCCCGGCGATCATCTCGCCGGTCATCCCGGCGTTCATCCCGACGGTCATCCCTTGAGTAAGGTTGGCCAGACCGTCCCCTGTTCCTGGAGCTTCGAGAGTCTTGGTTGTCACTTGCCTTGGTAGTTTCATGCTTCTTCCGTACCGCATGATTCATGGCGATCGATTTCTCCTGCTTGACATATGTCTTGGCTATAGTCATCATTTCGTCCATGGTTTGCGGGTATCCGTAAGGACTATGGAGCTTCCTTAACAATCCATCATCATTCACCCCCATGGTGAATGCGGTGCACGCCAATTCTTTAGTAAGGCTCGGGATTTGTAGCCGTTCCTTGTTGAAACGGATTATGAAATTCTCCATTGGCTCATTATCTCTCTGGCGGATGTGCATTACCTCCTCTCTGTACTTTGTATGTCTACGCTACTGGCTGAACTGTTGAGTGAATCCCTTATGAATATCTCTCCAATTAGAAATAGACCTGGGCGGTAAACTATCCCACCAGACCCGTGCTGCCCCCACAAGGGTCTGAACAAACATGTGGCACCAGGCCTGCATCGGCCAATCTTTGGACGTTCCTACGGACTCGAAAATGCTCAAATGATCATCCGGGTCCCCGGTTCCATCATACTTACCCACTGTTGACGGGAGCTTCAGATTTGGAGGTAACGGAGCATTAGCTATCCTCTCCGAGAATTTGGAATAATTTGCCATTGTCGGAGGACGATATGGCCGGGTAAGGTCTTCATCATCACCTTGCTCCTCATTCTCCTGTAACGCTGCTGGGTTTTGCTGCCGGCCCTGAGGAGGGCCCGCAGAAGTTCCGGGACCACCCGGAGTAGTCTCGTAGGTGAGACGCGTGCGGACGTCGTTCAACCTTTCGCTTGAAGGTACCCCAGTTTGGGGGTTCCACCCAGGAAGAGGTGGTTGTACTGGAGGATACATGTATGGGTAAGGGTACGAGAATGCACCCCAGCAGATGGTGCACACATATACCCATACGGAGACATGGGATAATAAGGCATGAACGGCTTATTTCCGGGTGTAACCGGAGTATAAGGTGGCATGTTTGGTTGCATGAGGGTGGCTTGTGGTGATGATGTCATGGCTGCTGAGATTGCGGCTGAGAAGAGGGGGAGACTTTGCGCTGCGGTAAACCAGGGCACGGATGACGTCGGCGCCAGCACTCGAGGAGTTGAGAAGCTTGTACTAACGATTGGTCGAGTGTAAGTGGACGACGAAACCGGTCCTCTTATGAAAGGGAAACGTCCCAGGTGACTCCCGGACGACACTAAGGTCTGCGTATCACCCGGACGGGTAGTCGATGTTCTTGAAGAGAACCCCGGAGCCACTCCATCCCTTTCTCCTTCCGAGTCAGACGCAACTGCTCCATCTATCTGCTCTGCTGTGGGAATCAGATTCTGATTGCTTTCGGCCGGGTTGGTGGCCACTATGGTGTCCTGATTCGAGGTCATCTCGGTTCCTTGGGTTATTCAGCCGATAACTAACTCCTTGTACGTGTCCCACGGATGGCGCCAATGAAGAAGTAAATACCTCTCCTAGTAGACAAGAATGCTGTTCCGGCTATGAATAACTTACGCAAGCTGAATCCGGGTGCCTGCAAAACAAAACACCGTTAGGACTCGTCACAGAAAAGGGGGGTTTCCTGTGACCACCCTCCGGCGTGAGAATAAGTATTGGTTCTTGGTGTGAGAGTAAAGCAAAAGCTTTTATGATTGTGTGTGTGTGTGAAATATTATTTACCTCTGACCTCTATTTATAACCTTTCTTACTTTCCTCGTAACCGCCTCTTTGAGCCTATCTCCAGGAGCTTATTCTCCGGTTTTGATGGAGATAGGCCTTATCTTCTCTTTCGAACCTTCCTTCCCCGATTCTCGGGAAAGAGGTTGAGCCTTATCAATCATCCGGGATACGACCGTTTTGGTTCACCCGGCGTATATCTGCCGTTGGGCCGGCCCGAAGGTAATGGGGCCTTTATGTGGTATTGGGCCGATCCATCTATATTGGGCCTACCTCGTCAGTAGCATTGTATCTTTTTTCTTATTTTTATCATTGTGTCATTTCTGCGATTCATTATTACTTTTTTCTTCCGCATTATGTTATATTTTGTGGCTCATTGTGTCATATTTCATGATCTATTGTGTTTTTTCTTTTTTTTTTTGTATCTTTACCCTTTTTATTTTTGTTACACTTGATAGAATGACTTAACCCAACATTGTATATAGTGTACCTATTAAAAATTGCAGCAATTAATTTACTAAAAGAATATTAGCCCTAGAATTACAATCCAAATCAATAACAATTTTTCAAATCATAAACCAAAATAGTTTTTCTACTCATTAAAATATTAAAAAAAATGAAGTTCATTGTTTAAAATACATGTTACTACTTTTAATATTCTATAATACCTAGAGAAGCAACTTGAAAGTCAAATTACATGCTAGTACTTTAACATTCTACAACACCTAGAGTAGCAACTAGCAAGTTGATAAGAGGATCAAATAAAGCTAACAAAAGTATACAAAACAGCAAAGATAAAAACCATGATTGTATTCCCTCTCCAGAAGAAGTGGACAAGGAATGGAAAGCCGAGGGAAAATAACACAGAGTCGTAGAGACTAGCTTGCAAGAGTTTCATTGTTCGTAACTTTTTCCACTTACGTTTTGCGGGGTCCCCGTGTGCTTGTTGGTAAACTAAGGTTAAATAGAACGTCACAACGATGAAGTAAAACATAAGAAATGAGGATATGTAGATGTTGGTATGATACCCATTCTTCACATGGTGGTTATGATTATAGGTCAATAGTATTACAAGTGTTCCCAAAGCAACCAATACATATTCCATCTTCTCATTATACTGCTTCAGAAAACCTAGAAGATTGAAAATGTTTAATAAGTTTTCCAAAATTAAAATTGATTCAATAAAAAAAAAGAAAGATAAAAATAAAAGTTATTCTACCTAGGTTCTTTTGGTGGAAGAATAGGCACAGCCGAATGTGGGATGTGTGCCACAAAGCAACCAATACATATTCCATCTTCTCATTGGGATTTCTTAGTATTAAGTAGAAAAATAGTGATAAAGGATTTATCTCACCCAACTTATTGACAAAATCAGTAGGGAAACTATTCACATGTCGAATTTTAGTATTAAAACATTGATTTTAATCCTTAATAAAAAAAAAGTCCTTAGTGCGTTTATCCTATCTCCACGCTAAGACAAGAGTTACCAAACCCAAAATCCCAACCATAACCTCTAGGCCTCCTTCAAGCAATTAACATGTTTAGTTCTACATACACATAGAAAACATGAATGTTTTGAATTAACAAAACACAAGGTTGATGATAAGATTTTAAAGATTTCAAAAACTCACTTTCAATATGCTATTTACTACTTAAAGTTATTAACACACATCCCTTGTTAATCCATAGCTTGGTTTAGTTAATTCCCCATCAAGGGGTCTTAATCCCACAAATACCCAAAAGATCCTTAGCCCTTTATATCTTTAAAGATAGATATTAACACACATGGAAAGATTTTACAAATCATCAAAGAATTGATGAAGATTTAATGGTGTTCTTAAAGTTCTTAAATATTTAAAAAGACCTAAAAAAAGTCGGTAGAGTAGAGTATGTTGTTGGAGAGGAGAAATGGATTAAGCAAATTGAAATTGGGGTAAAAGACTTCTTATATAGAGCCTGGTAGCGAGGCACCACTTGTGACTGGGAAATCTTTGAGAATCTGTTGGAAGCCAGGCATGGGGCGTAGTTCTGATACATGGCCCGTGGTCAGCTCTTGTGGGCCCCATGAGATCCCTAAATCTTGATTCAGATGCACGGGGTGTGTTTGCAGTTTTTCTGGTCGAGAGGCATGCCCTGTGCCTCACTATTTTGCCCATAAAAATCATTTTTTTAGCTTTGTCTCGTTGAGATAGTCATGATTCGTATATTAAAGTCCCCGTAACTCATTTCGTAGCCCGAGATATGCTTATGTAAAGTTTTGGCCTTTATAAACACATCGTTGTCTTTTAGGCGTTTAGCTGGCTGCAAGGACCACTAGTTTGTCTTATTTTATGGAGACCGCTATTTTGTATGGACTTGAGGAATGGTACGTGCCTTGCAGGCATGAACCGTGTGTTGAGCTTCAACTTGACATTTTTTTTATTATCTTTTTATTTTGCATCTTTTGTCATTATTTTGTGGACCAACCGTCCTTAAAGATAAAATAAATTTACAACTAATTTACCAAGACTTATAATAAAAAAAATAAAAAGTGAGAATATAATTTTACACATATCAAAGGCCCTTGTTACTCCTTTGTCAAACAAACCAAAAGGGGGAGGGCAGTAGGGTTTTGTCTTAGATATGTCTTATTTGGGTCTTTGTTTTGGATCAGCTACAATAAGGCCCAAAACTAAACTATGATTTCAAGTCTGATTAAAAGGAAGATGGCCATATTTGTTGCAAATCGAAATTGGATTAGTTGGCTGTGAGAGATCCAGACATGACTTGGGACATGAAGCAATGCAACCAGAGGTGTTGATGGTCTTATGATCATTGGAAGAATTTGAGGGTAGCTTGGGTGTCTATCGAGTTGTGTTTGATTCTTAGTGGAATCAAAGGGCGGTTGTAAAGTGAACGTGGTTTATATTTTTTTGTCAAAAAGGCAGCTTGGGTTTTAAAGTAAAATGGGTTTGACAAAACTGGGCTTTCTTATTTGGGTTTTAAACATCATTTGTCTTAAAAATGTGACTAAGGTTAAAAGTATTCAAGAATTCCAAAAAATCATGAGAATGGTTCGGAAGAAGAAGACTTAACAAATACAGTTCGAAATTCTGGGAGCGGTTGTTGGGAATTATATTATATATATATATATATAATACAAATAGTAACTTAACTTTGTTATCTAACGGCAGTTAAATTCCATCATCTTCCTTTCAGTTTCACTAAATAATTTAAATGATATATTGACTCTGTTAATTAACTTCGCATCACCTCCACCGATACCGATTCTAAAGTTGTCTAACTTCGCAAAATCCCATAATTTCAGTTTCAATGTTCATTTACCAATCCTCCTATTATGAACGCCATCAAAATTAACAATTGATTCAAACATATGTTTTTTCCGTGATAAATATTTTTTGTGTAGTTTTCTTATTCAATTGTAATTACCTTGTGTTTATTCTAATATAGGAAAAGTGGATTTGATGGTTTGAGCAAAGATCTGATGCATATGATGATCTGTACACCAAAGTCCCATTTAAAGCAAAAACCGTCAATATCACCCTTCCGGCCACTCGCAACCGTCGCTCTTCGTGTCTGGTGAGTCGTAACCGCCGCCTTTTCATCTTGGGCGATTTGTAACCCCCTCCTCTTCTTCTCCTGTGATTCGTATGGGTTTGTCTGCGTCAAACGTCGCCGTTTTCACTGATCTAACCCACATACTTTGCAAGTGAAACATATACCATCTATATCTTAAAGTATCACCGGATATCCGCATTTAACTACTAACTGTCGCAAAACCGCAATGCAACCATGAATCATCGTAACCCCTCCGAACACACACATGCCCGGTGACTGCTTTCCATGATATAGAATTGTTGACACGAAAAAGCAAAATAGAAAAAACATGATATGACTCATTCCGTTCGCAACCGGTGACTGCTTTTTGAACTTGTGGTTATATTAACGGAGAAAGCGAAGAAGACACACTTTGTATTGTGTGCATCTAATCTCAAAAAAGATACAATATATTTTCCATTTAATATGAGGCAAATTTTATGTTTTCAAATCTTAGCCTAGACTAGATGTACAGATGTAGCCTATGAATCTATTTGTTCTACTTTTTCTATGGATTAATTAAGTTTAGTATATATTTATTTTTTATTAATTAATTATACATAAATATGTCTAGATCTTTTACTTAACTTTATTTTTTGGGGAAATGGATTTAAATACTCCCAACTATCGCCTGTTGGCGGATAGCACTCCCAACTATCACTTTGGTGGATAGCACTCCCAACTATCACTTTGGCGGATAGCACTCCAAACTTTCAACTTGTTGGATTTTATCACTTCCGAACTAACTGAGGTCTAACCCAGTTAGTGTTTGTGGCCAAAATGTAAAAAACAAAACTTAAGGGACCATTTTGAAAGTTTTTATTATTATTATTATTATTATTATTATTATTATTATTATCATTATTAGGGAAAATGGATTTAAATACTCTTAATTATCGCCTGTTGGCGGATATCACTCCGAACTTTCGCTTTGGCCAATAGCACTCCCAACTTTCAACTTAGTTTTTTCCATCACCCCCAAACTAACGAAGGTCTAGCCTGATTAGTTTTTGTGGCCAAAATGTAAAAATGTAAACTTAGTGGACAATGTATGTGGCACAAATGTAAAAATGTAAACTTAAAGGACATCTTTGAAACTTTTTTTATTATTATTATTATAAATCCCCCACCACCCACCCCCACCCTCCTCTTCTTCTTCTTGTGACAGACCTCCACAGCAGATTAAAACAACTAAATTCCATTTAATTTCATAACATATTAGTATTAAATATATAATAAGTATAAAAAGGCCCACATACATTGCATCTAACCCTCGACACAACAACAACTCACCGGAATTTTTTGAGATCCGACATCGTCCGTCGGATTTCGTCACCGGAAACAATGATGAAGCTTTCTTCTTCAGCCGCTTTCGTCACAGGAAACAATGATGAAGCTTTCTTCTTCAGCCGCTTTCGTCACAGGAAACAATGATGAAGCTTTCTTCTTCAGCCGCTTTCGTCATCGGAAACAATGATGAAGCTTTCGAGATCCGACCGCCCTCTCTTCTTATCCCAATTCAGGCCGGAAACAAGTAAGTTGCAGGTTGCTCCGATTGCTCCGGTCATCTTCTCCAGTTGACCTCCGGCCATCAACCATCCAAATATCACCTTAGTCCAGTCGATTATTATAGCTTTTATGGTCGGTTTTTGATGAGGATTAAAAGCCCCATGATTATGTTTATCATCTGTATTGTTTTCATCTTCAATTGAAAGGGTGGCTCAGTCGGGTGGTTACGAAGGGTTCACGACAGTCACCACAACTCGGTGACTGTCCTATTAATTAGAGAAGGTGGTGGTAGGTGGATGAAGGTGAAGGGTGGTGGTAGGTGGTGGAGGTTTTCGGTGGAAGGTGGTAGTGGTTTCCAGTGGGGGGGGGGGTTCTGTTGCAGAATATGAGGGGGGGGGGGATTTTATAAGTTAAAGGTTTAATTTCAAAAATGCCCCTTAAGTTTTGTTTTTTACATTTTGGCCACAAACACTAACTGGGTTAGACCTCAGTTAGTTTGGGAGTGATAAAATCCAACAAGTTGAAAGTTTGGAGTGCTAATGGCCAAAGTGATAGTTCGGAGTGATATCCGCCAACAGACGATAGTTGGGAGTATTTAAATCCATTTTCCCTTATTATTATCTATATCTATATATATTAACAGAGAGAGAGGAGTTCAGAGAGAGAGAGAGAGAAAGAGAGAGAGGCGGAGAGAGAGAGAGACTCACCACCACCATCTGCCGCCACCACCCCCGCCACCACCACCATCTGCCATCAGCCTCAGCCCACCACCACCTTTCACCAACCTTTAACCTAACCTTTAGAGAGAGAGAGAGGGCGGAGCAGGGAGGAGCTCCGGCCACCAATCCCGGCGGAGCTACGACAGCGGTTCAACCCACACAACCATCCTCACCTTTTAATCATCCCACACCCATATACGAATCTATGGAGAGAGAGAAACTGAGAGTTAGAGAGAGAGACAGACAGACAGACGGGAAAGAAGAAGCAATGGCGGCGGCGGGGTTTCCAATCGAGATGGTGGTGGTGATTTGATGGAATCTGTTAACAGGGTTTCCAATCGAGATGGTATTCCGATGGTGGTGGTGATTTGATGCAGCCGGGTTTCCAATCGAGATGGTATTCCGATGGTGGTCGCTCGGTTGTGGGTTTCGTGGTCAGATCTGATAATCTGAAGGTTAGTGTTTAGAGAGAAGATTAGTTGTAATGGGTGTTGAGGATAACTTGATGGAATCTGTTAACAGGAGCTTTGATGATGATTATGGTTGTAAGGATTGGTGATACCAAGGGTAGAAGTGGTCACAGGTCTCAGCAACAGTTGATGAAGGTGAAGGGTGGTGGTAGGTGGTGGTGGTGGTTTCCGGTGGAAGGTGGCGGTGGTTTCCGGTGAGGGTGGGGGTGGGGGTGGTGGTTTAGAGAGAGAGAGAGAGAGAGAGAAGGGGGGGGGTCTGTTGCAGAATATGAGGGGGGCGGGGGATTTTATAAGTTAAAGGTTTAATTTCAAAAATGTCCCTTAAGTTTTGTTTTTTACATTTTGGCCACAAACACTAACTGGGTTAGACCTCAGTTAGTTCGGGAGTGATAAAATCCAACAAGTTGAAAGTTTGGAGTGCTATTCGCCAAAGTGATAGTTGGGAGTGTTATCCGCCAACAGGCGATAGTTGGGAGTATTTAAATCCATTTCCCCTTATTTTTTTCTATATACTTTGATAACAATGTGCACCTTTAGACTACCTTAAGTTTCATCAATCATGTACTTTTAATGTGAAATGTCCCAAAATATCTTAATATGTGTTAACGTTACTCTTTATCACGTGTGCTATTATTTTACACACTAACCACTACTCACTCTCTTCATCTCTCACCTACACACATAAACATATTTGGGTACTACAACCCGTGACCACCACTCTCAATTTCCTAGCAAGGAGGCTGCGGCGCTGTTGCCGATGCGGGGTTTGAGTTGGATTGTTTAGGGATTGGAGGAAAAATGTTTTTTTTTTTTTTTTTTTGCAAGGTAGGAATGTCGAATAAAATGGCATGCTGATATTGTCGTAGATCCGGATTTTGGATACCCTCTTGCATCGAGAATGCTTTAAAGACACATATTTAACAACCCGCTGCAACGCGCGGGTTAACGTCAACTCGTTCAGAGTTAATAAGGAATCCAATTTAGGAGTGTATAGGTTTGGAGAGGATTTCGAAAGTGGAAAATTATGGATAACTAAAAATGTATTGTTTAAATTATTAGGTATACTTATCATGTCCAATTAACCAGGTTATCTAGCATCCTTTACGTGTTAGGTTGTGATGTCTAATAGAACAATTATAGTTATAGACATATATCTTTTATAATATATAAATGAAAGTTGATGAGGGACACGTGACACTTTATGGGAGCATCTTTTATTTTTTTTTCCCGCTCATTTAAATGGGTTATGGATACTCCATCTAATATTAAATTATTTTTTCTCTATCATGTGCATGGCACATGCACTTTCTCCCATGATTTTTAAAGGTTAATAACTCTTTTAAACGACACTTATTTTTGAAAAAAAAAAATACACCAAATTAACGAGCGTTTTATTATCTTTCCAACGAGTACCATAGTGCTATACAAAAAACGAAAAACAACGAGCGTTTTATTACTAATGGGTCTACTCTGTTCAATGGGTCTAGTCTGAAACAAACTTCTGATGACAACATCTATTAATTGCAAACCACTGCTGTCACCAGAAGTTTGTTTCAACCTCTTTTGCTTGCTTCATCCGTGGATAATCATCAGCTAATTCATTCATTAGTTGTTACCGATTCATCAGTGGTTTCCAATCAGCTATTTCATTTATCAGTGGTTACTAAAGGCAGAAGCACAACCACCAATGAATGGATTTTCAGCTTTAGTTGGATTTAGTGTTCCCGTGTGAAAACACGGGATTTCACCTAGTGAATATTTATATAACAAATACTATGGTATGGATATCCATAAGCGTGATTAGGTACTGAACCAATTTATGATTTTCGTTTCGTGTTCACTGTTCTGCACCGGTCCATTGCTTTACAATCTACTTATGATCATGTTAAATAAGGTTATGTATTATCTTTAATGACTCAAACGACATATTTAAACAATTTGTATTTAAAAAACAAGACGTACGATATATAGAAAATGGACATTATTAAGAAAGACGACTTTCCTATTGTTCAACGCTTTAGTTACTCCTAAATGTTGGAGCCAAAGTATTTTGTATACACATGTCTGACTTCAACTCATAATCAATTTTTTTTTATCGGCAAATTTCAATTCCATTCGTCACCAAACTATTTACACATCGTAACGAGTAAGACGCTAATTACAATCCAAGTACAACCAACACCCGAAGCACAACTCGCTATACTAAACAACCCAACCTAATTCACGTAATAGGACCATTGAAAGCCACCCACCTTTCCCACCTATACTGTGCTTGGGCTGTCCCGAACACAGTTACCACATTGAGCCGTTTGCGATTAAAGATAAGATCATTTCTTGGGCTTTCCAAATCGCCCAAAATGCCGCTAGGATAATGATTCTTATAATCTTCCTGTTGCCCTTTGATGTATTAACCGAAGTATGAAACTCCATGAGGTCTTTAATTGAGAATGCGATGATTGGACGAATTCCAATCCATGAGCTCAGCTTGTCCCACAGCCCCGACGCCACACTGCACGCAGTAAACAAGTGTTCTACATCTTCGTCACCCACTCCGCATAATATGCAAATTGTCGGATCGTTAAGAATCTTTCTTTTCCTCAGCCCCGCTAAAGTATGGAGCCTATTTTGCGACGCCCTCCATCCTAGGATCGATATTATTTTAGGAATCCCTTTCACCCACTCGAACGGATTATACGGAACAGCGTTTCTGGTTAACATTTTCCTGCACTCCGCAACTGTGAAGCAGCCGTCTTTACTTCCCGTCCAAGACCAGGTATCTGCATCGTTAGATAATACAGTGTTCCGCGTCAGTGCAACGCACTGCTGCAACTGATTCACCTCGTTCAGACTCTTCGGACTTCTTTTCCAGACCCAGCCCAGCAACCGTATGTCCACTGTCACATTCTTCTCAGCTTCAAGGACGAACAAGTCAGGGAACACCTGCATTAAAGGTCGATCCCCAGCCCAACAATCTACCCAAAATCTCGTATCTTTGCCGTTGCCGATCTTGCTTTTTATCAAACATTTTACATCCAAATTTTGATCCCATAGATCCTTCTCCACTTTGACAATACCATTCCACGTCCCTGCAGCCCCATCCTTAACCGGTAAGTAGGTCCAAGCATTCGGGTTTTTATGAATTGCCGAAATTACCCGATGCCACAGTGAACCTTTTTCTTGCTAAAACCTCCACCACCACTTTAAAAATAGGCTCTCGTTTGCATCTTTCAGCGATCCCAACCCCAAGCCCCCTTTTTTGTTTGGCCCGATAACCCGTTCCCATGCGATCCAGTTTGTCTTCGACTTCTCTTCGTCGCCACCCCAAAAGAACCTTCTTCTGAAAGCTTCAAGTTTGTCAAGAACACTCTTTTGAGCCCTGAAAAGCGAGAAGAAATAGATAGGAAGACTGTCTAAAACAGCCCGTAGTAGTATTACCCGCCCTCCAATAGATAATTTCTTTGCTTTCCACTTCGTAAGTCTTTTCTTGAATACCTCGATCACCCCATCCTAATATCGTGCTTGATTCATGTTGACCCCAATTGGCTGTCACACCCTCAAAATCCACTTGCGGAGTTTTACCGCGAGGCGCATGACAAACCAGGATCCAAACCAACGATCACAATAAACAAGTCTAAATGAATTAAAATGTAATTTCAAAACACAGTTTAATATTCCCGTTTACAGCGGAAGCTTATTCAAATAAAATCCAACATAAATAAATCAAGTTCAATGTTTGTGAAATCATGCAACTCTATCTAGACGCCGTGCAGACGCGTGCGCCCTAGTTCCGTTGTGCTACCTTAGCGACCTGAGAAAACATGTAAAAGTTTACGTCAGCACAAAAATGCTGGTGAGTTTACAGGTTTTGTATCCAAGTACCAAGTCCACCTGTCCATACTATAACAAATAGAAAACCAGTATACGCTAGCTAGGCGTACGTTTTGTTACTACCACGATTGGAAAACCATTACTAACGCGAATACCAAAAGTATGCCCGATGTATGTTCCTGTTGTTCCTGTTGTTCCTGTTTGAGACAATATGCACCCGCCGACCCTCCAAGTCGACGAGCGGGGTTGGTCACTCCCAATAGCGCTATTCACATTTCCCCGTTGTGCAAACCCGCACATTCATGGTTCCCCCCGGGACTTCCAAAGATCGTGTAGTACACAATAGAAACCCATAGTATGACAGTAGTTACCAAATATAGTTTTAACACATGTTTTCTCCCCCGAAAGTATAAAACCAGTTTAAAAGAGGGGCCGTAAACTCACCTTAAGTTGCTTTACTCCTAACCCCGAGTAAACTCCGCTGCTATGTTAGTCCCGTACAGTGGCGACCTAACATACGACAGTTACAAGTACTTAGACTAATAACCCGCAGGTTAATTAGTCCCTAGATGTCCAGACCATAACCAAGTTCGTTTGAAAACACCGTGACTGTTTAACTGACCCAATTCACAAGACTCGACATCCCATTGGTGACCCGAGACTCCCCGTGTTATGTTTATGCTCCAAAACATACAATAACGCATCTACACTTAACATACGTTAACACACAACCAGTTATAGCACATAGTTCACGTATCACCGAATTATATCCAAATATATGTTACCAAGTTATTAGACATGTTACGGGGTTCCTAGCATGTTTTCTACATGTTAAATCGGGTCTCGGAATGCTAATTTACACTTACAGCAGCAGTACACGCGATTAGGAAAAGTCAACTAGCATTTAGGAAAGTCAACTAGTGATTAGAAGCCCTATTCGCCCCTACTATAGGCGATTAGGGCTACTCCCCTTTATTTCATGCGATTAGGGGCTACTCCCCTGAACTTACTAGTGATTAGGGCTAATCACCTGAACTTACTAGTGATTAGGGCTACTCGCCTGAACTTACTAGTGATTAGCCTTCTACTCGCCACTTTATAGGCGATTAGCACCTCCATTCGCATGACTATGGGCGATTAGCATTGCTACTCGCCTGTAGTCATGCTGTTCCGGTTTTTTCGCGCGTTTAACGCTCCAAATCAGATCCAGAGCGTGTGTAACTACCCAATATCATCCCAAACACTATCCTAAACATGTTTAACCCAAAACCCTTCGTTCAACCTCGTAAAATCAGTCCTGCATGCAACCAAAGCAATCCAAACACCATTCACATAGCATGCAACATTCAATTAACGCATGTAATCATAACCCTATTATCCAATTACTGAGATTTCTATCATCATACTAACAATATTAATTCTGACCTAGCATGATAACACATCAAAACATCATCAAGATTCATAAAAATCCTATCTTTCTAATCATACATACCCATAACGCATGTATATTAGTTATAATCCGATTAACAACCCTTATTGACGATTTTCAGAAAGCTTTTTCGTTTATGAACAGGTCTGGACCATTAGGGATTGATTAAAAACGTTTACAAAGTGTTATGGATGAGAATCAAACCTTGGAATTGTAAAAGAATGATGGTTAGACCTTGAAACCTTGTGTTTTTGATCAAAATCGCCTTCCAGAGGTTGTTTAAGTGTTTGGGGCGGTTATGGGACGACTAGGGTTGATATTAGGGAGTTTAGGAGGTTAAGTATTGTATTTATAGGCGTTTCTAGTCGTTCCAGCACGTTACATGCGATTGTGCAGCAGTTCATGCGATTAGGGCTGCTAATCGCATGAATGAGCATGCGATTGGGCCTACTCGCCCCTAACATCACACGAGTAGGGCCTAATCGCCCCTATCCTACTCGCCTCCCCTACAGGTGATTAGGCTTCCTAATCGCCTGTAGGGGTTGGTTTGGTGCGTTTTGCGCGTTAAACCCCGTTTTAACATATGTTAACGCATATTAATGTACCGACAAGTCACATAATGATTGTAAACACATAACACAAGTAAATACACATATTTACACTCGTTCACCAATTCCCGGACTCGAGACTCGTATGTTCCGTATGCCCTGACGATCCCACCGATCGTCACCGTTTGTACACTTGGTTAAGGACCGACATCTAATGAACCTCTAGACCAACATCCAATGATCTTCTAGACTAACCAATAGTTCCCGAACCATAACCCGACTTAACTAACCCAGTTAAGTACAATATACGCGTGACTCGCTAAGGTAGACTTTCATCTAGACAACGTTGTTAACCCGAATTTGCCAGGTGTCACATCATCCCCACGTTAAAAGAATTTTCGTCCCGAAAATTTGTACAAGTACAGAAAGAACAAAAGAAATAACGAAGGAAACAAGCAAAAGGTAGAAACCAAAAGAGAGAGATTTACCCGAGTTGTCACATCATCCCCACGTTAAAAGGAATCTCGACCCGAGATTCATTCAGCTGCCGAAGAGACATGTCTCGACTCGAACGCTTCTTTAGGAAAGAGATGAGGATACTTAGACTTCATCTGATCCTCCCGTTCCCACGTATATTCCGGTCCCCGGTTCGAGTTCCACCGAACCCTAACGATACGAATCTTGCTGTGACGTAGGCTACGAATCTTGTAATCAAGGATCTCCACAGGTTCTTCCACAATCCGAAGACGATCATCAACCTTGATCTCTTCTAGTGGAACGATGAGAGACTCGTCAGCCAGACACTTCTTCAAGTTTGACACGTGAAAGACGTTATGTACGTTACCGAGCTCCGTCGGTAGATCAAGTCGATATGCCACCGGCCCAATCCGTTCCAGGATCGTAAATGGGCCGACATATCGCGGATTGAGTTTGACACGCTTCCCAAAGCGTATGACGCCCTTCCACGGTGAGACTTTTAGAAGTACCTTGTCATTGACTTGGAATTCCAGTGGTTTGCGACGCTGATCAGCATAACTCTTTTGCCGGTCCCGTGCCGCCGCCAACCGATTTCGAATCTGTACGATCTTTTCCGAAGTTTCGTACACTAGTTCAGGCCCAGTGAGTTGACTCTCACCCACTTCAGCCCAACAAAGAGGAGAACGGCATTTCCGTCCGTACAGTGCTTCGAACGGAGCAGCCTTGATGCTCGTGTGATAACTGTTGTTGTACGAGAATTCTACCAACGGTAGATGAGCTTCCCAACCCTTGCCAAAATCGATCACACATGCCCGCAGCATGTCTTCTAAAGTTTGGATCGTACGCTCACTCTGACCGTCAGTCTGTGGATGGTAAGCCGTACTCATGTCTAGTTGGGTACCCAAAGCCTTGTGCAAAGACTTCCAAAAGTGAGAAGTAAAATGGGAGTCACGATCCGAGATAATAGAAACTGGTACCCCGTGCTTAGAAACAACTTCCTTCAAGTAAAGACGAGCCAAACGATCCATAGTGTCGGTCTCCTTAATGGCAAGAAAATGAGCTGATTTCGTCAACCGATCGACAATCACCCATATCTTGTCATTCCCGCTTGGTGACTTAGGAAGTTGTGTGACAAAATCCATAGTAATCCGTTCCCATTTCCATTCCGGAATTTCAGGTTGTTGCAAGAGACCCGACGGTTTCTGGTATTCCACCTTGACCTTAGCACAGGTCAAGCATTTGCTCACGTATGAGGCTATGTCTGACCTCATGTTTGGCCACCAATAAAGCACCTTCAGATCTTGGTACATCTTATCCGAACCAGGATGAATAGAATACCGGGACTTATGAGCCTCATCAAGAACAAGCTCTCGTAGTCCCCCGAATAAAGGAACCCATATGCGTTCTGCGAAATAGTGCAGGCCATCAGGCCTTCGCTCTAGGTGCTTGTCGGCACCGTGCATAGTTTCAGCTTTAAGGTTTTCCTCCTTCAAAGCTTCCAATTGGGCAGAACGGAGTTGATCAGGCAGCGATGAATGAATAGTGAGCTGCAACGCCCGAACGCGACGAGGTTTAGTAGATTCTTTCCTGCTCAAGGCGTCTGCTACAACATTCGCCTTGCCAGGATGGTACTTAATAGCACAATCATAGTCGTTCAAAAGTTCAATCCAGCGACGCTGCCGTATGTTCAAGTGTTGTTGGTCGAAAATGTGTTGGAGACTCTTGTGATCGGTGTAGATGGTGCATTTGGTACCGTACAAGTAATGTCTCCAAATTTTCAACGCGAATATCACAGCACCCAACTCCAAGTCGTGAGTTGTGTAGTTCTTCTCGTGCACTTTGAGTTGACGAGAAGCATACGCAATCACTTTCTCGCGTTGCATCAACACGCAACCGAGTCCATGAATAGAAGCATCACAGTAGACAACAAAATCATCAGGACCCTCAGGTAAAGACAAAATAGGAGCAGAACACAGTTTAGACTTCAGTTCTTCAAACGCGGACTCTTGTGATTCACCCCAGTCGAACTTCCTATCCTTCTGAGTGAGTGTGGTGAGGGGTTGAGCAATCTTCGAGAACCCCTGAATGAAACGACGATAATAGCCCGCAAGGCCTAGGAATTGCCGCACCTCAGTTGGCGTCTTTGGTGCTCCCCAGTCCTTGATCGCTTCGATCTTAGCTGGATCGACATGAATTCCTAGTTCATTAACCACATGTCCTAGGAATTGAACTTCGCGTAACCAAAAGTCACACTTTGAGAACTTGGCGTAAAGTTGTTCCCGTCGCAAGAGTTCCAAAACTAACCGCAAATGTTCCCCGTGTTCGGTCTCGTTCTTGGAGTAGATCAGAATGTCATCAATAAACACAATGACAAACTTGTCCAGATACGGTTTACAGACGCGGTTCATCAAGTCCATGAAAACCGCCGGTGCGTTCGTGAGACCGAAAGGCATGACCAAGAATTCGAAATGGCCATAACGTGTTCGAAAAGCAGTCTTTGCAACGTCAGCCTCCCTGACGCGCAGCTGGTGATAACCGACCTCAAATCGATCTTGGAATAATAACTAGAACCCTGAAGCTGGTCGAACAGATCATCAATACGTGGAAGAGGATAACGGTTCTTGACGGTCAATTTGTTCAGTTCTCTGTAGTCTACGCACAATCGGAAACTCCCATCCTTCTTCTTAACAAATAAAATCGGGGCTCCCCAAGGGGAAGAACTTGGCCGGATGAAACCCTTGTCCAAGAGTTCCTGTAACTGGCTAGACAATTCCTGCATCTCGGGAGGTGCAAGACGGTAGGGGGCCCGAGCAATAGGAGCAGCCCCTGGTACAAGATCAATACCGAACTCGACTTGACGATGAGGAGGAAGACCAGATAAATCATCGGGAAAAACATCAGGAAACTCGCGTACCACCGGAATATCGTCAATCTTCTTCTCATCAACAGAGGAAACAGATAAAAGCGCCAAAACAGCTGGATAACCCTTTCGAAGACACTTAAGGGCTTTCATGCTAGAGATGATGTTTAGCGGAACACCACCCTTGATACCGTACACAGAAAGAAATTCTCCATCAGGGAGAGGAATCCGAATAACCTTATCGTAACAGACGATCTCCGCGCGATACAAAGATAACCAATCCATTCCTACCACAACGTCAAAACTACCCAATGGTACCGGCATAAGGTCGATGGGGAACGATAAACCCGACAACTCTAATTGACACTCCCGAAGAACACTAGTAGCTTCAATCGTTTTACCGTCAGCTAACTCAATAATATACTTGGTCTCTAATGGTACAGGTACTACATCTAGCAGTCGACTAACATCCATGGATACAAAACTCTTGTCGGCACCAGAATCAAATAACACGCTAACAGAATGGTTATTGAGAAGAAACGTACCGGTGACTGTATCAGGGTCCTGCCTAGCCTCAGCAGCTCCAATGACGAAGGCACGTGCATTTCTGCCGCCGCCCCCGTTATTACCATTCCCGTTGTTTCCACCCTGTTTCAGTTTTGGGCAATCCTTCTTGTAATGCCCAGTGTCACCACAGTTGTAGCATCCTTGTTTCCCTGTAGTCCCCTGAGTAGTCGGAGCTGAGCTGTTAGTCGGAGCCTGAGTCGATGGAAGTGTAGCCCGACAATCCTTAGCATAGTGGCCTGTTCGCTGGCAGCGGTGACAACGGTTACTGTCGCAGTTCCCTTGGTGATGGCGTCCACACTTGTTGCATTTGGGCAGTTTTCCCGCATAACCACCCTGCTTGTTACCCGAAGAAGATGAACCCCCATTATCAAACCTTTTACCCTGCTGTGCAGACCCAGATCCTTTCCCGTCATTTTCCCACTTGCGCTTATTGTTCTCTGGAGCATTAGCAGTCGAACCTTTCGCCGGCAAAATCCCCTCATTCACTTTTAAGTTGGTCATCCTATGGGCCGATCGAACTACCTCCGCATACGTAGGATGATTTCCAGCAGCCACTAACCCCGCAATTTCCGGTACTAACCCGAGACATAGTGTTCAATCTTACGATACTCTGGCACGTGCAGATCGGGACACAGCACTGCCAACTCATTCCGTCTCACAGTATACTTCTCGATTTCCGATCCAGTCATCTTGAGGTTCCACACCTCATGCTCCAGCTTCTGTACCTCTTCCCTCGGGCAATACTCCCGCTTCAGCAACTGCACAAAGTTCTCCCATGGCATAGCATATGCCTCCCCAATCCCCATGTTCTGGGTGATACCATTCCACCAAGTCAATGCCACGTCCTGAAATAACGCAGCCGAATACTTCACCCGATCTTCTGGGAGACAGTTACACATCAGAAATACCGACTCCACTTTCTCCAACCACCTAAGCAAGCTAACCGCACCCTCAGTGCCAGAGAATTCCTGGGGCTTACAGTCCCGGAACATCTTGTAGGTGCACATGGGTGGGGGTGGGTCAACAGGACCACCTGAAATGAAACGTATGAGAAACCACGAATAACGTAAGCAAGGTTCACCAATGAGGCAAAGAAAACAGATAAAACAACTTACCACCACCGTTGTGCCCTAACTGAAAGGCAGCCTGGAGCAAGTTGTTCAGATCAGCCTGCGATAGGTTAATACCTCCACCACGACCACCAGCACCACCGCGACCACCACCACGTCCACCATTGCGACCACCTCCTCGTCCTCCACGCACTCCATACATGATTCTGGCAGAAAGAACGAGAAAATTTAGTTTCGCAGTTAAAGATAACCACTAATGTTCACAAGATTAAAGCCAGATCCAATCCAGGACTATCCCCTCAAACCCAGAGCTCACTAGGGCTTCCATGCATTTCGTTTTATGATTTTGTGTGCACCCAAAATGATAAAACGCTCTACATGGTCCTCCAAGTGTTCTCTTAGTTCAAAGTTCAAATCACCGAACATAGACTCTTAGCTACACACCGTAATACTACGGTAGTTCATGACAAGTGTTTCTATTGGAGTGCGAAAGGGAGATGTCCGAGCCTTGGACAAATCTCAAGAGCACACGAGTTACCCCAATAGACCACACTGCCTAGAAAACAAGTAACCCAACCTAAGATAGAACGGATGATGTAACGTAGAAAGACCAACGATTTAGAGACACCCCGGCAAGACCATACGTAAACCATTATAACGTTTAGTACCATGTGATCGTCTAGTGTGTGCGACTCGGCTATAGACTAGACTCTACATGCAGTCCTAGTTCACTATAACCATTGGCTCTGATACCAATCTGTCACACCCTCAAAATCCACTTGCGGAGTTTTACCGCGAGGCGCATGACAAACCAGGATCCAAACCAACGATCACAATAAACAAGTCTAAATGAATTAAAATGTAATTTCAAAACACAGTTTAATATTCCCGTTTACAGCGGAAGCTTATTCAAATAAAATCCAACATAAATAAATCAAGTTCAATGTTTGTGAAATCATGCAACTCTATCTAGACGCCGTGCAGACGCGTGCGCCCTAGTTCCGTTGTGCTACCTTAGCGACCTGAGAAAACATGTAAAAGTTTACGTCAGCACAAAAATGCTGGTGAGTTTACAGGTTTTGTATCCAAGTACCAAGTCCACCTGTCCATACTATAACAAATAGAAAACCAGTATACGCTAGCTAGGCGTACGTTTTGTTACTACCACGATTGGAAAACCATTACTAACGCGAATACCAAAAGTATGCCCGATGTATGTTCCTGTTGTTCCTGTTTGAGACAATATGCACCCGCCGACCCTCCAAGTCGACGAGCGGGGTTGGTCACTCCCAATAGCGCTATTCACATTTCCCCGTTGTGCAAACCCGCACATTCATGGTTCCCCCCGGGACTTCCAAAGATCGTGTAGTACACAATAGAAACCCATAGTATGACAGTAGTTACCAAATATAGTTTTAACACATGTTTTCTCCCCCGAAAGTATAAAACCAGTTTAAAAGAGGGGCCGTAAACTCACCTTAAGTTGCTTTACTCCTAACCCCGAGTAAACTCCGCTGCTATGTTAGTCCCGTACAGTGGCGACCTAACATACGACAGTTACAAGTACTTAGACTAATAACCCGCAGGTTAATTAGTCCCTAGATGTCCAGACCATAACCAAGTTCGTTTGAAAACACCGTGACTGTTTAACTGACCCAATTCACAAGACTCGACATCCCATTGGTGACCCGAGACTCCCCGTGTTATGTTTATGCTCCAAAACATACAATAACGCATCTACACTTAACATACGTTAACACACAACCAGTTATAGCACATAGTTCACGTATCACCGAATTATATCCAAATATATGTTACCAAGTTATTAGACATGTTACGGGGTTCCTAGCATGTTTCTACATGTTAAATCGGGTCTCGGAATGCTAATTTACACTTACAGCAGCAGTACACGCGATTAGGAAAAGTCAACTAGCATTTAGGAAAGTCAACTAGTGATTAGAAGCCCTATTCGCCCCTACTATAGGCGATTAGGGGCTACTCCCCTTTATTTCATGCGATTAGGGGCTACTCCCCTGAACTTACTAGTGATTAGCCTTCTACTCGCCACTTTATAGGCGATTAGCACCTCCATTCGCATGACTATGGGCGATTAGCATTGCTACTCGCCTGTAGTCATGCTGTTCCGGTTTTTCGCGCGTTTAACGCTCCAAATCAGATCCAGAGCGTGTGTAACTACCCAATATCATCCCAAACACTATCCTAAACATGTTTAACCCAAAACCCTTCGTTCAACCTCGTAAAATCAGTCCTGCATGCAACCAAAGCAATCCAAACACCATTCACATAGCATGCAACATTCAATTAACGCATGTAATCATAACCCTATTATCCAATTACTGAGATTTCTATCATCATACTAACAATATTAATTCTGACCTAGCATGATAACACATCAAAACATCATCAAGATTCATAAAAATCCTATCTTTCTAATCATACATACCCATAACGCATGTATATTAGTTATAATCCGATTAACAACCCTTATTGACGATTTTCAGAAAGCTTTTTCGTTTATGAACAGGTCTGGACCATTAGGGATTGATTAAAAACGTTTACAAAGTGTTATGGATGAGAATCAAACCTTGGAATTGTAAAAGAATGATGGTTAGACCTTGAAACCTTGTGTTTTTGATCAAAATCGCCTTCCAGAGGTTGTTTAAGTGTTTGGGGCGGTTATGGGACGACTAGGGTTGATATTAGGGAGTTTAGGAGGTTAAGTATTGTATTTATAGGCGTTTCTAGTCGTTCCAGCACGTTACATGCGATTGTGCAGCAGTTCATGCGATTAGGGCTGCTAATCGCATGAATGAGCATGCGATTGGGCCTACTCGCCCCTAACATCACACGAGTAGGGGCCTAATCGCCCCTATGTCCCCCTACTCGCCTCCCCTACAGGTGATTAGGCTTCCTAATCGCCTGTAGGGGTTGGTTTGGTGCGTTTTGCGCGTTAAACCCCGTTTTAACATATGTTAACGCATATTAATGTACCGACAAGTCACATAATGATTGTAAACACATAACACAAGTAAATACACATATTTACACTCGTTCACCAATTCCCGGACTCGAGACTCGTATGTTCCGTATGCCCTGACGATCCCACCGATCGTCACCGTTTGTACACTTGGTTAAGGACCGACATCTAATGAACCTCTAGACCAACATCCAATGATCTTCTAGACTAACCAATAGTTCCCGAACCATAACCCGACTTAACTAACCCAGTTAAGTACAATATACGCGTGACTCGCTAAGGTAGACTTTCATCTAGACAACGTTGTTAACCCGAATTTGCCAGGTGTCACATTGGCACTCCCAAATATCTACAAGGAAAACTTCCCGGTTTACATTTTATCGTCGCTGCCAATTGTTCTATTTCGCCCTCGGTAACACCCACACCATGTATACTTGTTTTGTTGTTATTCATCTTCAACCCCGAAATTAATTGAAAGCATCTTATAAGGCGAACCACATTTCTAACATTGTTTACCCTCCAATCTCCCATAAACACTATGTCATCGGCATACATTAAAAAGGGTCAAGATGAAGATAAAAGGGGATAATGGGTCGCCTTGTTGAACACCCCTATAACATTGGAATTCCCAAGACGGCGACCCATTAATCAAAACTGAGGCTCGAGATGACTCAAGCGTTCCCATCACCCACATAATCCATCTAGCTGGGAAACCCATTAGATCGAGGACCAACCGAATGAAACCACAACTAATCGTGTCATAAGCCTTCTCCATGTCCACCTTAATACAAACGCCTTTTCCTTTGCTCGTTTCACCCAAGATATTACTTCGTTCACCATTAGTGGACCTTCCAATATGTTCCTCCCCCCCCCCATAAAACTGGATTGGAACTCGGATACAACCGAGCCAATTACCCTTTTCAGTCGATTCGCTAACACTTTGGAGATTATTTTAGGATTACATCCAAGGAGACTTATAGGACGGAAGTCATTAAAAGCCACCGGATCGGGACCTTTCGGGATTAAAGCTATAAACGACGATCTGCGGCCTCTATTTATCCTGCCTAATATGTTCCTCCCCCCCCCCCCCCATAAAACTGGATTGGAACTCGGATACAACCTAGCCAATTACCCTTTTCAGTCGATTCGCTAGATTATTTTAGGATTACATCCAAGGAGACTTATAGGACGGAAGTCATTAAAAGCCACCGGATCAGGACCTTTCGGGATTAAAGCTATAAACGACGATCCGCAGCCTCTATTTATCCTGCCTGAATTAAAGAACTCCTCCATTACCTTCATCGCATCATCTTTTAATATATCCCAGAATTCCTCCATAATCAAGTTACTCAAGTTGTTTCATTTCCAATAGGCAGGTCGTTTTTCCAAATAGAGAAGCTTATGGAATCAGTTCGTTTCAGCTAAAAACCAGTTCTTATAATATACTCATGTTAAAATTACTTTAAAAAATACATTAAATAAACCACACAAAATTCAAATTTTATTAATTATATTTTTAGAATAAAAGATTAAAGAATATTAGAACCGAAAAAACATAATTTTAAGAATTTCAATTACAATATTAATAGGGGTATTAGATTTTAATAATCCAAACTTTTACCCATTGGCCAACAATAAACTGTACTTAAAAAATTCCCAACAATGATCCCAACTTTCAACGTATTGGCCGACAATGAACCCTAGTTAACTGAGAACTAACGCAGTTAGTGGATGCTGACGTGGCATGTCAACGCTGGCATGGATGATGACGTGGACATGGCATGTTGACACTGACGTGGATGCTGACATGGCCTATTGATGCTGACATGGATGCTGATGGGGACGTTGACATGACATGGCATGCCATGTCAATGTCCACTAACTTGGTTAGTAATCAGTTAAAATAGGTTGACCAGAGGAAAAAGGTTTGAAAGTTGTGAAATGGGGTCCCCTTGCCTAAGACCCCTACTACACGCGAACTCCTGGGTGGGAGAGCCATTAACAAGGACCGAAGCACGCGCGGAACACACCAATGCCATCACCCATTTACACCATCTTTGGGGAAAATTCATTTGAATCATAATAGACTCCAAAAACACCCAATTAAGTGAGTCATACGCCTTATCTATATAAACTTTAAATATCATACCTTTCCGCTTTACTTTCTTCATCCATCCGATGATTTCATTGAGCATAAGGGACCGTCGATAACATTTCTCCTGGCAATAAAAACGAACTGTTCTGGGGACACCAATTTATTAATTACGCCCTTTAATCTAGCCACAAGAACCTTAGAGATCACCTTATTCACGCAGCCCACCAAGCTAATAGGACGGAAGTCATGGAAACCCAAAGGATCAGTGACTTTAGGAATCAAGGCAATAAAGGAAGAAGCGCAACCCGAGCCCATAAATGCATCTTCATAAAACCGATGAAATAAACCCACAAAATCAGCCTCAAGACCGCTCCAACACCTTTTGAGGAACTTAAAATTAAACTCGTCGGGTCTTGGAGCCTTATCGTTGTCACAAGACCAAACGACGTCTTTAATTTCCTAAAGAGAAAAAGGTCTAGACAATGAAACTGCCTCCTCATCCGATACCCTGTTGAGTCGCTGACAATAGAGAACTGGTCTTGACCCATAGGCTCTTTGAACTTGTCTTCAAAAAAAGAAAACGGCGTGTCCTTGATGATCAGCGGACAAGTAACCCAACTCCCAACAATTTCAATCCCATTAATCCTGTTATTAGAGAGATCAGCGTTCATAATACCAGGGAAAAATCGCGAGTTTTTGTAACATCGCAAAATTTTCCCCAAAATTTTAATACATAAAAAGCCCTTATATATATATATTTTTTTTATTACACCTTTATCATTAATATTATACAAATGTGTCTAAGTCTTTATTTATCCTAACTCACAACTTATATACATACATAAATGTATATAAATAATAATAATAATAATATGATTCTAAATTCTTTTTTTTTTCACATACAAGATTTTTTTTTTTTTTTTTAAATAAAGCCTTGAGTCAAATAGTCAAAGTCCTAGTCAAAGTCTTAGTCAAACAGTCAAAGTCTTAGTCAAATAGTCAATTCATCATAAAACCTTACTTTATGGTGTTGACCAATTTTAATGGCTAATTGACTCCAAAACTAGTATAAAAACCCACCTATGACCCATTATACTTTGCACCTCTAAATCGATTGTTTCAATCCGATTAAACTTTCCCTCGTACCTTTCTTCTATAGTCTATTACTTCTACAATTGAAGCTTTGATTATAAGCTCTTGTAATTGGCGAATTGGAAGCTTGATATTCTTTCTTTTTCGTTTTCTTCAATTTGGACTAGCTACGTTGTTGAGTCTTTGGGATTCGCCTCGCATACATTCACAACACATTATTCTATTTTTTTTACGAGACATAACATTTTGCTAAGGTGAGTTTTACATAGCCCCTTTTCTATTTATCACCATTTTTGGGGTGAAACATGTTACAACAATATTTATGCAATTCAATCATCAATGTGTCTATGTGTATTTCTATGTTGCATTATGTCTTGAACATGACTAGGGTAAGCACAATTCTAGCATAAACATTCATCAGCCAAACGGTATACATTGATAGATCTATTGGACTGACAATCCCACCCGGATACGTACCTCCTACAAAGGTAGCGTGGGTGTTTGTTACTGCAATATAAACGAGTGAACCATGAGCGTATGGGATGTACCACAATACAACAGTCACAATGGTTGATTATGCACTCGATTTACTTCTAGTATGTTTTCACATATGAACTAGATTGCCATGACACATGAATTGCACAACAATTTTATTCGATTATCAAAACCTATGTAATTCTCACCAACTTTTGTTGACCCAAAAATATTTTCAACTTAACATGTTTCAGGTTCTACTTGCTTGAAGATTTGAATTAATGCTTGAAGATGTGTGCATAGTTTTATTCAATTTGATGTACGAATTCTTGTAGAACAATTGTATGTAATTTATTTAAATCATATAATGAAATTTATTATTTACCATGAGCTACTGAACAATCATCAATACGTGACATCCCGATGTTTCCGCCATCGGTTGGGGTGTTACAGTTTTCGTCCTCGTTTAATGCCCACCTAACACGTGCTTTTTGATGGGCGTCGAGTTGCTTTTTCCTATCAAAGTCCAACACCACAACTTTGCATTCAGATCTGACATTCAGTACAAGCTCCATCAGTTGTCTAGATTCAGCCACCAATTCCAACATCTCAACCTCCTCTAAATTCTTCTTATAGACTTCCCCCATCTTCACCTTCTCCCTACCAGCCCACTCTTTGATCTTATTCTTCAAGTATCTCAATTTAGTCGCCAAATCCATGCCAGGATGGCAAACGAACACAAACTTAGAACACACACTCGCCACATACTCCATAAAACTAGGAATTTCAAGCCATGAGTTGAAAAGGAGAAATGGAATATGGCGAAAATCCGATGCCACAACTGATAAAACAATTGGGCAATGGTCAGACACAAATTTGGACAATGTCATTACCGTTGCCGAAGGCCACCTATTGATGAAATCATCACATACTAGAAACCTGTCTAATTTGCTCATTTTTAACCCGTTGTCAGACATGTGTGTGAACTTATGACCCCCCCCCCCCAATGTTAAACTCCTTAAGCTCCGCCATAGTGATGAAATCATTGAAAAATCTAGCATTTGCAACTACAAATTCAGTATTAAGCCGCTCTTCCGGACACCTAACGTCATTGAAGCCGCCCATCATAACCCACAACCCTTGATTGGAGAATTTCAGCTACAATAATTCGAACAAATCCCCCTTCGAAGAGCCACATCATTGGGAGCGTATACATTAGCTATATTCATCACCTCACCTGTTGCCACTAACACACCAATCATAATGAGAAAATACCTATTTTTTATAACTGTTGTGGATCTGAACATGGTCGGATCGCATATGCTGATAATTACACCCGATCTACCCTCAGACAAAACTAACTCGGTACAGAACCTCGATCTACCCCATAATTGCTAACTGGAACTTCAAAACCTGCCCCAGCTTTGATTCTTGAACACCGATAAAATGAGAACCATTACTTGTCTTCAACCCCCGAATCCAGTATGTCTTCCTATCATCCCAATGAGATTAACACTTAGAAAATTCATTATAAACCAATATCCACAGCCTCACCTGTAACGAGCTCCTGCACCTTCTCATTGAACCCATCAAGCATAATCCCAATCAACGCACCTGCTCGGACCGTGAGATCAGCTTCTGTTTCAGTACCTGAGTTATGGCCTGCTACACCGACCTGACCCCACTAACCTTTGGCTGACCAGCATCATCGACCGGAGTACTCTGCTCCAACAACCTGGTACCCTAATCCATTATTGTATCCCTATTAAAATCCACCATCCCCGACCCCTCCATGTTTGCCGACTGGTTTAGTTGTTCAGTATCACCTTCCATCCTCGAATCATCTTTGGAGTTCCCTTGGCCTTCCTTTCTACCAATAAAAAAATCCCCATCCTTTGTTTGTACTTCATGTGTCCCATTTTAATTATTAGTCTCCTGTGGCCCACCTAGATCTTTTAGTCCAGCAAGATTGTCAGGTTGATCCACACTTGGGCTTAATTCACGTCTAGCCCTCTTCCTTGATTTTGGCCCACACCCAATTCTGAAGGCCCAATCCCCACCAAAAAATTATCCACAAACTTATTAAGGTCAAATGACTTATGTTTACTAGCCCCACCACCCAAATTAATTGCACCCACTCCATGCATAGATGTTTGATCATCCCCATGCAATGAACCTTCCCCATGCAACCCATCTGCCTTTCCATCCCCCTTCTCAGGCATTGTCTCTACCGGCCTAGAGTTTTCCGGTGACTAAATATTCTGTCTAAACTCTCCTTCCTCCCACGACACGTGTTGACCAGATGGCCATACCTTCCACAATTGGTGCACAAGCGACATGCTGAAGCAGTGGGATGATGTCGGTTGCATGTATTACATAAAGGATGGTTTCCTGTATAAGGTTTCTTGTTAGAAGCTTGTGTAGTGAGGTTGACATCAGGATCCTTGGCCTTACGCTTCTGATTCTCAGTAGTTACCGCGGCTACAATACTTGTTTTATTGCCTTTCCGAACTAAGGTCCCGTTCTTTACGTGATTATCAGTTAAGGTAGCTGCTAAACGTTTGGCTTCTTCAAGGGTAGCAGGGTTCCTTCCCCATACCGTGTCTTGAATCTGCATGGGCAAACCACCGATATACTTTTCGATGGCTACAGGTAGCGGAGTGACTTTATGGGGCAATAACAGGCTGAGCTCGTGAAAGCGGGTATTATAAGCAAGGTTTTCCCCACTATCCTGAGCAAGGGTGTGGAACTCGTCTTCCAATTTCTTGACCTCGTTACGTGGGCAAAATTCATCTTTCATTATCTCCTTGACTTGATCCCACGTCATAGTAAGTGCAACTTCAGCTCCGCGAGTGCGTTTTTCTTCATTCCACCAAGTGAGTGCTCGTTTGTGAAGAACACTCATGGCATAACGGACTTTAAAATTGTTGGGGCACTCACTGTTGATGAAGGTATTCTCGATACCCTCAAACCATTGTAGGAGTCCTGTAGCTCCTTCTTCTCCACTGAATTTTGGGGGATTGCAAGAATTAAAGTGCTTAAGGGTACAGGCTGGAAGTCCATTCCCATTGTGGTGTCCATTTCCATTCCCGTTGCCATTGCCGTTCCCGTTGCCGTTCAACTGGATGACTTGAGCTAGTAAGTTGGGAACCAGAGTTGCGATTTGCTGCGCCATTTGTTGAGAAATGATTGCAGCCAGTTGGGCATCGACACCATTGTTGTTGTTGTTGTTGTTGTGATGGTTAGTATCGTGGTTGTGGTTGTGATTGTTACTTCCTTCATCATGATTTTCACCACTGTTAAGACGAGCACTGCGACGTGGAGGCATGATCTGTAAGAGACACAGTGAAATGAGTGAGATTATATAAGGAATGTAATCATTTATTCATTAATTAAAACGAATAAACGAAAACGTTGACTTATCAAAGATTCTAAATTCTAATAACATATGAAGACGTGCTTTAGCCTATAAGTGAACACTCATCCCGAGAATTCCCAGGTAGGCATCCGGGTCCCTCGTCTGATTGGGATATATGCGCAATGCCAGCCTAGACAGAAGACTCAGAATACAGGCGTTCACCCTTCCAGATTGCACGTGTTCGTTATTAAAATCCAGAACTTCGATGAGATCTCAAGGTGGTTCAGGTTAAACCTGAGGATTTTGCCTTATTAGTCTAAGAGTGAATCCAGTGATGTAGAGCATCTTCTTGTAAGGATGATAGTAGGGATAAGAAGTAGGAGGGAGATAGAGATTAGCAAGTAAAGAAGCAAGTACTGGTTAAATCCTATGGTTATAGACTAGATTATTTTTCTAATAACCTAATTCCCTATAACCATGGCTCTGATACCAATCTGTAACACCCCAACCGATGGCGGAAACATCGGGATGTCACGTAGCGATGATTGTTCAGTAGCTCATGGTGAATAATAATTTCATTAAATGATTTAAATAATTTACATACAATGGTTCTACAAGAATTCGTACATCACATTGAATAAAACTATGCACAAATCTTCAAGCAAATCTTCAAACAAGTAGAACCTGAAACATGTTAAGTTGAAAATATTTTGGGTCAACAATTGTTGGTGAGAATACATAGGTTTTTGAAAATAATTGATAACAATAGTTTGTACAACATTCAAAGTTGTATGATGATAGAGTATGATACCGACATGTAACAATGCGTCTTTGTACAACCAAACCTTGTGTCGACTGCTGACTAACTCGCAAGTTAGTTAAATGTTATTACTGTTATCGATTATCCCTGAGTCTACGTGGGGGATGGGTTTGTCAGACCTATAGCGCTATAATCTAAACAGGCGGCTTGATCATTGTTAATGATTGTACTGTGTCTTTTTGTTACAGTCAAATGATAGAATGAGTAAATGATAGTGTACTTGAATCATAAGTTTCAACAATGTAAGAATGAGTAAATGATAGTGTATAAAATTTTTAAACATGTTTCACCCCAAAAATATAAAACAGAAAAAAGGGCTATGTAAACTCACCTTGGTATAGTATTAGGTATTGAGAATTTGTATGAGTGTAGCCTAATAGCTTGCCAAGTATTACCCTATGTATAAGGCAACAAAATAAGTCTAAGTCTATCTAGTCTACAAGTATATTCTAGGGTTTCGATTTGGGGATATCCAATTGTTGAATTTATAATAAAATGTTAATTAAATAAAGGGAAATTTGATGATTAAATAATTGAAAATCTTTTTATAAAATTTGAATTTAAGATGATCACAATAATGTGTTTGAAGTATAAAAATAATTTTTATAAAATTATTTTCTTTAAAATAGATTTTTAAATCTATTTATTACAAATAGCCAAAATTTAACTTTAATATTTAAAAATACTAAAATTAAAGAGTTATTATTTTAAAAATCATATTTCTGTTCTAAATATTTAAAAATAAATTGTATAAAATTTTGGTGCAAAAATAATAAAAAATGGAATTTATTATGATTTAATTATGATTAAAACTAACAAAAATTGATTAAAAATATTAAATAAATGATTTTTCAGAATTAAAAATCATTTCAGAAAAGTTTATCATTGTACAAACTTAGGATAATTTTTGTGGAAATTTAAAAGATCGTTTTGATATTTTTATAGAATTTTATAAAAAAAGGAATAAACTTGATTTATTTATTATATATATTAAATAAATAAATTTTTCTGAAAATAAAAGTTGTATAATAAAGTTTGTTAGTTATATATCATAAAATAAATTTGTTAGAATTTATAAGTCATTTTTGATATTTTAAAACCAAAAAAAAAAGAAAAAAAAATTAATATAGAAATACAAAGAGGAAGTGGTTTTCTTTAAAAAAAATGATGCTGATGATGGGACTCGAACCCTCATCAGACCCGGCCCCAAGACTTAACAGATGCATTGACAACCATCTGATCTACATCAGTTTTGTTGATTTGTTTTATTTCGAAAATTATTTAACTCTAATGTCTGAGAGTCTTCTTCCCCAAATTAGCTAATAAAACCCTAGTCTCATAAACTGATTCAATTTGACTGTGATGGACAAATTGATTATAGGGCTTTGGATCCCTGATTCAAGACAAACGAAAACGAGTAATTAAAATAAACTTACAGAATGTGTAAGGCTCGATTAAGCGAGTCAAACGAAAAGTCAACCGGATGCCAAAAACGTAATAGCGTGATTGAAAGTGAAATCTCAGTGTGGTTTTGTGTTTTTCGGCCCCTTTAGGTGTTATTCGAGGCCTGAATTTATACTGTCACGCGTAATTCGATCAAAAGGAAGTTTTTGACCAAGGTATGGATGATTGCGCAATAATTGGATTTAGATTGGCAATCAATGTGTTAATGGCCGAGTGATTTGTTATTAATTGAAACAAGTCAACATCCTTCCTAATTAATAGTGGTTGGTGATTCAATTAAGGAATGATGGGGCGGGTCTGTTCTTGCAGCGAGCAGAGATGGAAGGAGGAAGGGAACTTATTTTAGTATTTATACAAAGAGAATTGGGATTAAAACAAAGTAACAAGAGTAGCTCAGCTGGTCATCTGATGTATGTTAAGGGGGGTTGGGCCGGCTAGACTCGGGTTCGAGTCCCGGCTCCAACGAGGTTTTTTTTTTTTTTAACAGACAGAGGTGAGGAGAAGGGGTGGTTTGGGCTGGGCCTGATGGGCCTCTTGCTGGGCTCTGGTTCATTAAATGAAAGGAAGAGGCTTTGGGCTCCAAAGATGGTTGGATTATAAGTGGTTTAGTTATAGTGTGATTATTATTTTTATTATTATTATTATTATTATTATTATTATTATATACATTTATATATATATATATGTATATATATATATTAGTTGTGAGAAAAATAAAGAGACTTTATTTAACGAAAATAATAAGAGCTTTTATATTAAAATTTGTGGAAAATTTCGCGATGTTACACTTCCTCCTGCACTACCTTCGCAGGAACCATCTTTCCCGACCAGTTAATATGAACTTCTTTTTGAACCTGCATCGGTGATGACACCAGCACCCAAACTTTACCTTCTCCATTATCCGGTGATAACCACGAAAAGTCACTGTTCTTTACTATCTTACCAAACATAGCTCCCACCTTATCAACTATATTTGCCTCCTTGAGTTGTAACGGTAAGCCTCGCACCCTGAGGCATGTCACCCTATCGAACTCCACCTCGTTTCCGGTCCACAGTTCAACTGACAACAGAAAGTTTCCCCATAGGTCTTGCTTCCTATTGACAAAACCCATAGCCGTGTGCTTATCTCTGAATACCAACATCACCTTTAGTCCGCCAATGTAACACACCAGACTCTAGTCATAACCACCCTCTTTCAACATGTTTTGATCATCTTTCATCATGCTAATCCCCTTCACCTCCCCAATAACCGACCTCATTATGCAATGGTTTGGATATAGGGCAACATTTACATTCAGCACCGGTACCTTCCCTGTCCCAGACGATGACCCAGGCTCTCCTTTCACAGCATTCCTAAATGACGTTCCGTTTACCTCCTTAGTCGGAACAAAAATTTTCAATGTGCAATCTTGTCGTCTAGTCTCCTGTGGTCTTTTGAACTGATTAGTCTGTCTGCCAGCCGGCTGCTCCGCCTCCTGTTATCTTTAGCAAACTTCGTTACCGAGACCCCCAACTTCGCCTCATAGATCTTTTCCGTATTCATCTTTCTCAACACCTCATTCATATTAACCACCCCGATGTACCTCACGAACCCAAAGAAGTTGCCCCTAGCATGCCTCTTTCTCGCAACATAAGCGCATTTGACGATGCCGTGTGGTTGGAAGGCTTTCCATAGAAGTAAATTTGTTACGCCACCTGGTAGATTAGAGACGAAGAAAGTTGTTACTGGTCTACTGTCATGAATCCCTCTGTTATTTCGGTATCGGAAATCTCCGTCTTTTTGACTCCCTCCTCTCATGTTTTCTTTTGAGTAGAACTAAATTGGTTGATGAGTAGATTTCATGTAGGTTATTCTAAAAAGGAAATGACAAAAAAAAATTGATAGATGGAGTAGATTTTTGCATTAAAATTTGAAGAGTAAAAATATTAAAAAGTCTAGTACATTAAAAACATTTTAAAGTCTATTAATTAACTTTAAAATCTATATCATGTGGATTCATGTTCATATTCAGATTGAAATTGAATTATTATTTTTTAATTACAAAATTTAAACCTTCCATTAATTAAAACAATAATAATAATAAGTAAACTTAAGATTCAAATAATTAAGAAGCCATTCCTATTTGAAGAAGCATCATCCAAGCAATCTCCCTGTAATCTCTTCTCTCCATTGCCATTGCCGATGCTTCTGCTACCCTATTCTTGAGATCTTCAATCAGAAGCTACCTTGTTAGATCTCTCATCTAATAATAATTCTATTATATGATTTATATCTCACTCACACACTCACTTAACTCTTATCATTCAAAACCCTAATTTACAACAACAATGTCGGCAAGAGCTTCCTTTTCTCATGATTCCATGATAGTTAAGATGCCATTGCCTAACTCTATATTGCTCAAGGATTATTTACTCGATGATCTGAGCTCATGTTCCTCTAATGGCTTTCGGTCTTATCCTCGTCGCCAATGCTGCACTAAGGTTCGATACCTTATCGAAATTGATCTTAATAAACATATTAAGCTGCCTCCTTCGCATAAAAAGCTTCTCAAAAGCAAATCAAAACCGAAACCCAAACCAAAACCGAAGCCGAAACTGAAGTTGAAGTTGAAATCAACTCTTGTGTTGCACAAAGCTTCTGCTGCTGTGATTAATGTTTTTAAGAAGTTTAACTTTTCTGGTTCTGGATCCGGTAATCTTACGAAAGTTAATTGTCTATCGAAGCATGGCTTTTGGAAGAGAACTACTCGTTCCATTGGTTCGTTTGAAAGGTTTAACTCGTTTGATGAGTCGATCAAACGGAGTGAAAACATGAACATGAACACAAACATGAACATCTCCGCCGTTGTGAACATCACCACAAAGGCGGAGATGAAAAGTTCTGGTAGTAAAAGTAATAGTAATAGTAACAGTAATAGCTCAGTTTCATTGGATAGCTACTTTACCGCCACTTCAAGTTCTACCACAGGCATTTCTTCGAAGATCATTGTAGCCGAAAACGATGTTAAGAGGGAGAAGTTAGCAACAGAGAAGATGAATACAGTAGCGGTTACCACAGTAACCGCCACCAGCAATACAAAGGTAAAAATTTACTTTTTCGGGTAGGTAAACCAGTAAAAAAATAAACTAAAAATAGAGGTAACATTTGTCGTTAAAAAAAATAAAATAAAGTAGATGATGGTATACTCCTATCAATTATTTTTAATAATTACATATAATTTAATACAGTAATTATGATAATAATAATAATTTTTAACTTTAATAATGAAATGTAAAAAGTGTAAGAAATTTAAACTAAAGATTTGAATTTGAATTATTGTTATTTATTATTTGAGCATTTAAGTTTACAGCGAGGAAGGAGGAGGAGACATAGCTGGGTAGGGGACGGTACAGTGTTTTTTTCTTTTTTCTTATTTATGAAGTGCACGTGTTGCTATATCTAGTGAACGTGACCTAAAAACTAGTGATTTCCAAGCCGTAGATCCGAGTGTGTGATATTTTTTAGCTTAATCTGTGCCGTTCAAACGTGTAGGAAGATCTCGTGCTCCACACAGTACAGTATACAAAGTATTTTGTACATCTTAAATTAGTGGAAAAATTATTAAATTAACTAACCATAAATGTAGTTAAGATTATTATTTTTTATTATTACATTCTAGCTTCCTATCCTATTAAAAGTTTACGTAATTACCTTTATTGTATGTTGTTCAATTGGTTGTATCATTTTGGCTCTACTTATATTGCCAAACTAAAAATCTTAATTACATGATTTATATTATAAGCTATAAGTTTGACTCGTTATTTTTATTAAATTAATGAATTATGTTAGAAAGGGTAGTTCAATAATGTTTTCCGATCGGTAAACGGTTTGTGGTCCAAGATAGAAGGAAATATTGGTGATTTTTCATAGGTTTTCACTAGTTTTGTTTGATTCACTTGAAAAATACACCGATACTATATTTTTATAAGGAGAATGATTTGTTTTAATAGAATATGATAGATGTATGGGGAATTGTGGATAGCAATAGCGGAGGATATTTGGAGGTTGAGGGTTTAATTCTAGTTAGAACCATATTTACCACATGTGAGGATTCTATCTGAGGGATCCCCCAATACAAGTTGGTCAGATTATTAGGCAGAGCTCCATACCGATTGTATCACCTACCGTTAAAAAAAAAGAATATTATAGATGTATGGGGAATGAATAATTACTAGGAAAATATGAATTATCGAATTCCAATGTGTTTATGTTAACGATTAAGATTTGAAGTGAATGAGTAATCTTGGAGCATGGCAGGTGTCATTTGTGTTGTGTTTTTGTGAAGTAGTGAGTTGACTTGATAAGTCAAAATTCTAATTCTTGGGATTTACTTCCTTGGGAATCATCATAATTTGTCTTTTCCTTAAGTTTAAAACTCTTTTTGCTATCAAGTTGACCTTCTTTGACCATGGATGATAAACAATTAGATACAAAACATTTCATAATTGTAATTTGAAACTTTAAAAGTTGATTTGTGGTGGCATCTTGACCATATACATATATGTTTTTTTTTTCTTGGACCTAAGAAGATACCATACGATGAGAACCTAAGAAAATTACTCTTTAATACACATCGTGTAGAGTAATTTTCTTAGACCATCCGTAGTGGATGGAGAAGTTAGCGCCACTCCCTTAATGGTGATTGGTTGATATATAGTCTCCCACCTCCCAAGAAAGAAATGGCGTTATATATATAACGCTCAAGGCAAAATGTGGGTGTTTAGTGGCCGATTAGCGCCCATATGTTTTGGTTTGGTGGGCGTGAAATAAGGTTTAGCGCCGGTTTGGCGCCCCACTACTGTGGGTCTTAATGTATATATGAAATTGTAGTGGCAAACTTAATTTGAATATTGACAATTTGACATCCTACATTTGATGATTGACAGAAAAAAATGCAATGTGAGGAAAAAGATATATTTAGTCCAATATCAGTGATAGATTTTCCATGTGATGATGAAGAAGATGAGGTTACTTCCCCTTTTCACCATAACCCCTTCTATGCCAAAGGTCGGACTCTCATACTTAGTCACTTATTTTATATTTCATATTTCGCGATCAATTATGTTATTACCTTTACATTTTGACTCTAAAAAATTCATCACTTATTTTATATTTCCTCTTTCCTTATCAATTTACATTTGGACTCTAAACAAGTATGTGTTTTAGGATGCAAACGAAAACTAATGTCCAAGGTTCAAAGAACTAAGAGTCTTGCTCGACTAAATCCTGTACGATTAGAAGACAGAATCAAATTATCAGAGTCTCGAACACATGGGTGGATACTTGAATCATCGTCACAATTTCAACGGGAGTTAGCCGCTGAAAAGAAAGCAATTGCATTGCTTCAACTACTAAAAGCATCAATGTCTTATGATACATCAGGATCCACAATGACGGAGCGAGTCTTATTGGGATTTTTTAACGAGCGATTTATTGAAGGGGGTGTCTCTAACTACATAATATTGCAAGAAGCAAAAGATTGGATCAATGGACAAACAAAAGATATGTTTGAATCTCAAGATAATAAGTTGACATGTATAAAAGAGATGGAGAAAGGAGTTAATTGGTTGAAGTACAATGAAGAAGAAACAAGAGAGGTTGTTTCGGAGCTAGAGTATGAAGTTTTTACTTCATTAGTTGAAGAGACGTTACTTGAATTTTATTTATAGACTTCTAATTTTATCCTCACGAGCATAGAGATTATAAAAAACAATAGAGGTTGTTTTTTTTTTTTTCAACTAACTTTAAAAAAAAAAGTTAGAAGTAGATTTAAGAATAAAGTATCCCCTTAGCAATTAAGCAGATGTTACATGTTAGGGATTATTTATAAAAGACTTTAGAGTACAATATATTATTGTCATGATGCTTTTATTATAAAGTTGTATGTTTATTGATCAAAAACATTTTCTTATCTAATATACTCTTGTTTTGTATTTCACAATGCAGAATAATTATCAAATCAACTTTAAACAGGGTAATTGGTCTAATTTGATGTTGTTACATTAATATGAAGTAAGAAATAAGAAATTCTTCTGAAATGTAACACATTTAATTGAAATGATCTGGACATAAACTTGTATCTAAACCGTACCAGACTGCCTAACTAATTGTTTAGGAAATAAGCTACATTCTAATTGATGAGAATCATGGTTAGATGAAATTTTAATTTTATAAGTATCTTCAAAATATATCCTAATTACGAAATAAACCAAGTTACATCTGGATAATGGGTAAGCGAGCAACAAGTTGCGCCGCTATCTCCTTTTGAATCGCAAAGCCTATTCTACTAAATACAAACCCTTGGTTCATCGGGCTTTGCGAATCACTGTGGACCACCTTCTGCACCCGCTCCAAAAAGCGAACTGCCTCAGGGGCTAAGGATCCAAAAGTATCGAAGGCAAACGGAATGAACACATGTTGATTCTCTAGACATGCTGCCTCGTGCTTAGCAACCTTCCTAGCTTCCGCCTTCAAAACCGCCTGTCCCGGAACGAATCCACTATCTCTCAGCCCCACCAGTGGGGACACCCCAGTGAGGTCAACACACGCGTGCTTACCCCCGACCAGCCAAACACAAGGACGTCCGCAGGACGCAGGGTAGATCTTCCCTCTCGTGGGTCAGTCAGAAAATTAACAGGGGCTTCTTTCTTGGTTGAGATCCCGGCGCGCCTAAGCACATCCCATAAAACATCTCTAACCCAGTCATGACGATACTTGAACCCCGGCAATTCCTTACAGTGAAGGGCATGCTCGCCAAATCTATCCAAACAGGCTTTTTTACAAATGGGGCAAGAGTCGTCTGGCGGAAAAAGGGGAATCATGAGCCGGTATTTAAGGATGGCTCTGTATTCAACTGCTGACATCCGTTGCCCAAGACCTTCAATGGGCGCAACAGTCAAAAAATCTTGGGCATGAGCCCCCTTGAGACAAGCCAAAACTGCCTTTTGACGCGGGGTCATATCGAACCGCTCCTCCATATCCTGTGCGTGTTTACCATAAAGAGCACTCGCCAAAGTTTGTTGAGGTTTCTTGGGGGCGGTCTCCTTATCAGTAAAACCGCCTAGATCAAGGTCTGGGAGAGTTGTTCCAATATTACCAAGCGCAAGGGAGTAGTCAGGATCCATCCCCATAACACCAGCGCTTCGCAAGATGTGGTCCTGCAATTTCCACGATTGGGCCCTGGACGCTACAAAAGCATATGCGGAGACGTCCTCCGCCGATATAAGCCCTAAGCCCCCGCAACGCATAGGGAAAGAGGCCAACCTCCACTGGAGGTCCCCAAAATGCGGTCCTCCGCTGACAACAATGTCTTCAACAGCCCCTCGCAGGCCTGCATCAAAGATAGACACAGCCTCTTTGACATGTTCGGGTTGACAAGTCCAGAGCCCAAACACCAATTTAGCAACCCCCATGCACGAGCGCAACAAGAGGAGCTCACTTTGGGGATCCCTTAAGTCCGACAGTCGTTTCATAAGATCAATCGCCCGAAGAGCTCGTCTAGATGCCAAAGACTGAATAAACCTTGCATCCCGATGAGTTTAACCCCCCCTACGGGCCTGCTAATCTCGCTAGGGAATAAACCCGGCACTTTCTTCGAACCATTGCAAGACGGCCAAAAAATCTCCGTTTTCCGAATATTAAGCCTAAGCCCAAGAGATGCCCCCTCTGAACGGATAATGTCCAACGCCCTAGAAACTTCCCCTGCCTTACCAATGATAGTGCCATCGTCCAAGTACCAGGCATGGAAGGGCAAGGAGCAGGCGCCCTGCACACGGAGGATCAGCGGATGGAGAACCAGCGCAAAGAGAAGGGGGCCGAGAGGGTCCCCTTGCTGCACCCCTGTGGTAGCCCCAATATGAGTATCCCCCACATATAATCTTGCGGGTTGCGCATATAAAAATTGGACCCACGGGAAGATAGATGGGCATCTGCAACTAACCTCCCTGAGAAGTGTCGTACGGTCCACCTCGTTTAAGGCGTTAGAAAAATTAACAGTGAGCATAGCCAGGGACCCGTCAGAATGGAACGCGCTCAGAAACCTGTTAGCACTGTGCAGCACCGCTTCTGCCCCATTAGGAACCCCGACCCCAAACTGAAAATCCCCCAGATAAGTTGACATCTCTTTACCCACTTTACGCATAGCGACTTTTGACACCAATCTTCTCCAAATTGCCCCCACCGCAATGGGCCTAATCCCGTTGTCAGGCTTTAATAAGGGGGTCAACGGTGCCGAAGCAATGAACTCCGCCAGAGCTTTAGGACATAACCCCCCAAGCCACAAGTTGACAACATCGGTGATGGCTTTAAGGAGCCCGGAGGCAGTTGGAGACCCCTGGCCACAGAAAGCGTCGAAAATATGTTGCGCCCGCAGACCATCCCTCCCACAAGATGTCCCTTTCAGGAACGTTTTAATACAATCCAACACGCACTCAGCGTCCACCTGCAAGGCTGGCTCCAAAGGCAAGGCGGAGGGCATGGTCGGGGGGTCCACAATAGGGTGTTTATCTATCAGGGCTCTCAATGTGTCCCCCCCAGCAGGCGCAACCCCAGATGAACACAGAACCTTGACGGCCGCAGTATAATGGCCATCCGCAACCTTCCGAAGGCACTGCTTAATATTGCCCCCACCATCTACTTTAGCTTGGTCCCCTACCCTCCCCGAAAACGACGCCACGGGGAGTTCAAGGAGGGGTAGGACCAATTCCTCTAACCCTGCCCCATCTTTCCAAACCGCCAATGCCCGCATAATAGAGCTACATTGGAGCGATTTCCTGTTACCCGACCTTCGTTCTTGCCTAGAGGCCGGTTTGACCACCCTTAAAGTGCAGCGAGGCAACAACAAAAGTTTAACCCAAGCCTCAATGAACCCTGGGGCATCCACCACTTTACGGAGACCCCCTGACAAAGCATGGGCAAAAGCCATGCGACATGCAGGCGGGATACTCTTGACCGTAGCAACAGGCAGGGCGAGGATGCGCTCAAGGAGAGTGACATCTACCACCATCTTCCCAGACGTATCACTCACATGCATCACTTGCGGATCACGAGGTTGGGAAATCCCCGTTATAAAATCGATCTCGCCTCCTGCACGCGAGGTGCATTTAACCACTTCTTTGCCGTGCCGACAACGCCCATTCAAGGCATGCAGGGTCATGCACTCCCCACATAGCCAATTCTTCAGCACACGCAAGGTGTCAACAACGTCATTGTAAAGGTCAAAGTTTGAAGCAAGATGCTCCTTTAACTCACTTCTCCTTTCTTCCCCATTAAAATGATCCGTTGGAAATGCATTAGTAACCGATAGTATCCCTTGTATCCCGGCGTACCATCTTTGCAAGAATGATAATTTTTAAAGGGGCAACGCCAAATCCCAGTGGCCGAGCTTGGTCCAGGTCCCCCACCACTGTCTCTCATGGATCCTTTAAAGGAATAATTATATATATATATATATATATTTTAAAATATGTTATAAAAGTGTTTTTAAAGTTAAGAAATCAACCCGAGAAAATGGGTGGGACCCCATGTTTATAATTATAATTATTATTATTATTATAATTATTATTATTATTATTATTATTATTATTATTATAATAACAATCACCCCATATAGGGTAAAACTTTAGTCAACCATCACAAATGGCAGGAGGTGGGCCAAAGAAAGATACACAAAGAGAGGCACAAAGATCAAGAATGGTCGAACGAAACAAAAAAAAGGGGCGAAAGAACAGGGAACGGGTCGAAAGACGGAGAACAGGGGCGAATGGGATCCTGTTAAATCAGATAGAGGGCGAAAGGAAAAACAAAGGGTTCGAATGAGATTGGACAGGGGTCGAAGGGGAACCAAAATTGGAAAATGGACCGTTAGGAGGGGTGGAAGGAAAACAAGGGTGAAGGGGAGGAACTGAGAGGTGGGTGAGGGGTTTTCCGGTTGAGGTACGACAAGCAGCGATACGATTAAGACGAAGTGATGCAGAGGAGGAAGACGAAGTGATGAAGACGAAGTGATTGGTCTGTCTTTCAAGGTTTAAGGGTGGAACTTGTTGATGTTGATGTGGGTGGGGGTAGCCGTTGATGGGGGACAAGGATGGGGCTGGCCGACGAGTGTCAGGGTAGGGCAGAGGAGGAAGACGAAGGGTAGGGCATAAAACATTTTTTTCACAAATCACTTATATTGACATAAAAAAAATATATTGTAGATAACTTCGGTTTTTTTAATTATTAGAGCATTCACAACCCGGGAACCAAATTATGTGAGTGGTTCCCTCAAATTATATAGGGTGGTGTGAGTGGATGAAAGAGAAAATATTTAGAAAAACCACTGTTCACCCCTATATATAAACAATAGTGAATGATTATCTTATTATTAGGGTTTACTGCAAAATGCAATTTTATAGTTTCTAAGATACAAATTTGATGACTTGTGAATTATGTTTTCTTATATTAAAATAACATAATGAAAACAATGGTAGTAACTTGAGTCAAGTTTAAATTTTGCTTTTATTATTAATATTTTCTTTTCCAATTTAAGTTGTAGCCTGGTGGTAAGAAGCAAAGTTTCTTTTAAAGAAAACCCAAGTTTAAGTCTTGACAAGGTATAAATTTAGGGGTATAATAGATAGAGTGATCTTAGCCTTAAAAAAAAAAAAAAAAAAAAAAAAAAAAAAAAAAAAAAAAAAAAAAAAAAACTAGTATGGTTAGGAGGTATGGGATCAAGAGAAAGGGAATGCATAAGTAGTATGGGGAAAAATAAGGTTCTATTTTGTATGGGATAATGGAATGGACGAGGTAATGGAATGGATGATTACCATTCTATGTCTTGTTTGGTTACGATGTGGGAATGAAACAAAACATTACTTTGTGTTGATTGGTTGGTGTGAAAAGACGAAGGAATAAAATCAGAGGTGAGTGACGGTGGTGGGTGGTGGTTAGTGGCGGTGACGAAGGTGGTGATATGTGGCGGTAGCACCGGTGGTGGGTGACAGCGACGGTGGTGGCGAAGGTGGAAGGTGGAGGTGGATGGCCATGATGGTGGGTGGCCAAGCTTCTAACCAATGCCAGCGTGAACCCGGCTAAGATAACATAATCTAGCCATATGTGAGGTGGTTGGTTGGCAAGAAACAGGTGTGACCTATCTATCCCCATAAAAAATGAAGGAAAGTCACCGTTCAAAAAAAGATATTTATGATGAAAGCAAAACTTAACAGTTTCATGTGCTTGAATGACAAAAAATGCTAGTGATCCTACAAAGTTTTTAGAGAGAATTAAACAGATTGTCCTTTAATTATTATAAAAATTGCATGCTCTGTTCTCTATGGAATTTTTTCACTTATTTTGTTCATTATTTTCTCAATTTGCTACATCCTCTGTCCTTTAGCCTAACTTGGTTAAAAAATTGGTTAACTTTATTTTCTAAGTTTACACTTTTAGCTCCTATAGTTTTGATCGAACCCTAACCCATGATTGACCTCGAATTCGACCACGGCAATTAACGAAATCATAGGGCTATTATAGAACATCAAATTCCGATCAAAACCATGTATAATAGTTGTACTGACCTGATCATTTTCGAGGCTAAAACGAACGATTAAAATTGCGACTGGTTAATCTTGTTCTTCAAATTGCGAATGATTTGATGAGTGTTTATGGTATATTTTTGCACAGAAACGGTCGACTAAGGCATAAGATGTTATAATAGATTTCAATTTATGGTATAGAGGCTCGGTTTGCAAGAGGGTTTATAAACGTTTGAAGACCTTTATTTTCTCAAAATACATTTTTAAATGTTTATGGAACGTGCTAAACATCTTATGCTTAGTCGACCGTTTCTGTGCAAAAATATACCATAAACACTCACCAAATCGTTCGCAATTTGAAGAACAAGATCAACCAGTCGCAATTTTAATCGTTCGATTTAGCCTCGAAAACGATCAGGTCAGTACGATTATTATACATGGTTTTGATCGGAATTTGATGTTCTATAATAGCCCTATGATTTCGTTAATTTCCGTGGTCGAATTCGAGGTCAATCAAGGGTTAGGTACGATCAAAACTATAGGGGCTAAAAGTGTAAGCTAAGAAAATAAAGTTAACTAACTTTTTTAACTAAGTTTTTTAACTAAGTTAGGCTAAAGGACAAAGGGTATAGCTAATTGAGAAAATAAAAGACAGAATGAGTGAAAATGTTCCATAAATGACAGAACATGCAATTTTTATAATAATTAAAAGACAATCTTTATAATTCTCTCAAGTTTTTATTTGGCTAACCACAAATAAACATAAGCTCTTCGTAGCAAAACAAAACGGATAATATTGATTGGTACGAATGTAAAGGGGACGGGGCACAACCAGAATTGTCCACGGGTACCTCATTATCAGCACAGTAACACCACCGCCGGTGGTGCAGGTAGGAGTCCCGTGGACCTTTCCCTGGTTATAACTAACGAGCGTGAAACAATTGATTTAAATGCAACGGTCCAATTTTTACTGTTCAAAATATATGTTTTTAATTGCAACGATTATATTTTTTTACCGTTTTTCAATTGACCATTTAAAAACTTATTTATATAAAAAAAATGTCCACGGTTTAAGGGAAAAAACACAAATTCTCTCATATTTTACTCTATCTTTCCTGCATACTTTAAAAAAAATGAATGACCTTGAAGAAGATCAAATTTGCATTGCCCTGCTCGAAGTGCACCCGATTTAAACTCAACCGATAGTAGCCTTGAGTTTTTCATGGATCTTGCCAAGCGAGCCGAAGAAGAAGACACAACAACATCTAAAAAAATATGTGCCACGTGATCGCGAGGGAGGCAATAGTCGTTTAATGGATGATTATTTTGTCGACAGACCAAAATACACCGAGGCTATGTTTAAACTAAGGTATCGTATGTCAAAATGTTTATTTCTAAAAATTATAGCAGATGTTGAAGCAAAGTTCGAATGGTTCAGAGAGGGCGTGGACTGTCGGTTTAGAAAGAGTTTTACGCCCATAAAAAAGTATCTTCAGCAGTGAAACAACTCGCAACCGGTAATCCTCCTGATGAATACGATGAGTATTTATGTATGTCTGAGAGGACGTCACGTGAATGTTTACAATTTTTTTGCAATTTCATCATTAAGTTTACGGGGTTGAGTTTTTACGAAGAACAACAAGTCACGACATTGCATGTTTGTACAAAGCATACGAAGAAAGACATCACCTTCCCGGCATGATCGGTAGAATTGATTGAACTCATTTAGCTCGGCGAGCATGTCCTAGGGAATTACAAGGACAATGTATGAGAGACGGTCACCATTACCCTACGATCATCCTAGAAGCGGTTGCTTCGCAAGATATGTGGTTTTGGCATGGTTGTTTTGTTCTCCTCGGTTCACTCAACAACGTCAATGTTCTCTAACAATCTCCGGTTTTCCTTACCCAACGAAACGGAACGGCGCCGAAATGTCCATTTCCTTTAAATTGCCACTTATATAAATGTGGATATTATGTTACAGATGGCATATACCCTACTTGGTCAACATTTGTGAAAGCGTTTCGATATCTGACCGATCTGAAGGAAAAGAAATTTGTTAGGGCGCAAGAGGAGGCAAGGAATGATGTGGAATGAGCATTCGGTGCATTAAAGAGGAAATGGGGAATTACCAACCGACCTTTGAGGCCGACGACCGTTGATAGGTGTAGAGTCATCGTCTACACATGCAAGATATTGCACAACATGATCATTAAAGACGAGGATCATGCGATATCACCGGTCCACATAAGCGATCCGCGAGTCCAATCGGTGTTAGATGACGGTGCCCATGCGGAGTTGAGAGACTCCGATACGCATTTTCGACTTCGAAATGATCTCGTGGAACATCTAGACGCACTTGATCTATCGCACCTCGAAATGGATTTCGAATAGTTTTTTTTATCTATTTTATTTTTAGTTTATGTGTGTTTGAATTTCTATGTTTTATTTAGTTTTAATATTGTAAGTTTATTTTATTAGTTGAATAATATGTTTAATTAATGTTTATTTAACAAAAAATATAAAAAAAAAAAAAAAAAAACATTTCATTGAAGTGATGTGACAATAAATGATTGGTTGAAATCGTTAAAAACATTTCCTGGTTGCACCCCTCCCCTCTAACTTCGGATGATTTAAATAAATATCGTAAAGAATTACAACTGATGACTTATTTTATGTTAACAAATCCCTAACTATTTAAATTTGATATGCATGTTAGTTCTTATTTAGGATACCAAATTCTTACCTCAAAGATTCCTAATTCAATCTAAAATCTACTAAAGGGTGTCTTCATCATTCACACGATGTGAAATTCTTTCATTTAAAGACAAACAATTTACACACATAGAAACGTCCAAGTTTACATGTTGCTAAACTCTTTCTCTCTTCATCTTATCAAAAACTAAAAACATGAATATTAAAGCTTAAAAATTAGTTCTCCATTGTGATCATTGTTTTGCAGTCACAAGTGTTTCATAAAGATGAAAGGAGAAGAACAATCAGTAGTATCTTTGTTTGGCATCTCTTTAACAGATAGACCAAAGTGGCAACAATTCTTTATTTGCTCTTCTGGATTCTTCTTTGGCTACCTTGTTAATGGCATTTGTGAGGTTAAGTTGTGTTTTCATTTGTTCTTGTTTTTGCATGAAAACCTTTAACATGATATAAGCTAAAAAACACTGTTTTTTAATTATTAATATTATTATTATTATTTTTAATGCAGGAGTATGTGTATAACAGGCTTCAATTCAGGTATGTTGGGTTCAAATGGTTGATGTGTTTGAGTTCTAATTAGTTATTAACTCTAAAGTAATATTTTGGTCCTAAATTTTCAGCTATGGGTGGTATTTTACATTTGTGCAAAGTTTTATCTATTTGATTCTCATATACATTCAAGGTTTCACACCGAAACAAATGGTGAATCCTTGGAAAGTATATGTTAAGCTCTCTGTTGTTCTTATGGGTTCTCAAGGATTGACCAAAGGGTCTTTGGCTTTCCTTAATTATCCTGCACAACTCATGTTTAAATCCACAAAGGTATGCAATATGTTATTTATGATTTTTTGAGTGCTTAAGGATTTTTTTTAACTATGTAATGGTTTTTGTTTGGATTACAGGTGTTACCTGTTATGATAATGGGTGCTTTCGTTCCTGGTTTGAAACGAAAGTACCCACCACATGAATATCTCTCTGCAGTTCTTCTAGTTATTGGGTTGATTCTCTTCACTTTGGCTGATGCGAATTCTTCGCCAAATTTTAACGTTATTGGTGTTGTGATGGTTTGCGGGTCTCTAGTTATGGATTCATTTATGGGTAATTTGCAAGAAGCAATTTTTACGGTTAATCCGAATACTACGCAGGTATTCAATCTGATCTGATTCACTCTATATTGTCATATGAATTGCCTTTTTAACTTCAAAATTCATTAGAGATGTCCTGTTTTTTTACTAAAAACTTTGATAACTAAGTCTAACTAAAAGAAGAGTTCCAACTAGAACAGTGGCGGACCTAGGATTTGTCTACAAATTACAACGGGCGGCCAGGATTTTTGCCTATAAATTACACTACCATTTTAATTTTAAGGGAGGCGTCCGCCCACCTTAGCTATAGTGTGGGTACGCCACTGAACTATAATAGAATAGGAGATACAAATAAGATCAAATCTATACCAAATTTGAATTTGGAAAATGGGTAATTGCATAAATAGGTAACAAAGTTTGGTCTGATTTGATGTTGAACAACTTATTAGGCCTGAAAAAAAAAAAAAAAAAAAAAAAAAAAAAAAAAACAGAAGAGTTTTGTACAAAATTGATTTAAGGTAATTACCTAATTTTAGATAACTGTCCCTCATATGTCACCTAGAAAAAAAATCAGCATGGTCAAAAGAAATCAACATGGTAAATGAGCCGAGACAAGTTGGGCTTGGGCTCAACACGTTTATCTTAACGAGTTAAAATGTTGAGCTTGAGCTTGGCTCGTAAAAAGCTCAAATAGCTCGTTTATTTGAACCAATTTACATTTTTCTAAATAATGATGTATATAAAAACAACAAACAAACAAAAAAAGATTTTTAATATGCACATAACGCAGCATTTATATACAAAAGAATTTATAATTTATTTTTGTATATTAAAATTTGTATTATACTTTGGGGTTATAATTTGTATGTATTAAGTGTTGGGCTTTAAATTATCCGAATCAACGAGGCAACTAAACGAGCCTAATGAGGAAGCCAACGATCCGAGCTTACCTTAACTCAGGCCCGACTCATTTACAAGCAAGCCAATTTTAAGCAATTTTTTTTGTGAGCCGCGAGCTTTTTAAACAGCCCATCAGCTCAGAAGTTTTGAAAACCGATTACCTTCAATCATAATCTTGAAACTTTGATATATGAAACATATCACATAGATTTCAGTCACAGCTCATAACCGCTCTCATGACGGTTAAAAGTCTAAAAAGTATTTTGTTTATGTGCTCTAATTGTTTAATCACTCAGATGGAAATGTTATTCTGCTCAACAATAGTTGGATTGCCTTTTCTAGTTCCCCCTATGGTTTTAACCGGAGAATTGTTCAAAGCATGGCATTCATGCTATGAAGTAAGTAAATATCTTGAAGTATTAGTTCATAAACATATAATGCATATTTAATTAATATTCCATTCAAAATAAATCTTTTGTGATGTTGTGTTGTTGAACTTGCAGCATCCTTATATATATGCAGTCTTAGTGTTTGAAGCAGTAGCCACTTTTGTCGGTCAAGTATCTGTTCTATCACTCGTTGCTCTTTTCGGGGCTGCTACAACTGCTATGGTGATTATACCGTCACGCTTGTTGTCATATATAAACATGATATGATTATGATTATGCTTATGATTCATGATGCAAGTTTTTGTTTGCAGATAACTACTGCAAGGAAGGCGGTAACTCTATTGTTGTCTTACATTTTATTTACAAAACCATTGACCGAACAACATGGGTCGGGGCTAATACTGATAGCTATGGGCTTGATCTTGAAGATGGTGCCTGATCATAATGAGCCTGGATACGGTCAAAGGTCAGAGATGACTATGAAACAAGTGAAATCGCACCCAAAGCGACAAAAGAGTGTAGATCTTGAAGAAAAGAGGCCTCTGGTGTAAGATGGTCAATGTTTTGACTTGTGATTTCTTGAGCTGAGCCACAAGTGGCTAATTGGTAGAATGTTTAGGTAGTAATATCATGTGAAGATATGATGGCTTAAATTGTATGTTTGATTTAGCTTTTGTGCAATTAGATCCATGATCATAGTTGGTGATGTTAGATTTAACAGATAAAATTTTGTATTATATGTATATGTGAAGTGAAATGCAAAAAGAAACTATGTTATTGTGTTCTTGATGTCTTATGTTGTTTGTCTTGATATACAAATAGCCATTGTATCAGTGATTATATGGATATTTTATCTTTCTTTTTTTTGCTAAATTTACAAACCCGTATTCACATGAGCGTGTGATACTGTTGTACAAACGTATCAGTGATTTGAAAAGATGGAATGATTGATGTGATAAGCAGGGTCGTCTTCGAGAATCCTCGAAATGTTTTGGGCCTTGTTAAAAAAGAGCGGGCCTTTGTGAAAATTCAAGTTTCAATTATCAAATATCAATACTTAAAACAAAATTTATTTTTTTAAAAGTTAATAAAATAAAAAGGACAAACAAACGATTTTAAATGCGCGTTAAATTAGAAACCAAATGTGTTACAAACATGATATCAAAAACTTCATAGAACTTTATTAATAATCAGAAAATATCAAGAATCAAACAACTCTCAACAGATCTCAACAAAATCTCTTCACAATAACAAAAACCCTCACAATACAGCTCTCAATACCTATCACCCGATAACAAGATACTACAAGATCTAATACAAGATGTATAAGATCAAATACAGGAAACCTAATCTGATTAGACGAATGAGATGAGAGAAACAAAGAGATATCGAAAGCAGAAGAGATCAAAACTAACAACGATCAGAGAGAAAAGCTATATATAGCCAAAGGAGAGGCTCGGGAGAAAGCACACCCGAGCCTATATCCACCGTAGGATCATTACAAAGAAAACACAAGAAGGAAGGATCATGGCCGTCCAAATAGCCTCGGGGATTGCCAGCTTGGCAATCGATAAACAAAAGCTGAAACACTTGGGCCTTTACACGACATGGGCTCACAATCATCTGATGGGCTACTACAGCTGGGCTCCTTTCCTTAAGTCCACCACACTTGATCCATCAACAATAATCCATAGGCCCAATTGCAAAACCTGAAAAATATCTTATGCAAAATATTATAGATTTTATTTTATAAAAAATAAAAATAATATTTATCCAAACCAAATTATATTGACCCATTTCATAGAATTGAAAGTGTATATTATTTAGACATTTTAACAAAATGAAAGTTGGTTTTCTTCCTTGTTCGGTATTGCTTTGCATTCACACTCATGTGGCCTACCGAAAAGGAGTCGGTATAGGGTTAATAATTAAAACAATACAATGCATCGGGCCAACGAACTTAACAGTAATTCTATTTAATTACTAAAACGAAACTACAACTTTTAATCAAGATATGACACCAAACGGATCAATATGCAGCGGAATAACAACCCAAATAAGAAACAACATTATTTCTAAGTTCTAACCAACCCCGACCAACAATCAAATTTTAAACACAATTTAGTAACCTAACCTGATTGTTGTTGACTTTGGTCTTGGCTTAGGATTGGATGACAAGCAAAACAAAACAACTTTTTTTGGTTCTTATCTATTCTTGCGCCAGAAAAGGTTACCGAAGAAAACGGCACCGCATATGCTACAATACCAAACCACATAACCTATAAAATATGCAGTAAATAAATAGTGTTGTATGAAAATGAAACGGCGTAAACAATACTCGAACCCAATATCTACATTTTGGAATGCAAACCATAGCCACACATCTACCTAGTTATCTTTGATTTATTTTGCATTAAAACATCTAAAATACAAATTATACATAACTTTTTTAAAAAATAAAAATTCTGTGCAGGCCTTGGGCCATCTTCCTCGTCACCCATGCCCAAGGCCGGCCCTAGTGATAAGGGAGCACATAAATAATAAATGGTAGAGGGTGACATAATACGTTTAGCACTTAACCTTTTTATTTATCATAAAGTTGCAATTGTGTTCATATGTACTTAAGGTTGAGAGGGCATAAGGTGGGTACTTGGGGGTTGGGTTGGGTTGAGTACTTAGGTACATTGTCACAACCTAGGCGAGTTGGTGTATGGGTTAGTTTGCGAGTTCTACAACCTGAAGTGGCAAGAGTTGCATGTGATCATTAAAATGGGAATGGGGGTGAGCTAAGAGATTGCCCTGCCCTTTTAGGTAAAATTGGGTAAAAATGACGTAACATACTATTATCGGATGATGGTGTAAGTACTTGTGGGTTGAGCTAGGAATGCTCGATGAAGAAACAAGAGAGAAATAATGTTTTAAATAATGATAGTGGGGTGCATTTTGATTTATTATAAGGTACTAGAATGGTGCACACGCGATGCGGTGGAGAACACAAACACTTCCAGGTGTGCATTGTCCGGTTCAATTCGGTTATTAACCTCAACCAAAATTGAAAACGAAGTCATCGATTAACTGATCTTATTAACCAACTAGTTAATCGGTTCAATTTATTTGGTTTGATTGTCAGTTTTCAGTTCGGTTCGATTCAGTTAATTTTGGTTAATAACCAAAACCAAACTTTGGCTAAAACTTTTGCTTAGAAATACATGAAAATGAGGTATAAAAGCTAAAACTATATGAATATATAGGGTAGGCTTTCTGTAGGAATATTGGTTTGTGTGAGAAGTGTAGGAAGGATTAAAATTTGATATGTATGCATATTTTTTTGACGTATTCATGATGTTTTGGATTGTTTTGCTTAGAAAAACACCAAACATAACAAATTAATAACCGAAAACAATGTATTTTAAGAAGAGTGTTTTAAGTAATTACTAGGGTGTTTTAAGCAGAGTGTTTTAAGTAATTACTAAGATGTTTTATCTGTAATTTAAATTTAATGACTATAATACATTGGATTGTGTTTTAAATTTTTGTATATTGTTGTGTTAGGTGTTTTTCAAGCCAAAACAACTCAATACATCATTCCAAATAAAAAAACATGATGCCTACATGTCAATTCTTAATCCTTCCTACACTTCTCACACAAAACAATATTCCTACAGGATCCTCTACCTATATGAATATTTAGTTACGATTTGGTTAATTTTGATTAACGAAGGGTACAAGAAAACCGATAACCAATTAAACAATATTAAGTTAATTCCATTTATGTTTAATTCAGTTTTCGATTGATTTCATTTCGGTTTCATTAGTTTTTTGATCGGTTTCGATTAATGGTCCAGTTACTGCTTGCCCCTAGATATTGTTAATGACGTAACACATCAAAAAAAATTAAATTAAAAAAATAGAAATACCAAAATGCTAGTTTTTATTATGTAATTTTTTTCAAAAAGTATTAACATATGAAAAATTATGGCCGTTTAATAATTGTGGGGTGATTGGCTTAAAATAAGGAAAAAAATACTACTGCAACAACAACCATACCCAGTAATTCTAACACAACATTCTTAGGGTACAAGGGACACCTAGAGGATGAGATTTTGGTTCATTCGGTACCAGATGGAACGCCAACGCAAATGGTTTTGGATGGGAATTTGGAATGGTAGTCTCGAGCTTGATATGGATGGAAAAGTTGGAAAATATTGGAATTGGAATATGTCTGCTTCATTTTGATAGGATAGGATAGCACACCGTTGTTTGTAATCAAGTTTGAATGGATTTTGGTTGAGTTGAGGTGTCATTTGATAGATAGTTAATTAATTTGGTTGCATTTTGGTTCATTTACGGTGCCCCCTCAGCCGTCACCCTTGTAAAATAACATTACCAAAACATGCGAATTACTACAACATGTGAAAGTATTGATCAATTGTTGTCTCAATGTAATTTCCAATCACAGAAAGAGTGTCAAAGTACCCAAAGTAATAATATCTTCCGTTTACAATATTCTGAAAGTCAGAGAATAAATATCTTTTTTTTTTATGTATAATCTATAGCAGAATATATTGGTTTTACTTAAGTACACTTTGTTCGGTGTTACATTTTTCTAAAAAAAAAAAAAAGGTAAACCTCAAATCCATGAAAAAACAACCATCACAATTACCAAAAAAAATAAATCATTGGTTCCCAAACATCAAATGTCAGCTTTATTAACTTGTCACGGGTATGCGCTTTTATTTTGTCTTTTATTATATTTTAATAACGTCAACACTTGTAGCCCAGTTGGCTAAGGGCCTAAAGTTTCTTATGGGAGACTTAGGTTCAATTCCCACTAGCTACATTTGGAGGACATTGGTGGATGGGAAATGAGAGATGACCCGGCCATTGGCTTGGGTTCGAGTCCTGATCCCGACCGGTAATACCGACTATTTCACCGTCGTGCCTTCGGGCGGGTGAGTGGTCGGGTTTTCCGGGAATTGGTGGCAATTGGTGGCCCGGGCACTCTCGAGTGCCTGATTTGCCAAAAGGGTACCCGAGAGTGCTCGGAATTGATTCCTTGGCCGTTCAAAAAAAATTATATTTTAATAACAAAATTACACGGAGGCTGTTTGGTTGATTAAGTGTTTGAATTATTAAGATGTCTGAATGGTTAAGGGTCTGTTTGGTAGCCTCTTAATGAGGCTCTGAATGGTACAACATTCAGACTGTTTGTTTCAACCTAAAAAGGCTCTGAATGGAATGACTAATAGCTGAACCATTCAGAGTTTGTGCATAGCTGAACCATTCAGCACTTAGGGCCTGTTTGGTAGCCTCTTAATGAGGCTCTGAACCATTCAGCTCTGAATGGTTCAGCATTCAGACTGTTTGTTTCAACCTAAAAAAGGTTCTGAATGGAATGGTTAAGAGCTGAACCATTCAGACTTTGTGCATAGTTAAACCATTCAGCACTTAATCATTCAGAGCCTCTTAACTATTCAGACCTCTTAATGATTCAGCACTTAATCAACCAAACAGCCCCTTAATCATTCAGACCCTCTTAACCATTCAGATCTCTTAATGATTCAGCACTCAATCAACCAAACAGCCCCTAAGTGTTGAATCATTAAGTTGGACCTCTTAATGGTTAGTATTCTTGTCCCACATTTATATGAGAGCCTCATTAAGGTTCAGCCTAATTTAGTGCTTAATGGTTGTGCAACATCTAAAGTCTTAAGGGCTGTTTGGTTGATTAAGTGCTGAATCATTAAGATATCTGAGTGGTTAAGAGGCTCTGAATGATTAAGTGATGAATGGTTCAGCTATGCACAAAGTCTGAATGATTCAACTCTTAACCATTCTATTCAGAGCCTTTTTTAAGTTGAAACAAACAGTCTGAATGCTAAACCATTCAGAGCTAAATGGTTTAGAGCCTCATTAAGAGGCCGCCAGATAGGCCCTTAATGGTTTAGCCTTAACCATTTCATTCGGAAGCTGAAACAAACGCGCTGAATACTGAATCATTCAGCGTTGACTGATTCAGAGCCTCATTATGAGGCTTACCAAACAGCCCCTAACTCTTTGTTTAGCAAGGCTTGAACTCTTGCCTTCAAGGAATGTGAATCGTGATACCACACTAACATTTTAAGGTGTTTTTTAAACGTGTGCACAGGCTCTTTTGTCTGCGTCGTGCGGACATTATCATATACAGACTGTTTGTTTTTTAAAAGATAATTCACTAAAAAAATATGCATGAGCTCTCCTTCGTGCAGACCTGGCCCAACTACTTCTAAAATCTTCTAAGGTCTGTAGAGGGTTAAACACTACCATCCACCACTTCCACCACCAGCATCCACCGTCACTGTCCGCACACCGCCACCAGTTTATTTTGCAGACTGCAGACATTTTACCTCTAAAAAGCCAAACACCATCTAGGACTGTCTGTTGTGAGCCGCGGTCGAACCCCGGCATGAGCAAGGTTTCCGTCTGGTGTTCACCTCTAGCCACGACAACCCTGGCGCGTGGACACGCGAAGAGCCCCGGCGTGAGCACAGGTCGCGTCGGTGCTCACCCCTAGCCACAACGGGGTCAGGTGAGCACAAGCGATGAGGTTACTTAAGAGTGAAGTCCTTGGCTCGCGTCTACTCGCTCGCGGCCCACAACGGATGATGTAACTCTAGTGGCTTTGCCAATTAAATCCAACCCCCACCCTATTTTGTCCTTTTATCGTTTAAAAAAAATTATTACAATGATTAAATAGATTTATTGTTATTGTTAGTTTAAGTTGATTATATTAATGAGAACATAAGGTATAAACATAAGATATAATCATGTATACCTGATATGCTTAACCATTCAGGAACCTCAATAATGGAATATATCATCATCTTGATCGAGTTCCCTTTAGGGTATGCAGTTATGATGGTTTATGTGTTCTTAAGTTATGAACACATTGAGAAAGGGGGGACGGTTAATGGTGTTATGTTGTTATGATTGTGTGTTAACCCTAATTACATAATAACCTCTCTATTTATACATACCAGGGGACACCCTAATAAGGCACATCTATGATAGTCCGCCCATCAAAGACATGCCTGTTATTGAGCTTAGGATAATATTAATAATTGATCATCATAATATAAATTATTATAATGGCTATCGATAAATATACAAATGTTATTTATATTTATTCAAACAGTTTATACTTTAAACCAAGACTTGTGATTAAAAAGAAAAAACACGAGTTCGAGGTTTGTTTTCCATGGGTGGATGAAGTGGAAGGTATAATTTGAAACAAAGGGGGTGTAAATCAAGTACTATTCGATTTGGAAAGATACGAGAGTGAAACAATGAATAAAATAGAAGCGGGATATGAGAACGACACTAAACAAAAACTGAAAGTCGGGAATACCATCCCGTGTAATTTGCTCCTTAATAATTATGATATATCGTTGTATAAACATGTGTTGATCTAAATTCTAATGGGTGTTTGCATGTATGTGTTAACACTTATTTAGATGTTTGTGTGCATGTGTTTCTATGACATGTTATAAAGTAAACTCCTTTTTGAATCACGGTGGCTTAGGGGCTGTTTGTATTTTACTCTGAAGCACTTCTGACCTCTTTTGTCTGCGCCGTGCAGGCGCGCACAAACGTTTGGGGTCTGCAGATTGTTTGTTTTTTGGAAGACCTTTCACTCAAAAAGGTATTCCGTCAGTCTTCAAAGGTCTTCTCCTCTTCTCTTCTCTTCTCTTCTCCTCACCCACCACCACCACCCACAACCACCACCATCCACCACCGTCCACCACCACCACCGTTCACCACTACCACCACGGTTCACCACCACCACCATGGTCCACCACCACAACCAACCACCACCACCGACCTCCACCATCGTCCACCACCACCAGACGTTCAATTTCAGTTTATTTAAATTTCAGTTTATGTCAGCGGCCTGCAAACGTTAACAAACAAACAGTTTTCTTCTTGCAGACTGCAGACTGCAGACCTTTGGTCCACCTCTTCTCCTGCAGATGTGGTCCACAGACTGCAGACCCTTTTCTGCAGAAAAAACAAACAACACTTTAACCGTTTTAACTATTTGAGTTTAAAACTTAAACTTAAAACAAACTTTGTTAGATTTTCTCAGTTAGGTTTTCAGAATCTACCAAAACACCCTTACCCGTAGAAACAAAGATGAAATGCATACATATGAGAGGCACACACATACTCAACTAGGGATGTGATCGGTACCATACCCGTATCGGCACCAAATTTGAGAAAAAAAAAAGTGGATACTGAATACCATACCAAATATACAAATATCAATACTATATGAGTATCAAATGGGTGAAATCAATACGAACGACTCGGTTAAGTGGTAACTACATAAAATTATACGACTATACCACTTTGGTTATAGATACTTCATATATAAAAAAAGTATTAAAACCTTAAAGCCAAGAGGTCTATTTCTCCTTAACCAAATGGTTGAGTGTTAAAAAAAATCTTATCATGGGTATGCAAATAAATCTTATGTTGTGTAGAATTAGAGAGTATGTGTGTTCTCGTAAACCTTCAACTTTTTTTCTAAATTATAGAGATGTGATTGATTATTGAGATATGAATTCTCTTCTAAATGAAGCCATAAATCGTAAATTAAAGCAAATAAATTAGTTTCAAATTTTTTTCCTGCTACATATGTGAAATTTGCCTCCTAAACCCTACTATACTTTTCCAAAAAAAAAAAAAAAAAAAAAAAAAAAAAAAAAAAAAAAAATATTACTATAGATGAATTCTATTGGTTATGGTTAGGTAGCTGGGCGTGAGGACGTGAAGGGACTACTGGACTAGTGGAGGTGCCACGCGGGTAGTGAGGGACTGGTAACACCATACCTTATAGGCCTGGTCCAGTATATGCATATAGATGCCACGTCCACCAAGAGCCCTTCCCTCTCTTCTTTATCTCCCTATTTTATTAAAATATATAAAAAGGGAGGGAATATAGGTATGGAAGATGGGGATGGGAATAATGACGACATGGTGTTGATTTGAAGAATAGGGTTGAAAAGGAGGTTAGTCATCATACACCAAGCCTTATGGTCGTAACTTGGGGTGGACGGTATGGTAATTCGGGTAACCCCTACCCGATCAACCACACCATTTCGGGTGTCGTGGATAGGTTTTGTGAGTCTTATAAGCCGAAGACAAGTGGTGGTGTATGTATGTGTGCAGTGGGAGATAAAGAGTGGGTCTAGTGGGAAGTGTGTTTAAAATGATAGGACTCATAGTTTAGGGTAGTGTTACCATCAAATAAAATGTTTTGATGTAGTTTCAGACACTTAATGAGCTATCAATACATGATTAATGACACCTAGAGTAGTTTGAGGTTGCACTTCTGGCTCAATTTTAATCGACTTTACAATGGATATCTGGTCTGTATACGTTTTATTGGTTGTAAAGAAGGCTTTCTTTCTATCTCCTCTTAAAAGGACTTTCAACAACTTTTCAGAAATAATGAGAAATTGTGGCCCATTGCACTATAGCAGGGGAGTTGCTTTATTGTCGAGTCATAGTATTATTGCTCTAATGATTACACTGTGCAAAAATATTTGTACATACCTTATTGGATTATTTAGTCTTTTGTTTGTAATTTTGTATATTTATTTTGTTGATATGTATGTCTAGTCTTTTGTTTGTATACTTATTTATTTTACTATTAGTATACCAGTGGGTTGCCCGCGCGTTGCAGCAGGGACTACAAAACTTCGGTTAGTGATTTTCAACGCATGCACAAGTTGTTATTTGGCTCAATTTGGTTTTGAGTCATAACCATAACTTTCGATTAAGGTATATCAAAAATCGATGGGCTTCAATTATTTCAGCTTAGTAAATCGGTTATGAACATTGGGTCCAATTAGTTGTCGACTAATAAACGAAAATTTAATTTGAGATGAAAATTATCATAATATCCTCTAACCTCATGGACCAGTGGAAATTTTGCGAGCGATGTCTTATCTCAAGCCTTGCTAGAGTTTTGGCTTCTCTTTGCAACAACATGATGCTTGCATGATTTTGTTATTGTTTGTTGAACTGATAGAAATGCACAACAGATTAAATGTCATGCTTGCAAACCGTTTGCGAAGTTGTGGTTATCAATGATGTTACTCTTGCTCAAGTCATTTGGTTTCTTTATTAACTGAAGCAATATAAGCCAAAGTATGAAGTAGTGCTTTTTTTAATTTTGTCTTAATTTAGGACACACTTTGAATTTAAAGTTTAACTTGTTGTATGGAAAGACTTTATTAATTGATTTTGAGAATATACAAAATGGAAATACATGTGTATAAAAGCAGAAACACAAAAAATAGTCCACCCTGAATTTGAAAAGTCAAACACATATGTGTCATCTTTAAAGTTCTAAATTCAACATAGATGTTTATAGTTTTGTGCATTTAAAGTGTGTTTAAAGATTTTGTTATAACGATGTTAAGTTTAAACCATATGTCAAACTTAGTTTATCAAAGCAAACAACATAAAATTTTATTTGGTTTCACTGATTAATTGACCGAATCTAGATAAAGAATGCATAAAAAAGTTAAAATTGATATAGTTAAGACTTAAAAAAGTACTCCAATTATTATATTGTTAAACATAATCCATTAATATAAACAGTACAACTTAAATAAATAAAAACTGCATTGCAATGTAAGAAGTACATAGCCTAAACATTTTCAAATATTAAAAGTAAACCTAATCATTTGGTACGATATGAAATATCTGTGACATTCGTCACCCTCATCTTTCATTTAATTGACAATAATAGTCCTTCAAATATTTCCAGTATAGTCCCTGTAAGTTTCGCTGTTTTCAAAATTAATTTTAGAGCAAACTAAAAATTTATCATTTATATTTATTATGGATCGGGTATACGTTTTTATCAAATGTGTATGTTGAAACGTCATCCGGAATGGATATTATAAAAATTTCAAGTTTTATAAAGTTTTAGAAACTTTTTGGTTAAACTAACTTAATTTGGTTAAGTTTTATAAAAGAAAAACTAACTTAGTTATACAATAAACTAACCTAGTTAAAACTATAGGGACATATATTGCCAATAATCAAAAGATTAAAAAAATCAGATTTTCCTTCCCTCTTCCTCGCTTTTCCGACGACACAGATTCCGGCCACCGGAATCTTTTCCAGCCGACCTTAAAACTCGGTTTTAATGCGTCTTTAACGTCCTTAATCGTTTGATTTATGTTTCTCCATCATTACCAACCAGTTACTATACTTAAACCGTGAATTAACGAGCAATAAACATAGATTTAATCGTGATTAAAGTAGTAACCGATCGGACTTAAAAACACTTTCAAAACGCTCGTTCTACTCGTCCTCAATATAAATTGAACACGCCATTTTGTTTCTGCACTCATACACATTCTAAACCCACAAACAAACATCTCAAATCATGGTCTACAAGCTCTAAAATCAGTTCTTTTTTCCGGACCTGCACATCGAAGTTTCGACCTCTATACGCCATTTTGATCCTCGTAGTGTCCTCTTTAAAAGCCCCTTCAAATCCGATGTTAAACATCTCTCAGTCCGTTTATTGAATTTTAACCTAGGGTTAGTGTTCTAAGTATGAATTGAGGAAGAAGATGATGGTTTTGATATAATATAAATGTAATTCTATTTGGAATTTTAACAACTAAAGTTAATATGGTCTAGTGGTTGCAAGTGTGTACCCAATTGACTCGGGTTCGAGTCCCTTAACACCCAGTTTCTTTCTTTCTTTCTTTTTTGTCTCTTTCATTGTTTTGTTAAGATCTTATATTTTTTTTTTCTTATATATATATATATATATATATATATATATATATATATATATATATATAGGGGAAAGTTAATTTGATAACACCTATATTTTGTGCGAACCGTGAGAACGGCATCTAAAACCATTCAAATTCAAAATTTCTTTTTACACTTATCTTTATTACTAAAATACAATCTCGAAAACACAATTTACGCCTAAAAATTCAAACGTATATGAAAATAAATTGTTTTGACACATGTGTAAATTTATTGTTTATGCATGTGTAAACTGTTTCATTTACACATGTGTAAAAAGTTAATTTGAAAGTGTTTTTGTAAGAAAAGATGAATTATTTGGAAAATAAATTCATTTATTAATGTTGTATTTTGATTATAATGAGGTGTGTATTAAAAAAAATTATTTTGAATGATTTTTTTACTTGTTCTCACGGTTCTCACAATATTTAGCGTTCTCAAGATAATCCTTCCCTATATATATATATATATATATATATATATATATATATATATAAGGGGAATTGGATTTTAATAACCAAAACAATTCGAAATTGGCCACTGGCACCCTCAACTAAAAAAATGGCTATATATAACCTGAACTATTGACTTATTGGAATCTAGCACCCAACTAACTAACGTCGTTAGTTGGGTTGCTGACGTGGCACAAGTTGATGACGTGGCATGCTGATGTGGCACAAGTTGCTGACGCGGCATGCTGATGTGACACAAGTTGCTGACGTGGCACGCTGATGTGTGCACGCATGGATTGACACGTCAGCCAATCTTGCCACGTCAGCAAACCCACTAACGGTGTTAGTTATTTAACCGTTAGTGGGTGTTAGATTCAAATAAGTCAATAGTTTGGGTTATATATGGCAATTTTTTTAGTTGGGGGTACCAGTGGCCAATTTCAAATAGTTCAGGTTATTAAAATCCAATATCCCATATATAAATAGATAATCTTGAAATATTCATAGTAAATTCATTTTTGCTCCAAAAATTATAAAAATTTAGGAGTAGCTTCTTGAAACCATAAATAAAATTTCCACATTTTTATTTTCTGGAAAATGTCCTATTTCATATTTTTATTGAATTTATTTGTTTTAATGATATTTAATTGATTAAAAATTCATTTTTAATGATTTTAATCTCAAACTTTTTGAGAAATTATTTATAATCATTATGAACTGAAATAAAAATTATTGGCTCAGAAAAAAACTTATTTTTATTAATTTTCCTATTTTTAATCATTTAAACATAATTTAATCTCATTAAATCAGTTTTAAATATAAATAAGTTTATAAAAAATATGAGAAAATTATTTTCATTAGTTTACATGAGAAATCATCCATTTTCTATAAAAATAGAATTTTTGGATCATGTCTTGAATTATTAGTCTTATTTATGTTTATTTAGACATAATTAATCATTTATTTATTTATACTATTAAATATCTATTTTATAAATACTTTTCTTATAAAATAGAAATATTCCTATGTTTGAAAATCTTAATTACCATTTGTTGGATCATGGTGTGACTCGTGATTATTTATTTAATACATTTATGATTATTGTAATTATTTACAATAACTAAGTGAAAGTAATTAATTAAATTACTTTGTCGTAATTATTCAAACATATTTTTATCTAAATATTCAATTGGTAATAATTATATTACCTAAACCATATTTATAAACTTTGGTATATTATTTTTAATATACAACTTCTATAACAATTTGATTTATCATAAAAACTCTAATTCCTCAAATCGACTTAGCAAACCCTAATGGCTTAGACCCTAGTTACCTTAGACTCTTAGACATTTCCTTATTAGTACTCTTATACATTATAGGTTGGATTCTTCGGAATTCCCATTACTTAGCTCACGACCGCTTAAGTTGGATTTTGATCGCTTTCGCAACTGTGAGTATATCTTTCCCTTTTTTCATGTTTTACACTTTTGGGGTGACTCATGTACGCTTATTACTTCACTCACTTAATCATGGTTTATTCTATATTCACAATCACAATTCTTGTATGTGTTTTACTTGTTGATTCGCTGATAGTGTGTACTTATGACCTTAATCATTAACCCGGTGTGGGCCTAGCATAGCAATAAATAGTACTTGATTATTGTTATGTGTAAACTACTTGCTTTGTCGCATACTATATATAATCATACTATTGGGCGACTACTATACATATATACTAGATATCCCATGATTCTTGGATATCATTTCTACTCTAAAGTTTGATTTTGGGTGACATTTGTACATAACTTGAACACTAAATTGTAGACAGTATAACACATGAATTGCGAAACTCTTTTCCTACTATATTTACTTAAACAGGGTATACTCACCAATACATTTTTGTATTAACAAAATTATTTTCGTACATGTTTCAGGTTGTTCTGAGATCACCTTTAAGCTTTTGAAACTTAGACTTAGATTTGAGATTTATTGTATTTCGGTTTTAGTTGCCACTTTAGAATTTTGTATCTTGTAATTTCTTTTAATGTAATAAACTATTTAATCAATGTATTCAAATTTACACTTTAGTACCATGAGCTATTGAGCAATCGTCACTACGTGACACCTCGATGTTTCCGTCATCGGTTGGGGTGTGTGAGATATCCTAAACCGAAAGACTGTGACATCCGTCCCTTTTATTTTGGCATTATTACATCTTTAATCCTTATATTTTTCACGTTAAGAAATTCAAAGTTTATTTACATATATATGTGTGTGTGTGTATTTGTACTTTGCTTATACAAATACGTTCTATTTTTTACTACATATTAGAATTCATATGTCTAAAAAAAATAGTTCAAACGTGTTAATATTTTTTTCGGTTTTAAAAAAAATCACATAAATATTGCTTTTAAGCATTTAAAGTTAATAAAGAGATTTCATGTTTAAACAATTGAAGTTATAAAAAAAATTAGAAGGTTTATAAATTATAAACCTATTATGTCGTTTTAATGCTTGATTTAAAGTTTCTCCACCATTTAAGATCCGTAGCAACCATTGTTTTATGTTATGATGAGCATTAAATCGGGTTATGAATGACCGATTGTAACTGTCGCATTCATGGTCATAATCATCCCCAACAATTTGATGCCTATAAATTGAACCTCTAGTGAACTCATAACCATCTTCAACTACTAAACATATCTCTATTGCATCTCAAGTGCTCTTGTGCATCTTAATTGTCAAACCAAGGGTCTCTCGGCTAGCCCATTAGATCGAACCTGTCCACATCTTGTAAGTCAAAAAAATTTTTTGCCATTTTACTTGAGTTGTGATTCCGAATCATAGCCCCATAGTTTCAGACATCAAACTTGTTGTATTCGGGTTAATGAAATCGGGCTTAGTGTTAGGGTTCTTAGTTGATTATTGGGGAAGAAGATGATAGAACTAGTATATACTATAAATATATTTTGATTTCATAATAAGTCACAAAACATGTTGTATTATAGTGGTTATATAGTGTGTGTAATACATGGGACACCTGTGTTCGAACTAGGTCGCCCCTTCTTTTTTTTATTTTTTTCTCCTACGTTGTTTTAATATTAATTTTATTTATAAACATTGATAATATACATAAACTTGGAATATTTATAATAAATTCATTTCTTGCCCAAAAATTATGAAAATTTAGGTGTAGTATATTGACACCATAAAAGAAATTTTCACACTTTTACTTTCTGGAAAATAAATTATTTTCATATTTTTATTAATTTAAATTATTTTAATAATAATTAATTGATTAAAAATCCATTTTAAATTATTTCAACCCTAAATTTTTTGGGGAAACTATTTCTAAACGTCAGAAACTTAATCTTACTTTATTGGACCAGAAATATTTAGTTCTTATTAATTTTCCTATTTTGGTCATTTAAATACATTTTAAATTCAATAAATCAGTTTTAAATACAAATGAACTGAGAAAAATTATGAAAAATTTGTTTTGGGTTTTTCTCATCAGAATACAACTAATTTTCATAAAAATGTCATTTTAAACAATATATAGTATTTTAGTTGTATTTATGTTTATTTAAATACAATAAATCAATTAATAATTTATGACACTTAAATTCTGTTTTATAAATTTAATGTGTTATAAAACATAAATATTTCTATGTTTCAAATTCATAATCATTAACATTTGACTCATTTGTGTAACTTACATTTATTTGTTCAATTATTTTAATTATTGTAATTATTTACAATTATGGGTTAAAGCAATTAATTTAATTATTTTGTCCTAATTACTTAGAACTACTTTTAGTTAAATAATCAAGAGGTAATAAGTATATTATTTGATCATCATTTATAAACTTTGTCATATTGTTTTTGAAATACAAGCTTTATATTAATACAATTTATCGTAAAAATTCCAAAATCGACTTAGCAAACCTAATGCCTTAGACCCTAGTTACCTTAGACTTTTTAGACACTTCCTTATTAGTATTCTTACACATTATAGGTTGAATTCCTCGGAATTCCCATTACTTAACTCACGAACACTTAAGTTGGATTTGGATCACTTTCGCAAACTGTGAGTATATCTTTCCCCTTTTTACTGTTTTACATTTTGGGGTGATTCATGTACTTACAATCAAGTTTCTATTTCTTTTACTAAATGCAATTCTCATGTGTGTTTGCTTTATGTTAATTTGTATGTCTATGACTTGTCAAAATCATTAACCTTTGAGGGCCTGGCATTTCAATGAATAGTACTATGGTATATACCCCTTGTGACTCTGTTGAGAGACCTTGGTCATTGTCTTGTGATTCATATTACTTAAAAATGTTTTGATTCTTGATTCTTGATACATTCATAGGGTTGATTTTGAACGGATATTACTTATTACATAATTGCAAACAGTATACAACACATGAATTGCGAAACTCTTTTTCTATTATATGTATTCAAACAGGGTATGCTCACCAATACATTTTTGTATTGACATATACTATTTTCGTACATGTTTCAGGTTATTTTGAGACGCTTCTTTTAAGCTTTTGGATTTATATTTAAGCTTTGACTTTATTGTATTTTAGTTAGACTTGACGCTTTAGAATTCTTGTATTATGTAATTTTCCTTTCAATGTAATAAACTATTTAATCAATTGATATATTTACACTTTTAGTCCATGAGCTATTGAACAATCGTCACTACGTGACACCTCGATGTTTCCGCCATCGGTTGGGGTGTTACAGATTGGTATCAAAGCCATGGTTATAGGGAATTAGGTTATTAGAATGCCTTTTAGCCTAGTCTATAACTAAGTTTACATTCACGAGTCCTCTCGTGTATATTTCTCTTTATTCTTATATTTTGTTTTATGATATTTTCTATAAGATTCTTTCTCGTTATTCTTGCGGTGTTTTGTTTAAAGAAGAACACACTCGTATTTCACAAACGAAACGATATCACCAAGTTAGGAGTGACATCCATACCTTGGTGATTAGTTTCACTTCTCTATATGCTATATATCTTTGGAATATATCTTTGGGATAGGAGTGATATCCACACCTCAAAGAGTATTTCCTCCAAAAAGAAACTTAATCACTAAGCTGGGAGTGATATCCTTAACTTAGTGACTGGTTTCACTCCACCATAGTTTTCAATTTTGAAATACATCTTTGAGTCAGGAGTGAAATCCACATCTCAAGGATCTATTTCTGCATCTCGTTTTAAATCTCTATGGAAACAATCTCAATGTTTTATGATATTGATATTTATGTTTTGTTGAATTTTCTTAAATATTGGTATTACATACGTTGATTTTGTCATTCACGTCATTTTAAATCTTGGTCTTTTGAAACACATTAGATTTACACATACTTCATGAAATGGTTTCATCTTGCATTTATTGCATATTTTAAAGGTCAAATGTAAACCTTTTGACGTATTCAATATATGTTTTCGGGAGAAATTTGCAACTAATAATAAGCCTTATAACGTTTTTCAAACTCGACTTCTCGTAAACACATGAAAATGTGTATTTACGAAGATTTTGCAAATAAACCTGTTTTGAATCTAAAACACACTTCGATTTCTAAAAAATTTATTCTCATGCATCACTACTATTCTTTCAACAATATCACAAAGTCGAGTAAATCTCCATTCGCTTAAAAAAATGAAGCATCCTAGTCATGCATCACTACTAGTCATTTTTTTCATTTGTACACAAATAGGTGAGGTTTTCAATCGGTTTATGATTGCATATATTCAATCGATTTATGACTGATATTAAAATCTCCATTCGCTTAAAAATGAAGCATCCTAGTGCCCTTTAGTTTCCAGGATAACACAAATTCAACTTTTCAACTCCTTTTCTCGGTTTTGAAACCCATCATAACATTATCACAACTCACAAAGTTATAGTAATTTAAAGAGACATAAATTCAACTTTTCAACTTCTCATCTAAGTTACTCACCCTTAAATTGTCACAATGTTATAGTAATTTAAAGAGTGTAGAAAAGACAACTTTGCCCCCTAAACTAACCTCATTTACTATTGTACCATAAGCATAAACACTTGTACTTACTTAAATTCTACGGTCATCCTTCTTTCATGCTTTATAATATAGTATAGAAGATAAATCCCGAACCGTAAACAAATATAATACAAGAATAAAAAAAAACTAAAATTAAAATGGAAGTTTAATTACAATTGATCTAACTTAGTAAAAAAATATCATAAGTGACGTGTGCGTAACTATACATATTTTACAATGGATTTTAACACACGTTTTGCTTTAATATTTATAAAAATGGTTAGACCTTAATATTAAAACACACACAATAGGGCAAGTGTACCCTGTCATATATGTAGTAACGTACAGATAAGAACCAGATATCGATCCATGGACGCGCGCGGAGCAATTGTACTAAAACTCTGTCCCCGATTTACCAGTAGGAAAAGATAAGTTTGAGTTTTGTTAAAGACTAAATTAATTCTAAAACATGTAAATAACTTAACTACGACTCCAAAATAGAAAATATAACTATATAAGCTGTAATACGCCAATCCTAGCATGTCATCTATATAAGAAATAAAGGCGTGATCAACATTCCTATTTTCCGACAGTTAGTGTCCCTTTCGGGCATCCTAACATGACAACCATATGGAAAGCTAACGCGAATACACACGTTAGCCACCTCAAGTCGTTTATTAGCGCGCAGCTGATATGATCTCATGAGAATCTTTAAAGAAGGGTTAGTATCACCTTTCGGGAGTCCTCAACCGCACTAGCAAAGGAAAGCAATATCGAATACACAATACGACCACCGAGACTAGCATAAAGTAGAGCATTTCACAACCTATTCCATTTTACTAACTTTGAACACAAATCTACTAAGATCGCTATTTCTACCAAAATAACTAGCAAAGATCATTAACCGCGTCAAAGATTAGTAACAACACCATTAAGCTTTTTAAACTCTTTTACGTGCCGGTAAACATTAACCGTGTCAAAGGTTAATAACAACACCATTAAGCTTTTTAAACTCTTTTACGTGCCGGTAAACATTTATAATCATTATCCGAGTGACTTTAACCAAACCAATACCCGGTTACAGTTTCATGGTGTAAACTTTATTAACAAGTTAACTAGTTTACTACCGGACGATTAAACGGACGGTTTTCTCAACAAGTAATCCGCCTAACACATTCGATAATCGTCAAAGTCATCCAAACACAACTACAAATCTATCAACAACGAAACAAGGTTGCATTATGATCATCAAGATTCAAACATGAAAAACGCCAAATTTATACAAAACTTGATTTCACGCAAATGATTGTTTTAACTACTAACTACTACTAATGTTCTTGCCCGTAGGCGTACGATTAACTAAAATAACATCAATGTAGCAAACAAAATCAGATTTGGATCTAAGAAAGCTTAAAGGATCAAACCATAAGATTGCTAAAGAGATGGATTGGATGATGAAGGATGGAACGGATGGATTCCCGAGCTTGTTCCACGCCTATGCAGCACTTCGTTAGCCCTGAAAATCGCCAGAAACCGCCCCCCAAAGATCCAATGTTTGATCAGTGGGTTCTGCTCTGTTTTTATAGAAAGTTTGATTTTTGGCACGGCCGTGCGCATAAAGTGCACGGCCGTGCACTCGATCAACTTGATTTGACGTGCAAGTGGGCAAGTGGGCAAGTGGCTGTTCCTGGAAATATCTAGATATTCCGCACGGCCGTGCACCTAAGGTGCACGGGCGTGCACTATTTCCAGACTTGGCTGATTTTGCAGAAACTTTCCGTCTTGTCCGTTTTTCGCTCGTTTCTTCGACTTTGTTCGTGGGACGTCGTTTAAGACCTGAAATAAAATATGAAGCGGTTAAGTACCGAATTCGTGCATTTATGGTCGAAAACGCGTAATTTGGGAGTTTAATCGGGGATTTAAATATGTATATTTTAACGTATATCAAACCTCCCCACACTTGAACTTTGCTTGTCCTCAAGCAAACACTTAAACAGAAATAAGCGAAAAACTTGCCAAGTGGCAACAAAGACAAAATATAGCCTGTACAGACGATAATAGACAAGCCCGACAAAGGTATATAAACAGGTGATAAGATAACTAAACAGCAACAACTCACTTCCGATCTACAAACACGCAAACCCGTACACGACTCACAATGTTCACACACACTCGGTTTTATTTATGATACATACGTGTAATGTGTATGTGTAAATCGCTCCATTGCCAAGACAATGAATCGTGCAATATCATAAGCTTGTCAAAAGATCTAGTCTTCACCAACTAACGTGTGAAAAGGCACAAATCAAGAGGTCTTGTAAGGGTTGTAATGTTAGGCAAAGGTAGGGGTGTGGAATGGACATTTAAAGTGACAAATCGGCTAAAACCCGGTGGTTATGTCTAACTAATAGCAACAACTACAACTGTACAATAAGAATTCTACTATAGGCGAATTTTCTTTTGAAACGGGCTAAACACGAACTTTTAACTTTTAAAGCTCTAAAAACTGCTCGAATCACTGCTAATTCACCCTATTTTAGGGTGTTCTATTTTTCTGGATTTTTTTTTTATATATATATATATACATATCTATGATATATATATACTAAACAGAAACTGAAATATAATCAACAAACGGGTTCTAAATATATACCCGAAATGAACTATTTATAATGTAAAAACTAGTCAAACAATAACCTAAACCGAGCTTTAACACAAAAAGGTTTAAAAGAAAAAGGCTATTTGGTTTAGTAGTGAAATGGTGTGGTAAATAAGAAAAAACACGGGATTAGGTTCAACATGGTTAACTAGTGGATAATATATGGGTGCGGGAAACAGATAGAACGAAAAGAAAAGGCTAAATCAAAAGGGTATCCTAAATGCCTCAATCATGTTCGTACAATCTCACACGTATCTGGTCTAAACAAGTATACTAGTGACGAGTTCTAAACTGCACAAAACATCCGGCTCACTCGCAAACATGTCAAAGAAATGTTATTTATTCTAAGGCTCGAACGCTCACGTAACCGGAAGGAAATGGGTGCAAGTGTACGAATATAACACGCTCGTATCTCATCTGTTTGTCGCGCCTCGAGTTATCTTTGTCAAAATTTAGTTAGGCTTGATGTTTATATGAGAATATATACATATATGTACTTTTAAAGGTTTTTTTTTTTTTTTTTTTTTTCAAACAATTATATATATATATACAAGAGGACAAACACGATTATAATCCCTCCCCACACTTGAACTTCACATTGTCCCCAATGTGACAATAGAAAGCGTTTATGAATTAGCTATCTATAGTGGGAAAAAGGAGAATAATACTCCCCTTTAGTCGATAACTCGAAAAGTACGGTGATCGCATTGAGCATCCATTCCGGTGCTCGCCGTTTCCTGCACTATCACCATTCTTGACAAAACCAAAAGATATCAAACACATCCGTACATCATCACAATTATTCAAACAAAGCAAATATACTGAAAATTAAAGTGCAGAAAAGTAAATAGTTCAAATGCAAAAACTAAAAAGTCATGGGTACGCAGACCCGAATACGAACTGCAAAAATGAATAAAAAGTACTAACACATGCATGCAATAGATTGCCGTGGCTACTGGTCGTCGTCGTGGTGCTGACCGGAGCTACCTGGCTGGTCGCCAGGAGCACCATAAGGGAATGAGGGAGGGTTACTGAAATAACCCGGATGCACCTGCTCTAACCCAGCGAAAAGGTACTCAAAACTGTGCCTCACATCCTGCTGTACACGATCCATAGTGGACCGCATGTACTGCTGGTCCTGCCTGATCTCCACCTGGCTTGCACCGATGTTGTGCATGTTCAGCTCCATCGCCTGGAACCGCTGGTAGAACTCAGGGTATGTCGGGATGTCTGGAGGCCACTGCTGGTCCTGGGGCTGGAAGTGCTGAGGAGAGTGGTGTGGAATGTCGTGTGGCTGGTCACCACCGCCTCCTGCATGCTGCTCCTGCATCTCCTCATCCTCGTCGGCCTGTGGTGGCACGGGGTCCCATATAATATCCTGACTAATAAGTCGTGGACCCCCGTCCGTGTCAGCTAGCAGGTTCTGAGACCTGAGTGATCTAAAGTCCAGCATAACCCCATTAGTTACCCATGTCAGCGTGGCCCTGACCTCGTCGGTCAGAACTCCCAGTGCCATCGCAATCTGGGTGACGTACTCCCCGCCGTGGATCTCACTCCCGTCCTTGGTGCCCCCAGCAGTGAGAAAGAACTCGGCCATTCGTGCGGCCAAGTTCAGCGGGGCACCCTCGTAGAAATGATACAGATAGAGAAGATCGGGAGTGGGACAGTTCCCTGAACTGTCCTTTCGGCCACAGATCGTGTGGCTGAACACATGGTGCAAGAGGCGGAGTAGCGGGTCCTTAATCCGAGTGGCCTTGGCAGACCTCGGATTATAAGGTCCACCAGTGGCAATGGATGCCCAAAATGCGGCCCGCTCGTCATTATCCACGAAGCTGTGGATCCCGCAAAAATCCTCAGAGTCAGTCTCTAAATGCTCATATATCCCCAGCTTCCTTCCCAGTCTCGCAACCGACCAATGATACCATTTTTTACAAAGCCTAAACCGAATGTCTTTCGAATGGAAGTCCTTATACACCCCCTCCTTTGGTTTTTTGTAGGAGAAGGATGATAAGAACTCGATCGTGATCTCTCTGTAAACAGGCTGGTTTATACTAAGCAGTTTCGCCATCTGGGGCGAGACAAATCCATCATATCGTTCACGCTGATTCAGCGCGGTGAGTAGGTCTAAGTTAAGCCGAATAGGAACACCGAATGAGTTCCTCCTACCCCAGAGCTTCATGAACTTGTCAATACATGGCGCCTCCTTTTTGTCACGGTTGTCAAAGCCGAGGAAATCATGAGCCATCTTAGTTGATTTGGAAGGAAAAGGGCGAAGATTCAAGGCTTAAAGATGATGAATACCCGGTTTTTGGGTCGTTTGGAACGAGTGTGCGGTTTAGGGGTGCAAGAACTAGGGCAAGGAAGTTAAGGATCTATTTATACAAACGCATTTGGGCTGGGCTTTTTGGCCCGCACGGTCGTGTGACTATGTTGCACGGCCGTGCGCCCTGCTTGCACTAGGAAAGAGGCGCAGGCGAGAATTATAAAGCAAAACTAAATCGCCTACCTGAAAATCTTTCTGGCTTTTCAGGCGACTGTCGTGCAGTCTCTTTGTGCGCTCTTTATATAATATCGAGCTCTCATAGGCCTGCTGCCTAAGCTCCTCCAGCTCATGAATCTGTAAGAAACGGGTCTCACCGCCGGTCTTGAGATCCAAATTCGCCGTTTTAAGAGCCCAGAATGCCCTATGTTCCAACTCGATAGGGAGATGACACGCTTTGCCATAGACCAGCCGAAAGGGAGTCGTCCCAATAGGCGTCTTGTAGGCAGTTCGAAAGGCCCACAGCGCGTCATCAAGCTTGTCAGCCCAATCCTTGCGGTTTTGATTAACCGACCGCTCAAGGATTCGCTTCAATCCACGGTTCGTGACCTCCACCTGTCCACTTGTCTGTGGATGATACGGGGTGGATAACCTGTGCTGGACGCCATAACGTGCTAATGCGCGATCAAGCTGCGCATTGCAGAAATGCGTGCCACGGTCACTTATTAGTGCCTTCGGGGCACCAAACCGCGAGAACAAGCCTCTAACAAACAGTCGGGTGCCACCAATATAGGGGCCTCAACAAGCAACCGCTTCAGAAGGCCAAATGCCTTCACACACTCTGCACCAAACACAAACGGTGCATCCTTTTCCAACAAACGGGTCATCGGTCGGGCGATCTTTGAAAAGTCTTTGATAAATCGCCTGTAAAATCCCGCATGACCCAAAAAGCTGCGGATCGCTCTGACAGAGGAGGGTGGAGGGAGCCTAGAAATGATATCTACTTTAGCAGGATCAACCTCCAACCCACTTTGGGAGACTTTATGCCCCAGGACTATTCCTTCCTTCACCATGAAGTGGCATTTTTCCCAGTTTAGCACAAGACTGGTCTCCTCACACCTCTGAAGCATCCGCTCCAGGTTCCCCAGACATTGATCGAACGAACTCCCAAAAACGGAAAAATCATCCATGAACACCTCCATGGAGTCCTCGATCATGTCATGAAAAATGGCAACCATGCAGCGCTGGAAGGTCGCCGGCGCGTTGCACAGCCCAAATGGCATACGTCTGTAGGCGAATGTGCCAAAAGGGCATGTGAAGGTCGTCTTATCCTGGTCCACAGGATCGATAGGGATCTGAAAGTATCCAGAGAAACCATCAAGGAAACAGTAGTATAACTTCCCCGACAGTCGTTCCAACATCTGATCGATAAATGGAAGCGGGAAGTGATCCTTGCGGGTGGCGTCATTGAGCTTGAGATAGTCAATGCAAACTCTCCACCCCGTGACGGTCCTCGTAGGAATTAACTCATTCCTATCATTTGTGACCACCGTCATGCCACCCTTCTTGGGCACGACGTGCACAAGACTAACCCAAACAGAATCCGAGATGGGATATATCAGTCCAGCATCAAGCAGTTTAATCACCTCGGATTTAACAACATCTTGCATGTTCGGGTTCAGACGCCTCTGGTGCTGCGCACAAGGCTTGTAGACATCCTCCATCAAGATTTTATGAGTACAGAAAGAGGGATTAATCCCCTTGATGTCTACGATCTTCCAGGCAATTGCCCGTTTATGAAGTTTTAAAACCCTCAACAACTCGCTCTTTTCTTCCACAGTCAATGAAGACGATATGATCACCGGTAGACGCCCCTCTTCATCCAGAAATGCATACTCGAGATGCGGCGGGAGCTCCTTCAGCTCTAGAGACGGTGGATCCTCAACAGACGGCTTCGCCTTCTCCTCTTCCTCTCGCTCAATTTCCACAAAACGCTCCGGACTTTGGGAACCATCATCACCGATCTGATAGACCGGCTGCTCATCTATATGGCCCTCCTGCATAATGCCATCTAGGCTCCCACACAACAGATGTGTGTCCGAAACATCTCTCTCCCAAGCACCTCTGACATGAGAGCTGACACACTGGTCTACTATGTCAAGATAGTATAGTGTATCGTCTTGGCTCTCAGGATGGCGCATCGACCTCTGAATGTCAAAAGTCACGTGCTCATCATTGACTCGGAGTGTGATCTGGCCCGCAGCCACGTCAACAATCGTTCTTGCCGTGTTAAGGAAAGGACGTCCGAGAATCAAAGGGACCTTAGAGTCCTCATCCATGTCTAGGATAACAAAGTCCACAGGGAAAACGAATTTGTCAATCTTGACAAGCATATTTTCTACAAACCCCCGTGGATACTTGATCGAACGATCAGCGAGGCGAATACTCATCCTGGTGGGTGAAGGTTCACCCAGATCCAACTTCTCGAAAACCTTATAAGGCATAAGGTTTATGCTGGCCCCCAAGTCTGCGAGTGCATTACTGACAGTCATATCACCTATCAGACAAGGGATGGTAAAGCTACCAGGATCGCCCATTTTCGTGGGCAGCCTATTCTGCAGAATTGCAGAGCAGTTCTCGTTCAACAGAACGCAGGACAGGTCCTCAAGTTTTTGTTTATTTGTGAGGATGTCCTTCAAGAATTTGGCATACTTAGGCATCTGTGCTAAGGCCTCAACAAACGGGATGTTTATATGTAGCTGCTTGAACAGCTCGAGAAATTTCCCGTATTGCGCCTCGTCTTTCTGCTTCCTAAGTCTACCAGGATATGGAACAGGAGGAGTGTAGTCAGTGACTGGCTTCGGTAGCTGTGCTGTACTTGCTGGGACTCGCCTAGCGTGCACCTCGTCCGAAGACTCAGTCTGGACCGTCTCAGTGATCGGTGGTGAGCCCGATGTGTCTGGTCCCGTGGTTTTACCACTCCTCGTCATAATGGCATTCACATGCCCTCTTGGGTTCGGCTCAGTGTTGCCTGGAAGACCACCCTGCTGTCTCTCAGACATCATTTTCGCCATCTGGCCAACCTGGTTCTCTATGGCCTGCATCGACGCCTTTTGGCCCCTCATTTCTCCCTCATAATTCGTGAAGCGCTCCTCATGCTGCTGGTAGCGCTGCTCAGCGATCTGATTGGAATTAGAGGTGTTGGTAAGGAGCTGAGACATCATCTCCTCCAGCTTAGACATACCATGAGGGGCGTGCTGCTGGGAGCTGCTCCCGGCGCCCTGGTTCTGGTATTGGTTCGGTCTCTGCTGGGACGATTGACCACGACCCTGGTATGGCTGTTGGTTGGACTGGTAGGACTGTTGGTTGGACTGGTAAGGCTGTTGGGACTGGTAGGACTGTTGGTTGGACTGGTAAGGCTGTTGGGACTGGTAGGACTGTTGTGGTGCGGCGGCTCTCTGCTGGAATCCGAGAGGGTTCTGATTGGAAGTACCAGATCTCCACCCGAAGTTCGGGTGATTTCTCCAACCCGGATTATAAGTGTTGCTGTAAGGGTTATTCTGGGTCTCGTTTGATTACCCATGTAGTTCACTTCCTCGTGGCCTGTATACATTACCCCCTGAGCACACGAGCCAGGCTCGTGAGATACCCCGCACTCCACACACAAACAATCGGACTGCGCTACGTGTTGCTGAGAGTTATCGAGTCTCGTAGCCAGAGCCGCTATCTGTGCCGAAATCGCCGTATAGTTATCCACGGCATGCACACCAGCCTTGGCAGATGAAGACCTAGATCTATCATTCTGCCGGGATTTAGATTTTAGGGACGCCTTCTCAATAATGCTCCACGCTTCCCTAGGAGACTTTGTTCCGATGTCTCCCCCTGCGTATACATCAAGGCGTTCCTGAGACGCATACCCGAGTCCCTGATAAAAAGTTTGCACCAAATGCCTTTTCGAAAGCTCATGGTGCGGGCAACTCAAGAGTAGGTCTTTAAACCTTTCCCAGGCTGTGTATAATGATTCATCGTCATCTTGACGAAATGTCATGATGCGATTCCTCAGTTTTTGTGTCTTTTCAGGAGGAAAATACTGCTGCATGAATTGTTGTGACAACTCTGCCCATGTCGTGATCGACCCTGCGGGTTGTGACAGAAGCCAAGTCCGGGCTTTGTCTCGCAGTGAGAATGGGAAGAGTCGGAGACGGATAGCATCATCGGAGATGCCCGTCATCTTAAAGGTGGCTAAAACCTCTAAGAATGCAGCAATATGTCGGCCTGGATCCTCGTGCTCCAGTCCACCGAATTGCACCGAATTTTGTATCATATTCACGATACTAGATTTGATCTCGAAATGATCCGCCAAAATAGCCGGACGGACAATACTCGGCGCGAGTCCATCTCCTCCTGGACGACCACTATCATTCAGCGGAATGTCGTCATCCGCCATGATAATGTCGCTGTGGGCGTCTGACCCGTTGTCGTCGGCCAGATCGTGCCTCGCCTCCTCAATTGGGACCTCAACAATAGGAGCAGCAATAAGAATATCAGAAACAAGACGCAATTTATGAAGTCTAATCCGCTCGCTTCTCCTCAGGCGCCTTAGCTCCTCGTCACAAAGATCACCAGAAGACCCAGGGTTTGTGGACATCAACCTGCATGTAAGAATGATATAGTTGCAACAGGCGAATATATGACAAACCCAAAAAAGGCGATAAAAGACAGAAAAATAAATAAATGAAATAAAGAATCAATAAATTCATGCGATAATAACGGAAAGCAAATACATTCAAGAAAATCAAATATAAATAAATAGAATCAATGAAATGAACAGTAATAAGCAGACTAAGCCTAAAACTATACAAAGAATGAAATTAATAATCAGTCCAAATACGAACAAATAAATCTTAATTAATTAAATAACGAACAAATCGAATTCATAGACAAACCAATTAATCCAATATTCAATAAATTAGATCTATCAACTTCCTAATGAACGAAAAATCAAATCAAACAATCCTATAAGCAGATAAATGAACGAATCTATATGCAACCTATAAACCAATCTAAAATTAATCCAATATATCAACAGACAGAGAAATCTAATAAAAATTCAAATAATCATATATGCAAATTAATGAATGAAATAACGAATCAAAGAAGTATAAACAAGTATTCACAAGCATGTACACTGGTAAAAAGTTGACTCGGTTCGTTCCTAAAGCTCGTCGCGTCCCCGGCAGCGGCGCCAAAAACTTGACGTGTGCGTAACTATACATATTTTACAATGGATTTTAACACACGTTTTGCTTTAATATTTATAAAAATGGTTAGACCTTAATATTAAAACACACACAATAGGGCAAGTGTACCCTGTCATATATGTAGTAACGTACAGATAAGAACCAGATATCGATCCATGGACGCGCGCGGAGCAATTGTACTAAAACTCTGTCCCCGATTTACCAGTAGGAAAAGATAAGTTTGAGTTTTGTTAAAGACTAAATTAATTCTAAAACATGTAAATAACTTAACTACGACTCCAAAATAGAAAATATAACTATATAAGCTGTAATACGCCAATCCTAGCATGCCATCTATATAAGAAATAAAGGCGTGATCAACATTCCTATTTTCCGACAGTTAGTGTCCCTTTCGGGCATCCTAACATGACAACCATATGGAAAGCTAACGCGAATACACACGTTAGCCACCTCAAGTCGTTTATTAGCGCGCAGCTGATATGATCTCATGAGAATCTTTAAAGAAGGGTTAGTATCACCTTTCGGGAGTCCTCAACCGCACTAGCAAAGGAAAGCAATATCGAATACACAATACGACCACCGAGACTAGCATAAAGTAGAGCATTTCACAACCTATTCCATTTTACTAACTTTGAACACAAATCTACTAAGATCGCTATTTCTACCAAAATAACTAGCAAAGATCATTAACCGCGTCAAAGATTAGTAACAACACCATTAAGCTTTTTAAACTCTTTTACGTGCCGGTAAACATTAACCGTGTCAAAGGTTAATAACAACACCATTAAGCTTTTTAAACTCTTTTACGTGCCGGTAAACATTTATAATCATTATCCGAGTGACTTTAACCAAACCAATACCCGGTTACAGTTTCATGGTGTAAACTTTATTAACAAGTTAACTAGTTTACTACCGGACGATTAAACGGACGGTTTTCTCAACAAGTAATCCGCCTAACACATTCGATAATCGTCAAAGTCATCCAAACACAACTACAAATCTATCAACAACGAAACAAGGTTGCATTATGATCATCAAGATTCAAACATGAAAAACGCCAAATTTATACAAAACTTGATTTCACGCAAATGATTGTTTTAACTACTAACTACTACTAATGTTCTTGCCCGTAGGCGTACGATTAACTAAAATAACATCAATGTAGCAAACAAAATCAGATTTGGATCTAAGAAAGCTTAAAGGATCAAACCATAAGATTGCTAAAGAGATGGATTGGATGATGAAGGATGGAACGGATGGATTCCCGAGCTTGTTCCACGCCTATGCAGCACTTCGTTAGCCCTGAAAATCGCCAGAAACCGCCCCCCAAAGATCCAATGTTTGATCAGTGGGTTCTGCTCTGTTTTTATAGAAAGTTTGATTTTTGGCACGGCCGTGCGCATAAAGTGCACGGCCGTGCACTCGATCAACTTGATTTGACGTGCAAGTGGGCAAGTGGGCAAGTGGCTGTTCCTGGAAATATCTAGATATTCCGCACGGCCGTGCACCTAAGGTGCACGGGCGTGCACTATTTCCAGACTTGGCTGATTTTGCAGAAACTTTCCGTCTTGTCCGTTTTTCGCTCGGTTTCTTCGACTTTGTTCGTGGGACGTCGTTTAAGACCTGAAATAAAATATGAAGCGGTTAAGTACCGAATTCGTGCATTTATGGTCGAAAACGCGTAATTTGGGAGTTTAATCGGGGATTTAAATATGTATATTTTAACGTATATCAATAAGACTCAAATGTAAACATATAAAAACTTAATAGGATTTAAAAATAAATATATTGCGATAGTTAAATGCATTTATTCTCCTATATAATATATATTTTATTATTTTGGGTTAATGGATTTCAATAACCCCAACTATCAAATGTTGGTCGTTGTCACTCCCAACTAACTACTTAACCACCATCACTCTCAACTTGCAACTTATTTTTCTTTGTCACTCCCAACCTAACCAAACCATAACCCAGTTAGGTTTTTTTTTTTTTGCTGACGTGTCAGTTGCAACGTCTGCATGCCGCGTCACAATAAAAAAGCCACATCGCTAAAAGAATGCTACGCTAGCAAAAAGAATAATTGGGTTAGGGTTTCGTTAGTTTAGGAGTGCCATAAGAAAATAAGTTGCAAGTTGAGAGTGACGATGGTCAAGTGGCTAGTTGGGAGTGACAGCGACCAACATATGATAGTTGGGGTGATTAAAATCCAATAATCCTATTATTTTAGCTCTTTTATGTCACACCACGCCAATGGCGGAAACACGTGGCGCAGCGGTTCCATGGTATAAAGTCAAGATTAACGCAAACTACAAGTAATTAATCAAAAGGAATCATTTATTACTACGTCGTTACCAAGTTTTAAGGTTACATGACCAAAAACCAATTTGTTTTAATACATTAAAGGAGGTTTCCCAAATATATCCCAACACTTGGGAAATAATAGTGAAACCCCTCCAAAAATATCCGACTTAAGAGCATGAGATCCCCCGACCCTACTTGCCATGCCATCCTTCATCCTACAATTACCTGAAAGATATGTTTAAAAATCGTCAATATATAAATATTGGTGAGTTCACAGGTTTTAGTTTCCAAAACTTTACTTTTTGGGAAATACACATGTCGTGACTATTATAGGAGTTGCAAATTCCTACAATCTACTTGAGCCCATAACCAAACCAAGACTAATAATAATGCCCTGCTCCAAGTCGTTTCTCGGTATCCAACGACTTAATTTCAGAATATGTGCACCCCTGGCATAAGCCGATGCATAATCGACGCTATCGATTATGGGTGGGCCTTGTCAGGCACCAATAGTACTATCCAAATATTCCTTCGGTTTCATTTCCCTGAATTAATGGTTACAGAAGAGAGGACTCAACCCCGAGTGGCGATCACAACTCAAGTAATTATCCTGTCACACATTTTCCCTAACATATCTTTTCCCGAAAAACGTAAAACAGTTTAAAATGGGGTCGTGAAACTCACCTTAGCAAGTGCACAAGCCTGTGTAGAGAATAGTTTATCCGAGGTCAACACCTACAAACGTCCTGGACGTATAAGTCACTAAACCTATAGTGCGTGTGTTTCGGCAAGTTGTACGTCCAACTCCCACACCACGATTTAATCCAATTCCCCGTTTAATTAAACATTTATCCTAGGTCCGTTGGTGATGGATTACCCTTTCTTACAAGTTACTTATATTCTCATTAATATTTCTTAACTTGTACAATATTATCCTCGACTCAACTTCACTTAACGTATAATTATTTTCCCATTAAATAATTATACTTAAGATCTCGTCGTTCGATATAATATTTCTACCACTCGACTCGACTCACTTTGTCGTATATTTATTTTCCCATTTAAATAAATATACTAAGGTCTTGCCGTTCGATAGTGTACTTTCCATGCTCGACTCGACTCACCATACCGTATATTTACTTTCCCATTAAGTAAATATACTAGGATTTTGCCGATTTGATATATTTATATATATATATATTATTTTCTTCACTCGACTCGACTTACCTCCCCGTATATTTACTTTCCCATTAAATAAATATACTAAGATTTCGTCGAGTCGAATATATATATATTTTCCTTGTTAAGTCCATACACTTGTTTAACGTTTAATCGTTAGATTATTTACGTTACTTTTCTCCCACGAATATTTTCCAACACTTAGGAAAGTGTTATGTATTTCACCCAAATTATATATTTTAAATCCTTAAAATATATGCATACTCATCTTGACGTAATGATACTTTTCTCGTTCGTCCGTTTTTACGTCTTAGTTCGTTAACACGTCCAAATCCAATTACTTAACTTATATATATATATATATAGGGGAGGGTTTTCTTGAGAACGCTAAATATTGTGAGAACCGTGAGAACAAGTAAAAAAATCAATCAAAATCAAATTTTTTTAATACAAACCTCATTATAATCAAAATACAACATTAATAAATGAATTTTCTTTCCAAATAAATCGTATTTTTTTGCAAAAACACTTTCAAATTAACTTTTTACACATGTGTAAATGAAACAGTTTACACATGTATAAACAGCAAATTTACACATGTGTAAAAACAAATTATTTTCGTATACGTTTGAATTTTTACGCGTAATTTGTGTTTTTGAGATGGAATTTTAGTAATAAAGACAAGTGTAAAAAGAAATTTGGAATTTGAATGGTTTTAGATGCCGTTCTCACGGTTCGCACGAAATATAGGTGTTCTCAAATTAACTTTCCCCTATATTTCGTGCGAACCGTGAGAACGGCATCTAAAACCATTCAAATTCCAAATTTCTTTTTACACTTGTCTTTATTACTAAAATTCCATCTCAAAAACACAAATTACGCGTAAAAATTCAAACGTATACGAAAATAATTTGTTTTTTACACATGTGTAAATTTGCTGTTTATACATGTGTAAACTGTTTCATTTACACATGTGTAAAAAGTTTATTTAAAAGTGTTTTTGCAAGAAAAGATGACTTATTTGGAAAGAAAATTCATTTATTAATGTTGTATTCTGATTATAATGGGATTTGTATTAAAAAAATTTGATTTTGATTGATTTTTGTACTTGTTCTCACGGTTCTCACAATATTTAGCGTTCTCAAGATAACCCTCCCCTATATATATATATATATATATATATATATATATATATATATATATATATATATATATATATATTTATATATATATATATATGGTTATAGAGAAAACCCTCCTTATTTGGTAAACTCTGGAAACTCTGACTTCCCAATATTTTTTTTTTTGAAAAAAAATAGGGCAAGTAATATACATGATTTTAAGCATTTTGGGCCAAAAAAATTAAAAAAGCGCCGAGTAATTTTTTTTAAAAAATAAAATAAAATTTTGACTAACACATGTTAAGCGCTAATAACAGGTGTTAACAATGTGTTAACTATATGTAAACAGTAGACGTTTTTTATTTTAAAAAAAAAAACCGTTCGGCGCTTTTTTCGATTTTTTTGGCCCGAAATGCTTAAAAAAATGTATATTACATACCCTATTTTTTTCAAAAAAAAAAAATGTTGGGAAGTCAGAGTTTCCAGAGTTTACCAAATAAGGAGGGTTTCCTCCATATACTTTACCTATATATATATATATATATATATATATATATATATATATATATATATATATAGGGTAGGGATCATACGAGAACCAACTTTAGGGAGAGAACTAGAGAACCATTGTCAACACAAACAAAAAAAAACCTAAAAAACCCCACCTTCACCCCCTAAAAACCTAAACCCACCCACCTCACTCCCTAAAAACCTAAACCCCCCATCCCCCACACCGCCCCAACCCCCCCCCCCCCCAATTGTGAAATGCACATGTGCAGCTAACCCCACACCCCCCAAAAACCAAAACGCTCCATCCCATCCCCCCCAAAAAGATACCCCCTCTTCCACCATACCAAAAAACTAAACCCTAAAGCTAAACCCATTAAAAAACTTAACTATAATAGTGAAATGCACATGTGCATGTAGTACAATTATCTTATTTTATAGTTTTATATAAGGGTTTTTTTAAGTTTATTCACCAACAACCCCAAAAAACCTAACCCCATTCCCATCATACCTAAAAACTAAACCCTAAAGCTAAACCCATGAAAAAAAACCTAACTATAATAGTGAAATGCACTTCGCGTTTATTTAAAGATCATTGAATAAATTTTTTTCCACCTTATATATCATATCACGTCCATTTAAATGATCATTTCATTATGGCAATTGATAATTTATTCAAAAGTGTGATCTAATAGTGAAATGCACATGTGCATACGGTATATGACGTAATTATGACGTAAAAAAGGCCATTTTTTTTTTTTTTTTTTTTTTTTTTGTATTTTTTTTTATTTTTTTTTTCAGAAAGATTAACACTAAAAAAACATTTTGGTGTTTTTACTTTTTTTATTTTTTTATTTTTTTAGGTTATATATTTTTTTTATTATTTTTTTTTATTTTTTGGTGGAGGGGTTTTTGTGTTCACACTTGGTTCTTTGGTTCTCTCCCTAAATTGTGGTTCTCAAATGATCCAAATCCTATATATATATATATATATATATATAGAGTAATTATAAATTGAAAACTCATCCCACTTTAGAAAACTCATGAAACCCAAATGAGTGACTCACAATGATACACGTCTATGCTTCATTATTTATCTTCAAGGGTAGTTTTGGTACATTAAGTTTATATAATCTCTCTCATCCTGGTACATTCACACAGTAAAAGTCTTCTCTCTTTATTAAATAGCTTCTTCTTTTCTCTCTCTCTTCAATCTCAAATTAAAGATCTTGGAAACCAAAACAAACCCAAAACACCTACACAACCATAACCGGCCAAAAACTCCAGCCATCGACATCCTCTCAGCCACCACCGATCATCACCAAACAACTACTACCACCTCTCTACAACCAGCTACCACTACTGTTCACCGACCTTCGAGCTAAACCTTGCACTGACGACCACCGAAGATCCCAAATCTGACCCAGATCTGTACTTCTAGATCTGTAACGCGGCAACTACAAGATGTTGCTTGAGGTCGGGGTTCATGGACTGCGAAGCAAACCTTTTAAAGGTTGACGCCAAAGACGGTTGTACCCCACAATAGTATCAAGTATCAAACAGGTCACTTCCTGATCTGGTTGTCAAAGAAGATCAGACGGAACATGGTTCAATGGTGGAGAAACAAGCTGGTTCAATGATGCTATTTGTTTTTGTAATAAAGCTTTATTCGTCACTTTTTGTGGGTTCATTGATTATAGGGGGTGTTTTTTCATTAGTGTTTTTTCATTAAAAGTTGTGTTTTTCATTTAGTGTTTTTTTCAATGATGCACTTCCAGACTAGTGTTTTTTTTGTTAAAAACATATGTTTTATTGTTTGGGATTATAATTTATCACATGTTTTTGTATTTGGTTATAATTTTTCATATGTTTTTTTGTTGTTTTGGTTTTAATTTATCGTATGTTACTGGCTATAACTTATAATTTTTCATATGTTTCATGAATCTATTAATAAAATAGGAGAGAGGAGAGAGGAGAGAACACTAATTTTTGTATGGACCAAATTACCCTCTGGTGACTAAAAGACAAATATTTAGTTTTGATGAAAAAGCAGAAACAACCACCACCCTTGATCACTAAAATGGATGGTCAGATGAAGGGTTTCATGGGTTTTCTTAACTGGAGAGGGTTTCCAAAATATCCTTCCCCTATATATATATATATATATATATATATATATATATAGTTAATTCTTCCCAAGTTTCTCAATATATGTATTCTAGGAATTTATTCACCTTTTTAATTTCCTACATATATTACTTGAAAGTTTTATAAATACTTTTGTATTTTTAACACAAGACTTGGTAACTTATGTATAAAAATGCTCCAACACTTTTATATTCCCATTTATATAAAAGTGTTCATTTTTATATAAGTTCTTCCAAGTTTTTAATTTTGTCTAACATTTTTATAAAAACCTTTGTTTTTATATATATCCATATGTTAGCAAAAATCTATATTTTTATAAAATTCCATTTTATAAAAATACACTTTTATACAAGATACATGTGTATAATTACTAGTACTTACCAAATCTACCTTGGAAAATTATTATTTACACTTTTGACACCAAACTTTTCATAGTTATATTTTTAGACACAAGTTTCTAAAAATATCATTTTTAGTCCCTCAACTTTTAAAGTTACTAAAATAGTCCTTTAACTTATAAAAGTTGCATTTTTCCATTCTATCTTTCAAGATTAGCAATTTCCTACTAAACTAGTAGACTTTAATGGATCATTTTTGTCATGTTAGTTTATTTTCATATTTCAACACTTTTAATAGTCTCATATCATCTCATTAAGGCTACTAATAAGTGTAATTAGTGTATTTTGTCCAACATGTCCAAATTATATCTTTCAAGTTTGTAGACTTTGATAATGCAAATTTTTGTACAACTTATTTTCTAACAAAAGCAACCTTATAACAAGTTTTATATGCTTATGTTAAAATGATTAAAACCATTTTTAAGTTCATTCAAGTTCTAATAACAAGTTATATTTAAATCACCATTTTCTTCAAGTATTCATGATCTTTATAAAAAAAAAACTACAAAAATACTTCACATCCATCACCATATTTTCGGCCCATTCACACTACTTTAACACCATTTTAGTCTTTAAAATCATATGTTTTATTATGAAAAGCTTATTCAAGTTCACCCCTTGTACAACTTGCTTCAAGCTATTAAACATGAACTTTTAAAGACAAAACAAGATCAAGAATATTTACAACTAGCACAAGGCTAGGGAAGCTAAGAATGCTTGATTTTGATGGAGTTTAGTGTGTTCTTCCTATGTGGTTAAGCTCCAAGCTTGAAATACACAATGGGGGTTTGGAAAATGGATGTTTATGAAGGAATTTGGAGTGTTAAAACTTGAAGGTGGGTGTGTGTGTGCTCTTGTTTGTTCACGGCAAAGAGAGGAGGAAAGGAAGAGATTTTCTTTGTGTTTGATCAAGTATACTCTCACTTGGTTCCTTTATAATCCTTCATGATCTCCCAAGATTGTATGAAATCTCCCTTGGATATTAAATCCCTTGAAATATGGATGCACTTGTACTAGTTAAATCTTGTAAGGATTGTGTTTTAAGAGGGTTTGGCCGTGAGTTTTGCTAGCCAAAGAAGGGATTCTTTTGTGATCTTAAGGACACAATAATATTATGCATGATCTAGCTTGGATTCACAAAGATTGTTAATGTACTTAGGTGATCCTTGGGTGATCTTGGGAGGGTGTGGGAGCCGTGAGTTTATAAAAGAAAATGAAGGATCTTGTGTTATCTTGTTAGGACAAGTAATTTACTTATAATATCATCTCATAATCTTCATACCATACCTTCCATATCCACTCCTAGATCATCAGTACCAAAAGAAGATTTGAATCATGGTTTAGGGGGGGTGGCCGGTTGTGGGGGGTGGTTTGGTGGGGTCCACAACACAAAATATTTGCTAATTATTTGTTAAGTTTCATCCTTTAACGTTCGGGTGTCGTTCGGGTAGTATTCGGATTTTTAATCGCGTGTTATTCGGACATTATAAGTGCCTCTAATAACCCTTAAACATAGCCTAGTTTAAGTGTTGATTGGTTAATTAGGCTCTTGTCGGGTGAAATTATGAGTTATACACGTACCAGGTGCGGTACGCGCACTTTATTCGTTACCGGGAGATTTGTATGTAAAGTTTTCACTTATGGTTTTGGAGTTCCAAAACACATTATATTTCGTTAAAATATCCTTTATTTTATATCCTGGGTGTTCGGGATCCTTTTCGTTTATTTAATTTTTACCGGGTAATCACCAACGTCCATACCGGATAAGTTTATTCGCACATGATCCTATCATGCTTCATCATTAAACGTGTGCATTCTTATGCATCATATGGGAATTTACTATTCTCTAAGGCCTCAGTTAAACAATTAACACGAATTTGCACTTAATTACGTTAATTACGCATTAATTAATTAGTACGGATTTACCTTAAATTTGCCGGTTGTTACATTTTATCATAATTATAGTTAAGAGTAAGGTAAATTAAGGATAGGTGAGTGCTCTAAATGTTTTTTAAAGGAGAAGGAGACAATTTTATTCTACACAACAAACCAAATAACAGCGAGTACAAAAGTTTCCTAACCAGAGGTTAGAAAACCGAGAGGAAAGAAAAAACGCACATGCATATCACACACCTATCGAGTAGGGCTGGCAATTTAGACACGAACACGATAACCTGACACGAACCTACACGATTTTAACAGGTTTCGTGTTTGGCCTTAACAGGTTTCGTGTCTATAACAGGTCGATACGGTAAGACCTGTTTATTTTCGTGTCGTGTTCGTGTTTACCTGTTTCGTGTCCGTGTCTTATCGTGTACGTGTCTTAACAGGTCTTATCGTGTCTTATCGTGTTTCTTATCATGTCTTGTCATGTCTTATCATGTCTTGTCGTGCCTTATCATGTCTTGTCGTGTTAACTTATTTTACTAGGTGTTCCTTATCGTGTCTTGTTGTGTATTATCGTGTTAACCTGTTATACATTGGTTCGTGTTCGTGTTTGTAAAAAAATGACACGATTAGATTTCGTGTCGTGTTCGTGTTTACAAGTTTCGTGTTCGTGTCTTAACAGGTTCGTGTCTTAGCAGGTTCGTGTAACCTGTTATGCCAGCCCTACTATCGAGTACAAAGATACTATCTTTCGACCGAAATCCTACCAAAACCATTAACTGGCTTTGCTTTGATCAAGATCTATTAGAGGGTAATCGCTTTATTACGCCTATTATCTCGGACACACTTCAGGCATCCACATCGAAGCACAAGAAAAACAAGATTTCTCCATTTCTCTTCAAACTTATCTCCACTTTGCCTTTGACTTTGGACTATTACAATACTTTCATCATGCTCAAGATACTTTACCATCCATATATCACTTGTAATCGCCTACAACCGACCAATAGATGTTGTAGAATTGATGTAGCAGAAACAATATTCTGCACATCTGATGCAGAAAAGATGCAGGAAAGCAGGTACTGCATAGCTGTTGTGCTTATATGCAGCATAACAGCTACTGCAACTGATGCAGATCTGCACTTTTAAAAATAACTTGTTGCACTTGCTGAGAATATCGTGGGACTTTTCCTTTCTCCAAAGCGTGTTAAGAAAATCAATTGCCGCATCCATAAATTGACTGAAAGCTTACTGATTCGTTTTGCAAGAACTGCACCATGACCATCGCCAATCATAACCTTTATCCAAATCGAGCTTGCACTGCATTATAAACGAGTTCCCCAAGAACAAGAAGAATAAAACACATCACGAAACGAAGTAACACGAAAGATATATACAGTCGGGGAGGATAGCACCAACTCACTAGATTGACACATTTGCCCAATAAAACTCACACCAAAACGCACACTTGGCGCTACCCATTCCCACCCCCACACGGCTTGTATATCCTCCAAACACACCCATGCCAAATTATTCATTATCAACCCTTTCCCCCACCCATATGACTTATCTTATAATGACAGCAGTTATACAACCCTGTGACACCCTTAGAAATGAATTATAAACACGAAGTGAACAAAGCGTGGAACGACTATGAATGGACGGGATAGTTTGCACATAACACACGCAAAATGTTTAATCATATATCATAGGGTCAAGTTATTCTACACAGTGTAACAAAAATTAGAAGGGTGAGAAGAATACAAAAAACACAATAAATCATGAAATATGACACAATGAGTCGCAAAATATAACACAATGGCCAAAAGTATAACACAATACTGAAGAAAAAAGGTACAATGATGAAAATAAGAAAAAGACACAATGTTACATAAAAGACACAATAATATAACGTAAATTCTAAAAACTACAAGCTAAAAATCAAAAGAAAAACGAAAACCTAAAAACTAAGATTATAGGGTTCGATGAAACGATTCCAATGTCACTTGAATGAGTTCAATCGGAGTCCGTTACGTCTTTCTATTTTTCTTTTACTGTATATTTGATCTTAACCCTATAATCATACGCCGTTAATAAAAGCTTAATCATATGAAGAAATAAGCAATTAAATAACTGACCTAATTTGAAATTCGATAAAGTGCAACTAAATGTATTTTTTTATAGGCACAACTAAATGTATTGACTAGAGAAACTAGTAGGATATTATCTTTCGGCTGTTAGCTTCGAAAGTCCGCAACTTTTCTTATTATATCTTTGCCCATTAATTCCCTTTTCATTTTGATAATATTTTTTTATGATAAATATTAAACACTAGTTTATACCCCAGGAGTGTCCCGGGTTGAGAAATCTAAATAAAGTGAATAAAATTAGAAGTATCTAAACTATAAAAATGGCATCTGCAATATATAATTAATAATTATTATTATTATTATTATTATTATTATTATTATTATTTAAAACAAATCTATGCCATAAGTTATCATATTCTAATATAAAAAAAAGGGTAATTGGGTCGGGTATCACCTAATCCCAAGCCCGACCCAAACCCACAATTTTTTTAAACTAATTCCAAACCTGACACAATGTCTGTCGGGTTACAAAAAATAGTCGTTTTTTTCTCCGTTTTTTATATAGCACTATGGTACTCGTTGGAAAGATAATAAAACGCTCGTTAATTTGGTGTAATTTTTTTCTTTAAAAAATCCCGTATATTAAAGATATTAACGTTTAAAAATTATGGGAGGAAACATGAGGGTGAAAAATCCAATTTTGTTTTTAAATTATTTTTTTCCTAAAATATCTCAATGCCACATGGGATGACACATGGCACACTCAAGGAAGAGAATGCCTCTTTGAATGTCATGTCATTAAAATGACTTTGGTTCATTATATGTATAGATAGATGAAATTTAATGGTTGTTTTTGGAGATATTCTTTTACTAAATTTTTATAGTAGATTTACTCTCTACTTTACACAAATAATACTTTACACAAATAATTCTAAATTAATCATTTTTCTAGGTTTAAAGTTGAGACGTCCCTTCTACAAGGCAAGTTACCAAGATTATTTTCGCTTAAAAATAATAAAGACTGTTTAATTAGAGACCGGAGGCAAGATCATAGGTGGATGTGGGGTTGGCGGCGCCAACTAAGGGGGTGTTTGGGATTGATTATTCAAAACAGATTATGCGTTTTGGAAAAGCAGGGGTGGAGCTGCTTATAAATTATTGCGTTTTGGTAGTCTAAAAAACTGATTATCTGCGTTTTCAAAACGCAATCCAAACACTAAAAACTGATTATCTGCATTTTCAAAACGCAATAATCTATTAATCAGATTCAAAACGCAATCCCAAACACCCTCTAAGAGGTGGCGTGGAGTCAGCACAATTTGAAACTCTTAAGGGTATGCTCGAGCAATGTAATTGGTCAAATAATAATGTGTCCCTACAAAAGTTAATATTTTTGTTTGGAGGCTCTTTCTTGATATGTTACCTTCTCGGATAAATCTCTCTAATAAGGGATTAGATGTTCCATTTATGCCATTGGGGTTGGTGGTTCAGTGGTAAAGCAAAGCCTTTTAATACACTAAAAAGTGTGAGGTCTTGAGTTCAAGTCTCACAAGGAACAAAAAAATCGCCGTTAAAAAAAAAAAGATGTTCCATTTATAATGAGCCCTTCTCGCTCAAGAGACATTGACTATTGACTAGTGCTTAGCTCCAATTACATGTGTCAAAAATTATGTAGCCTAACAAGTCATACTCTTGGCTAGTAAGTGTCCTTTATCAAAGAAGAAAAAAACATTTGGGAGAAGATATCATGGAGTCATGTTTACTACATGGTGAACTACTAGTAGAATGCCCGCGCGATGCAGCGGGAAACACGAACACTTCTAAGAGTGTTTATGGTTCGGTTAAGTTTGATTATTAACCTCAACCGAAACTAAAATCAAAGGTCATCAATTAATCAATCTTATTAAACAATTGGTTCCTTTGTTCGGTTAGTATTGTTAGATTATCGTTTTTTAGTCCGGTTTAGTTAATTTTGGTGAATAACAAAAACAGACTTTGGCTAAGTTTTTTTGCCTTGAAATAAATGAAATGGAGGTATAAATACATGATATATAGGTAAAAATAGGCCTGTAAACGAACCGAATGTTCATGAGCTGTTCGTGAACTTGTTCGGTGGGAAGTTTGTTTATGTCGTTTATTTAATAAATGAACAAACACGAACTAAAAAAATTTGTTCGTTTAGTTAAGTGAACGAACATGAACAAACGTTGAGTTTGTTCATTTATGTTCGCGAACGTCCATTTATGTTCGTTTAAGTTTGTTAATTACATACGTAGTTATATTTACATAAATACAAACATAAATTGAGCTTTAGCTACTTGTATAAATATATAACCAATTAGTAATTGGGTTTTTTCAGTAATACAAAACCGTTCACATTTATTATGTTTGTGAACGTCCGTTTAGGTTCGTTGGTGAACTTTTCGTTTAGATTTAAACGAACGAACATAAACGAACAAGAACATGACAAATTTCTTAATGAACGAACATGAACACAAAAATGTGTTTATTATGTGTTCGTGTTTGGTTAAAATTAAATGAACATTCGGTTCGTTTACAGGCCTAGGTATAAAAGCTAAAAATTTCAAAACCCCCTCTATTTATACCGCCACTACAATTCATAAACCTATCTACTCAGTTTCAAACCATATTAGAATATAATATGCTATATACTTTTAATTAAAAAATTGATTTTTTACGTGATTAACAATATCTAGAGGTGAACAATAATTGAAACTCAACCGAAATCGAACAAAACATACAAAACCGAACTGAAAATTAACCAAAACCGAGTTAACCTAATATCGATTTTTCCGTACCCTAAGTTAACCAAAATAAACAAACCAAAACTGAACCATTCATACATTTATACCTTTTATACATCCATTACATGTATTTATACTTCCATTTCATGTGCTTCTAAGTAAATTTTAACCAAAGTTTGGTTTTGGTTATTAATCAAAATTAACTAAACCAAACTAAAAACGACCATCTAACCAAATAGACTGAACCAATTAATCGGTTGGTTAACAAGACTGATAATGTCAATTTTTGTTTCGGTTGAGGCTTATAACCGATCTGAACCTAACTCAACCATGAACTATTAGAAGTGTCTGTGTTCCCTACCACATCATGCGGGCATGTTGTTATGAATATATTAATGAGTCTGTTTCAGTTTAACTCATTTGGGTTAACTGAGGGTACAAAAAGAAAACTATAACCAATTTAAAGTTAAATAATATGTTTTCAATTTTCAATAGATTTTGGTTCAGTTTTGTCAATTTTTTTGGTTTGGCTTTGGTGAACGGTTTAGTTATTGCTCACTCTTAAATATCGTTAATCACGTAGCACATAAAGATTTTTAAAATAAAAAATAGCAATACCATACTCAAATTCATTATAATAAAATGTTCATTATTATGATGTAATATTATTTTTATAAAAGTATAAACGTATGCAAAAAAATATGACTATTTAAAAGTCATGGGAGATGGTTTGCTTAAAATAAGGAAAAGAAATTTAACTATACTTTAAATAAGCAAAAGTTAAGTAAGTTTAAGGGATCCATCCATAGTGGTGGAGTGGTGGAGTGACTTTTGTTTTACCTATGTGATCAAAGGTTCAATTTCCACTTCCATCATTTATGGTTTGGTATCCGGGTGAAGATCGAATACGGGTGGCGCCGGTTCGAATTTGACGGGTGGCGAGGTTTTACCGAGTTCTATAACACTGTCGTGCCTTCGAGCGGGTGGGGCTCGGGTTTCCGCACATCAGGAGAAGGCGGGCGCTGTTGGAGGTCGAGTAGTCGATTCTTGGGCACGGCGCTCCGCAAGGGTGGTTGCCACACAGTTGTTCGCCGATAAAAAAAAGTAAGTTTAAAGGATTAAAGTGTAACTAAGATAGGGTATTAAAATGTAAAAAATATATGAATAACTATTTTACCCTCATTTCAGGGTTATTAATGAAAAATAAGTTCTTAACTTTTTAGTATCTTAAACTACCACTCACTCATGTATTATAATATAGTATAGACATAGAAACATAGAAATAAAGCTATTTCTAAAGGCAATGATTTGAAGACAGAGTTAATCTTTAATACCATAATAAACTTCTCTTTCTTTTGGATTGTTACTAGAAAAAAAAAAAAAAAAAGTAAACTTCTCTTGGACCGGGTGGCTTCAAAACCTACTACTTTACATGTAATTTTGCTTTTTTGATGTTTGTTTAGCTTTTCCTAACCATCATTTGTTTTTATAAAATTCCCTTTTGGCGTTGAAAAAGATAAAACATTAGCGTCTTTTACTACCTAAGAAAATGTTCTATACATTCAAAACAATATTAATCAAAATGATTTCGAAAACCAAACTATTTATAAAAATATAACTGATATCCGATGATGAGAGGATGTCATTAGATAGTTTGGCGTTCGTGTACCTTAATTTTTTGTTGATAAATTCTTTTCGATTATAATCATGTTTTTTGGAATGCCGGTTGTGTTTAATGAAAGTTATCGTTCAAAAAAAAATATTAAGACAAAAGACGCTAGACATAAGCTAGAACCCAACACATACAGGCATGTCGTGTTACATAAATTTTCTTACCTGAATTATTTTCATCCGTAAATATAAAAGAATAATTCAAACTTGTACATCAAAAAGCTATAAAGGGTAGGTGGTAAGGTAGCAAATTAGGTATGTACAACTTCCAATGAACGGTGTACAATTAGTTAAAGCATACTCTTGGTTTGACATATTATCGAATATTGAATAATGTACAGGTAATTAAATCACTCTCTTTTTTTGGCATATGAATATGATCAAAGATCAAATATTCCCATATTCTCTTTCCAATAACATAAATTATAAAAACTATACGATTTTGTAGCATAGCACGACCAAAGGGTAATAATATAATTATACATACCAAAAGTTTTATTTTTCCTAAATTTTGTTTATTTTCCCAACACAGAATCTATACGATTTTGTCCCAACCACAACGCCTCTTTGGGTTTTGGTTCAAAAAGAACCAGATGACGGTTTAGGGAACCCATAAGACTTTAGATACTTTACAGTTTTGCACTTCTATAGTATCGATAGTACATGTTTGACCCCTAAATTTGTTAAGTGATGTCACGATAATACCGTAGGAATAAATATACATCTTTCGATTTTTAACTAACTAGTTTTTTTTTATTACCCGCAACGGCTACGGCGGCGTACACAAAATCATAATGTATAAGCAATTGTATAGACTCGTTTTTGAACCAATTAATAATCTCAATTTAAGAAAATTTCTATGTCAGTCCCAACTTTCAAATTATTTTCTTTCATAAGCCTTTAGTAGCAGAGGTCTAACCCGGATAATTTTTTGTTGTCATGGCTAATGACATGGACAAAAGCTTAGTTATTTTGTTGACGTGACTGCATATGTGGCACCACCGCAACCTCCACCATAACCACCACTCACCATCTCCCATCATCACCTTCCGTGCATAACCCCAACATGGTACCACCACTCTGCAACGTAAATATTGCTCAAGACAAACAAAGCCTCACTCCACTCTTTACTCTCTTCTTCTTCACATAACAAACCTACAAATTAATCACACAAAACTTACAACCCTAATATTTTGTTTCTCTCTTACTTCGAGACAAACAAGTGGATGCAGGTTACGTTTTATTTGGGTTAGTTTTTGGTTTTGAAAAAAAATGATGATTGAAGATGCGGACAATGGGTGCCTGCGGTGGTAATTGAGTAGTGGTTTACGACAAAGATGGTTGACGGGTGTTTTGGTTGTCGGACGACGGTGTTGATATATGTCAAATGTGGTTGATGCAGAGGTGTATGGTGGTATCAAGCGATGACGGGTCTAAATATCACAAAATAGAGGTGGTGGTGGTGATGGAGGTTTCCGGTGGTAGTTGACGGGTGGGCGAAGGTGGTGGTTAGTTGCAGTCTTGCAGATTCGAAAGTTCTTATAGGGTGTTCGAGCTATGGAGGCGATCGATGGGTTTGGTGGTAGGTTGTTCTTTGTGATGGAGGTGGTCAGAGGTGACAGGGTTATTTCCGATGATGGAATGGTGACAGTAGACGGTGGATGGTAGTGGTGGTGGAGGTTGTAATAGTGGCACATAAGCAACCACGTAATCAAATAACTAAGTTTTGTCCGCATTAGCTAAAAACTTACTAGGTTAGACCATAGTTAGAAAAAACTCGATGGAGGAAAATAGTTTGAAAGTTGGGACTGACTTGGGGATTTTCTTAAATTAGGGTTGATATCGAGCAATTGGTAGAAGTTTGGATTATTAAAATAAAATATCCTTTTAAAAAAATCATAAACCTTATTCCTCATCCTTATCTTAATTCAGTTAAAAAGACCCATATTACATTATCTAATTTTTATTTCCACTTAAAAACAAGCACAAGATATAGAGAACACCTATGGGTAACGAATAAAAATTACATGGAAACGAAGATATAAGATATTGAGTGACAATGAGAAGATGGAATTGGAGCATTGTCAAAATATCTTACATGGGTTCATATTTCTCAAAGAATGGATTAGTGGGTTTAGCCCAATGATCCGAATGGGTCTTGTGTGAGCTCGATTGCCAACTCCTCATCAACTTCCGGATTCTCACTCCTCATGGTCACGAATAGGGTGTTTCACCAATCACATTTGTTGTTGAGATCGATCCACCTTCGTTGGAGAGATTCGATTGTGCGGTCATTTTCACCCACTTGTTGGGTGAAGTCCGTCAAGACCATACTCCAAAAGGAGTTGTCCACTGTGTGGCGTCGACGGTTTTGTTGTTGTAAAGTTGGGTCGTTTTGAGCGTTCTGGTAGCACATCACCAAGGCAATCTCCTTTTCCTCGTTCCAACGTGTCATTTTTTGAGTGATTTGTATTGTAACCGCAGGTTTATGTTGAAAGTTTTGGTCACCCCACGGTGGGTATTTATAGATTTTTTTTTAACCTTGGGTTTTCAATAAACAATCGTTAGTGGCTACGGTAATATGACCGTTCTGCCACTCCACAGTTAAATTTTGAATTTGCATTTAATAATTTTTTATATGATATTTTAAACTTTTAAATATATGTAATTTAGATAAAAATAAATAAACGAATTAGTGAAGTATTGTCTCTGAAACTGTATTGAATTGAAGTAATAGGACAGCAAAGGATTTATAAAAATTAGCAAAGTGAAACTGAAAAGAACATCAATTGAGTGCCCCTCATGTACCGCGTCCAAACAAAATATATAAAATAAAATGTCACATGACTTGATGTAACTATTGACTACTTTTTGAGTTCTGGGTAGGTTACCGTGATAAAGTTTGCTATAGGGGTGAATCTATTACACTATCATGGAAATCTTGACTGTTTTGTTTTATTTATTATCGAGTTAATTATCAAAATCGTTTCTGTGGTTTGTGTTAATATGTCATTCCAGTCCAAACTTTTAAAAATTGCTTAAACAGTCCATGACTTTTGAAGAAATAGGTCAAAACAGTCCAAATACTTAACGCAGTTAACTTTTTGATGTTAAGTCAGGGACAAATTAGTCAAGTCACCTATAAAATTGTCTTCTTCCCATGTCAATTTTAATAGACCCACCACCCACCTCATCTTCTTCAATCTATAGCATGTAGGTATGAAATTGGTTTTGAGGCAACATTCATTCATCCATCTTCTTCTCGGTCTCGTTTCCCTTGATCCTCAGTTGTTACTTAATATATTTTTTTTTTGAATGGCAAACGTTACATCTCCTATATATTACACCAATAAATTTAAATTACAACACCCTTGCCAAGGATTGAACCTTGGACCTCCCATCTAAGAGACATTTGTCTCTACCAAGTAGGCTAGCCCCACATTGATAGTGTTGGATATATAGGATGTCCGATGTAATTAAAAGTCGAGATCAATGTAACCCGAACCGGTACGATCCGAAGAGTTACACGTTGGTACACGAATCAGATAAGTTCACGCGTTGGTGGATTATTATTTATGAAATAATAATTGTTTTAGTCTTGAGGGATTTAATATTAATAAGTTTAATATTAAGGAGTATCTTGAGGGACTTAATGTTAATAAGATTAATATTAAGGAGTATTAAGATATTTAGCAAGGGGGTTTATTGCAAGTTGTTGTCTTATAAAAGGAGGGTTAAGGAGTAAACCCTAATGCACACTTTTGATAAAACAACAAACCCTTGCCTCCTCTTCTTGGCTTCTTGCGGCCGCCACCAAGGAAAAGAAGGCTGCCGCCTTTTGTTTTGGTTCGGCCGGCCAAGAACCACCATCAACCGCCGCCTTCCTCTTGCAAGTGTTGTTTCCCGGTTGGTTCGTGCTCGGTGTGAACTTCCTACTAGCGAGGATTCGTTGTAACCCGCATGTTACAATTCCGGTGTAGTCGTCAAAGGTTGATTACTAAACCCCCTATGGTTGTTTATTATTTATTTGTTTATACGCGTTTAACTGAGATCCTGATTGGGAATATTTTATTAATCGGATTAATAAAATTAATTAACAATTTATATATAAAATCGGCTATTATATATATTGTATATATAATCCGTTTTTGTTAAATATATAAACCGCTTCCGCTGTGTATACGATACTATGATTCCCAACAGTGGTATCAGAGCCACGGTTACACGCGTATAGATGGTAAAGTTATAATTTTGATCTTTGTTTTATTTGTCAAAAATTGTTTATTTTGACAAAAGATCAAAAGCTTTTAGTTGTTCATGGATTGTGATGTGAATCGAGCCCTGGTATTTGACCCTTGTCATGGTTGTGTTTGTGATGGTTTTATTTCTTTATTGATTTGTATTTTTTTTATTACGGATATTGGATCCGGTGTAATAGATAGGATTAGAATAGATTTGATTTTATTGTATTTTCAAATTTATTGTTGTAATCCTTCAAGTACAAGATCAAGACGAAGATAAAAAGGCGAACAGGTTCCATGAAGAAAGAGATCTCGGGTCAAGTGGGAGCTATATCAAAATTGTTTTGAAACCCTTTTGACTAGTTCGTTTCGTTTCTGGCTAAAACGAAACGGGCGACCTATTAGGGGCTCGATTCGTTTAATTTTATTATTATGTTTTGTGGTTGTGGTTTATTTATTGTAAATAATTTAGATAACCCAAAATAAATAAAATTTTCACAATCATGGCAACGGTTTTCTTAAAACAAGTTTTATAAAAACCGAAAAGCATATTTAATAAAAGGAGTTTTATTAATATTAAAACAAGTCCATTCGCGATAATACGACCAACGTAGTTTAAATAGGGTATTTAAAACTATACCGTGTCGAGTGTTGAAAGGAGTTTCAATTATCACGAACAATATAAAATTGGATTTTATAAAGTGTTGTGTGACTCACATCATGCTAACGAGTCATTCAATATATTTATGGTAAATATTAAAATTAAATCCCAATTTTAAATTGATGTTTCATGCCACCCTTAACGAGTTAACACTCCATTCTATATCGAACCCAAATGTTAGTGCTGACCCTGCATCTGGGCGTTGATCATGAGTGAAGGTAATCATCGCGGTTCCTGTGTAACATAGGCCGGTGTTACAGTTAACAGTAAAGGACCAAACATCGCTTGTTTGACAAGTGGGCATAGTTGGGGTTAAACATACATCGCTTTTAGCGATAACCCCAAAAAGGAAAGTTGTGTAGTGGACACAATTAACAATCGTTGTTTACCTACCTAATCATGCCAGTGGACAGTGCTAAGCCAGTTCATTGTGTATTGATGAATCGGGATCTCATTCTAATTAATTTTGCTTTTTGGGTCATAAAATAATTAGGATACTTAAAACATGAAATACTAATACATTAGATTTTGAACTTTGTAGATGTCAACTGAAAACAATTCCGCCTCTCAATTCTCTCTCAAGTCCATCTTAGAGAAGGACAAACTTAACTACTCCAACTTCATGGACTGGCACCGCAACTTGAAAATTGTTCTCAAGGCGGAGAACAAGTTGTATGTTCTAGAAACGCCAGTTAGCACTCGTGTGCTAAAAATGAAGGCATATCTTGATCACTTGGCTCGTCTGGAATACCCCTTGAGTTATGAGTTAGCTGGGGATATTATCCTAAACTCATTGCCCAAGTCATATGACCAGTTCATTATGAACTACAATATGAACGGGATGGAAAAGACACTTGCAGAATTGCATCAGATGCTCAAAACTGCTAAGGTGAACATACCTAGCAAGACTGCACCAGTGCTAGTGATCAAGGAGGGACAAGTTAAGAAACCTAACACCAAGAAAATGGGCAATCAGGGCAAAGGGAAGCGCAAAGGCAAATCTGTTGCCAATAAGAAACCTCGGAAAGATGCCAATTGTTTTCATTGTGATGAAACTGGGCACTGGAAGAGGAACTGTGCTAAGTATTTAGCTGAGCTGAAGCAAGCTAAGGCTTCAGGAGGAGAGTCCTCAAGTATATATGTTATTGAAATCTTTGCTTTTCCTAGGAAAACATGGGTGTTTGACACAGGATGTGGTTTCCACATTTGTAATGTTTTGCAAGGACTAAGAAAGATTAGAAAGCTGAAACAAGGCGACTTGGAGGTCCATGTTGGCAATGGACAAAGAGTTGCTGTGAAGGCTATAGGACAATGTGTTCTCTTGCTTCCTTCTGGTTTAGAACTTGTTTTGAACAATGTTTATTACATTCCTAGTGTGACTAGAAATATTGTTTCAGTTTCGGCTTTGCGAGGACAAGGTTTTAATTATCGTTTCAATGGGGAATTTATTTCTGCTTATTTTAACGATGTATTTTACTTTGATGCAAAACCCAACAATGGGATCTATGAGATAGAAATCCAAAACAATAACATATTATGCAATATCTCCCATAAACGTAATAAGTTGGACTTTAATGATACGTATATGTGGCATTGTAGACTTGGTCACATAAGTGAGAATCGTGTTAAACAACTCAAAACCGCAGGAATCCTGGATTCCAAGGGTTCAGAGTCGTTTGGAAAATGCGAATCATGCTTAAGTGGAAAGTTAACGAAAGCACCTTTTTCAAATGTTGAGAAAGAGCTAATGATCTGTTAGGACTTGTACATACAGATGTATGTGGTCCATTCAGAACAATGTCAAGACATGGAGAAAGATACTTTGTTACATTTACTGATGATTTCAGTAGATATGGTTATGTTTATCTTATGAAGCATAAACATGAAACTCTTGAAAAGTTCAAGGAATACCAAAACGAAGTAGAAAATCATCTAAATAGAACTATTAAAATGCTTCGATCAGATCGAGGCGGTGAATATCTTAGTCAGGAATTCATCGACCATCTAAAGGATTGTGGAATAGTTTCACAACTCACTCCACCTGGAACACCACAACATAATGGTGTGTCTGAGCGGTGAAATCGAACTCTATTAGATATGATTCGATCAATGATGTGTCGAGAAAACCTTCCAAAATCCTTTTGGAGTTATGCTTTGGAGACTGCCGCAAGACTTGTGAATATAGCTCCGACGAAAAAGGTTACTAAAACGCCTTATGAGATATGGCATGGAAAGAAACCTCATGTATCCTACCTTAAAGTCTGGGGATGTAATGCTTATGTCACTCTAGAATCTTCGGATAAACTAGATCCCAGAGGCGAAAAGGTGGTTTTCGTTGGATACGGTAAGAAGATCGGTTACCTGTTCTACCACCCCACTGAAAATAAGACTTTCACCAAACGCAGAGGCACTTTCTTAGAGGAAGAGCTTCTAGCGCGAGGGATTGGAGATAACCATGTGGATCTTGAAGAAATTCGAGAATCACAAGTGACTGAACCAGTGTTCAGACAGAACCATATGTAACTGATCCAGTTGTTGAAGTTGAGCCTGAGAGGACTCAAGAAACAACAGAAACACCAAGTGTTCGGAAAAGTATTAGGGATCGTCGTGCACCGGTAAGGTATGACGATGTCTTCATGATTGATGAAGCTGAGCCTACTACTTACAAAGCTGCAATCTTGGATTCAGAATCCAAGAAATGGCAAGAAGCCATGAATGCAGAGATGCAATCCATGTATGATAACCAAGTCTGGGATTTGGTTGATCTTCCTACCGAATGTCGGACTGTGGGAAACAAATGGATCTTCAAGAAGAAGACTGACATGGATGGGAATGTGCAAACCTACAAAGCAAGGCTTGTAGCGAAAGGTTTTACTCAGACTCAAGGAATTGACTATGAGGAAACTTTCTCGCCGGTAGCCATGCTTAAGTCTATTAGAATTCTACTTGCCATTGCTGCATATTATGACTATGAGATATGGCAGATGGATGTCAAAACCGCGTTTCTTAATGGACACTTACTGGAAGATGTCTATATGGTTCAACCTGAAGGTTTTGTCGATCCGAAGAATCCTAATAAGGTGTGCAAGCTGAATAAATCCATCTATGTATTAAAGCAAGCATCTCGCAGCTGGAATCTCCGTTTTGATCAGAAAATCAAAGAGTTTGGTTTTATCAAGAACGAAGATGAACCGTGTGTTTACAAGAAGTCCAGTGGGAGCTATATTACTTTTCTTATACTGTATGGAGATGACATACTAATCATTGGAAACAATATCCCTATGCTTAAAGATGTTAAGATCTGGTTGGGTAAATGTTTCGCAATGAAAGATCTTGTTGAAGCCGCTTATATTCTGGGAATAAAGATTTATAGAGATAGATCAAAGCGGTTATTGGGTTTGAGTCAAAGTACATATATTGATAAGGTCTTACGACGCTTCTCAATGCAAGACTCAAAAAGGGGGCTCTTGCCCATGGCACATGGAACCATTCTTGATAACAAGCAGTGTGCAAATACTGTAGAGGAAAAGAAGAAAATGGAAGGTGTTCCATATGCTTCTGCGATTGGTTCCATCATGTATGCCATGTTATGTACTAGACCTGATGTCTCGTATGCTCTTAGCATGACGAGTAGATATCAACGGAATCCAGGAGAGAGTCACTGGGCTGCAGTGAAGAACATTCTTAAGTACTTGAGAAGGACTAAGGACATGTTCTTAATATATGGAGGACTGGATGAGGAGCTGTCAGTTAAGTGTTATACTGATGCAAGCTTCCAGACTGATCGTGATGACTCAAGATCACAAACGGGATATGTTTTCATTCTGAATGGTGGGGCTGTTACTTGGAAGAGCTCTAAGCAAAGTGTGGTTGCTCAATCCACCTGTGAATCAGAATACATTGCTGCATCGGATGCTGCAAAGGAGGCTGCTTGGATGAAGAAGTTCATTACTGATCTCGATGTTGTGCCTAGCATAAAGAAACCAATCGAGATACTGTGTGACAACACTGGTGCCATTGCTCTTGCAAAGGAACCAAGGTCACATCAGACCGCAAGGCATATACTCAGAAAGTTCCACTACATTAGAGAAATAGTGGAGCGTGGAGACGTCATGATGAACAAAGTTCATACAGATCTAAATCTGGCTGACCCCTTTACTAAGCCTTTACCTCAAGCTAGACATGAGGAGCATGCTGGAAATATAGGGCTTAGAGTTGTTAGACAATGGGCATGATCTGTAATTAGTATTGATGTTTTATTTTGAACTATGACAGTTATGTTGAATGTTTATTTGATTTAATGGGTTAAATGCAAATTTAATATTTATTAACTGTGTTCATTTATTCGTATGTTTAAATCCTTGAATAAAAGTATTCTAAATGTCCGTAGTCGATCAAATTACATGGGAATGAATTTGAATGTAAGACTATTGTGAATTGGGATGGTTGTATTCATGAGATGAATAGCTCAAGGGTTTGAGGATCATAATTCACAGATATCATTAGGGAATGATATTGGATGTAACTCGCTTCAAAACGATCTCCATGGATCTATGTCATGAGATGTTTTGATATTGATATGTTCAATCTGTCCTTTTTTCTAAGGCACATATTAAACTACATTGATCAAGGACTATCCCTGATGTTATCTAACACTGTCCTGAAACATGGGTAGCAATAAGGGTAGCGTTAAGAGAAATCCAAGATTAAGTGGGAGTTGTATGACGCTGATGGAATTCTGTACTTCTATAGGATTAGAAGTCTAGACATTCTGGCGCCCTCGTAAAACTCAAACTGGTATAAACGCGTGGCCACGCTCGGACTAAGGTAGTTCGTTAGACCACTTTGAATTAGAGACGAGAATAGAGAATAGTTGATCACTATATAAGAATGAATGATCCATGTCTTATGATCAACGGATGTCTATACAGAAGGGACTTATTGATATAATTATCATGGCTATAGTATTTGGTTAAGTAAAGCGTTACTTGAACTCAAAGAACTAGTTGACGACTGTAAAGTGTCATACTGGTTTGGGTGCAATGCGATGCAGCTAGGCGTCCAACTCTGCGCACGTTGACTCATTTAATTAAAATCGTCCAAGTGGGAGATTGTTGGATATATAGGATTGATGTATTGTAAAATACATCTATTTCCAGTGTAAAGTTTGTATAGTTTTCGAGTCATTTAGATAGTGTTTTTATTAGTTTTAGGCTTGTACCGGTCAAGTTTATTTAGTATAGGTTTTTTATATATTTTTATTAGCTTTGGGTCATTTTTAGTACTTATTTATTTATTTTATATTTTGGTAGGTGTTCGTGTGGAATTTGGAGCGTAAACGAGCAACTTTTGTCAAGTCAAGAACACCCGAGTCGAGAGCACGGAGCTAGAATGCTATATATATATATATATATATATATATTAATAGTATGATATAATAATAATAATAATAATAATAATAATAATAATAATATTTATTTAATATTATGGGCCAAAGGCCTTATTGGAAAAAACCCTACGAAAGTAGGTCAGACCAAGAATATCATAATTCTTGAGGGGGAGATTTTGATGATCGCAAAATATTAATAAGGAGGGCGGCGAACAAAAATTGGGAGGAAGGGACATCAAAAAAGCACACAGCGGCAGAACCTAGGAGAGTGGAGAAAATATTATTTTTGAAGGGGTCGACTTTTCAGTGGAGTATTATTATAGAGGCAAACCGGGGATCAAAGGTTCTAAGCCAGAGAGCGATTATTCGGGTGTCAATCATTCGGTTTTTTCGTTCCTTTATTATCTTTGTTCTATACAATGATTGCTGAATTTTTATTTGGCTTTGTTTCTCTTTTCAAGATGATTTGTGGCTAAAACTTTTATAGCTACCTAGGCTAAGACAAATAACTATGTTTTGATTTGATTTTTCTATGGTGTTTGGAACGTGTTTTGGATTTATGATTCAGTAAAGATTTTGATTTCTTTAGATCTAGTGTATGTGCGTATTTATTATTTTCTTATTGTCATTTATTCACTCCACTTGCACTTTTGTGAATGTCTTTCATGTATGAGTGCTAGTTAGGTTGCGGACTTTGTGTAGCAACTAGTTTATGGTCAATAGTCGCGAATTTACCATAGGAGTGATATTTGGTGGTTAGAAGATTTTAGGTATTCTTCCAAGTTCAATAGCTGTGAGGTGAGGACTTGTTGGTATGTCTAGGTTGTTAGATTGCTAGGTTAGAGGCTTTGTGAGAAGATCTACCTAGTTTCCCTTTCAGTTCTTGCATATCAAGTTAGATCTAGGCTTCAATAATTACCCTTTGCACCTAGTGTACTGAGGCTTTCGCGCTGTGAGGTAGATTGTCTAGCGGGTACTCGATCATAAGAGTTAGATAACCTGTGAGGGTTTGTACTCCAACCGGTAGTTTAACAGCACAACAATATTCTAGGGTTTCCCCTTGAGAAGGGTCGAGGGTGTCTAGTTTATTCTTGATGTTTAGTACTTTAAGATCCCGGTTCCAAATCAGTTCCATAACCATAGAAGCTTATCAGGCATAGTTAGGAGTCTGGTCTAGGTAGTGTCTTATCATCATCTGAAATCAACTTAGCTCAGTTATCGATTTTAGTTAAGTATAGTTAACCTTAGGTAATCTTCATTTTATTGCAATTTAGTTTTTAGTAAAACCCCCCTTTTAATTAATAAATCATTTTATTTTAGTTTTAGATAAGTTTTCGAGTCTAGTTACCGTTTTCTATTAGAGTCTCGTGGGTTCGATATCCGGACTTACTTTAGCTTTACTAGAGTCGATAGGTTCGCTTGCCTGTCAGTAGTTTAGTTTTAGAGAGTCTAGAGTATTACTAGGTGTCTAGTTTTAGATTTAATTTAGTTATTTTTATTAAACTACTTTTAGCACATCAAGTTTTTGTCCGATGTAATTAAAAGTCGAGATCAACGTAACCCGAACCGGTACGATCCGAAGAGTTACACGTTGGTACATGAATCAGATAAGTTCACGCGTTGGTGGATTATTATTTATGAAATAATAATTGTTTTAGTCTTGAGGGATTTAATATTAATAAGATTAATATTAAGGAGTATCTTGAGGGACTTAATGTTAATAAGATTAATATTAAGGAGTATTAAGATATTTAGCAAGGGGGTTTATTGCAAGTTGTTGTTTTATAAAAGGAGGGTTAAGGAGTAAACCCTAATGCACACTTTTGATAAAACAACAAACCCTTGCCTCCTCTTCTTGGCTTCTTGCGGCCGCCACCAAGGAAAAGAAGGCTGCCGCCTTTTGTTTTGGTTCGGCCGGCCAAGAACCACCATCAACCGCCGCCTTCCTCTTGCAAGTGTTGTTTCCCGGTTGGTTCGTGCTCGGTGTGAACTTCCTACTAGCGAGGATTCGTTGTAACCCGCGTGTTACAATTCCGGTGTAGTCGTCAAAGGTTGATTACTAAACCCCCTATGGTTGTTTATTATTTATTTGTTTATACGCGTTTAACTGAGATCCTGATTGAGAATATTTTATTAATCGGATTAATAAAATTAATTAACAATTTATATATAAAATCGGCTATTATATATATTGTATATATAATCCGTTTTTGTTAAATATATAAACCGCTTCCGCTATGTATACGATACTATGATTCCCAACAGATAGTTGTTACTTAATTAGGTCTTTCTTACGGACAGACACATTTTCTTCTTATATTCCCTCCTCACTCACAGTATATCCAATTCCATCATCTCACTTTATTTACTCTTATAATAATAATAATAATAATAATAATAATAATAATAATAATAATAATAATCCCTCCTCTAATCCATATAAACCTCATCATCCAGTGCATTGTCTGTTTACTCTTAGAATCCCTATTTCCTTAGTTATTATGTAAAAACTTAATCCTTATAGGAATTTACGTGTAATCAAAAAGGGAGGGTTTTGATTTTCGGGGACCATGTTGATGGCAACTCTAGGTGGACCTAGACCAGACAATATTTCCCCTAATTTTAACTCTAATTCCATTTATGTTAATATGCAAAACCTTCAGATTAATCGTGTTGCTCACAAACAATAGGTAATCATTGGTTATAGGGACGTTACAGGGAATAAAATATTATAAAGTAATAGAAAAGACATTATGGGAAAATGGGGTGTAGTGGGAATGAGCGTTATGGAGCTTTATATATATATTTTTTTGAAAGGTTAATTTCTTTTTTAAATCCTGTGGTCTGTGGGACTTGAACCCAAGACCTTCCCCAACCTAGGTGTTTTAAAGGCTTTGCCTTTGCCAATGGACCACCACCCCACTGGTATGGAGCTTTATATATGATTGGGTAATCATTGGTTAATTGTTTTTTTCTTATATAAATAATATATATTAAACACCTAATAATATTTCATTAAATAAATAAAAATTACAAATACTAAAAAAAAAAATTACAAATACTAAAAAAAAAAAAAATACAAATACTCATAGATCATATATTTTTTTTTTCGATTTTGGCATTTTGTTTCAAACACATTTCTAAGGCTTTGCCGGTTTGGTGGTCGTGCGACTGCGTGTAAAACTCAAAATCGCGTTGAAATTGTCGATCCCTTAAAAGCTCAACCACATCTCGGTTTTCTTGGGTACGTTGAGCCCCGATGTCGCGTATGTCTTGGAGGCGTTGGTTCATCTTAGAAAACGCCGGGATTAACTCGTTCACCCCTGACGCAGACTCCGCCCGGGCGGCTCGAGCAGCCTTTCGACCGGGCGGACGGGGTAACTCATCCGCCCCTGCAAAATACGCATTTTCTTCGGCGTTTAGGTCGATGAAACGCGCGTCAGACGTAGGCGTTTCGGCATCAACTGAGTCAGAGGTCTTCGACTTCTTTGAAGGCCTCGCATTTCTAGCTCTAGATGAAGAACTTCAAACCGTTGGACGGACGTTGGACCATTTGGAGCAGTCTTTCAGCAACCACCAACACCTTAAGTAATGAAAATTCCCATGGTGATGTTGGTATTCTGTCAAAGCTGCCTCCAAAATATTCTCGTCGATTTGGCCAGATTTCCAACTGTTCCGGGTGCGTTGATAAACGGCCCGAAAGTTGGTGCATTTGTTGCTCATGTCGGTCCACTTGCCCGATATGGAATCCTCGGGCCGGTAGTTTTCTCCCTTACCAACTAGCTCAAAAAATATTGTTCGAACTCTTTTCCAAAACTCCCATTTGGATTGGTAGTTCGCTAAAAAAACAAAGCAAAAAAATATATAAGTTCGCGTTTAAATAAATATATGTAAAAAATATAACATAACCAAAAATATATATCTTACAAACAATGGGATCCTCCGAAACGTCAACCCACGCTCGGGCTAACGCGAACAACTCATCGTCATCCCATGGTTGAACGGTTTTTTTGGCGCGGGTTTCGGCCTCTTTCTTTCTGTGAGACCATCTTCCTCGCCCACGCTCGAGCTCTTGCTCCGGCAGCGGCTCCGGCTACCGTGTCTCCAGAACCGAGACTGGGTCTTGCCAAGCATTTGATGACCCAGGCATCTGAGAAGACCCAAACACTTGTGATGGGCCGAAACCACCTCCCATGGATGAGCCGAAACCACCTCCCATGTTGAAGTTAAACATGTTCGGGTCCCAACCCATGGGTTGGTTTAACAAGTTCACAAAACCTGCTTGGTTTGAAACTGAATCCGGAGCTATGTGTTGGGTGTTCTCGCCAGTAGTTTGAGGACCAAACCCGAAACCACCTCGACCAAATGGATTCATCTTTGTTTTTTGATTGTGAGTATGGATAGTAGAAAGGGACAAAGGGTGTTCTTGGTTTGGTTTGTGTGTTCTTGTTCTTCTGTAACTAAAATGGAGAGAAGGTTGTGGATGAGTTTGGTGAAGGTTGTGAATGAATTTGTTATATATAAAGTTGAGTTATATTTTTTTTAAAAGATCATATCGTTCAACGGTCAAACCATCAATTTATCACATTCTCCCAAGCCACAACACTCGCCACCATCGTGCCAATCCAACCGATAACGCCATGGGGGCGGTGTTCCACGACGTTATGGAGAGCATAGCGCTGCCACAACGCCTCCACTACACCCACACTAAGTAATTGCTTTCTTGTTCTTCACGCCAATTTACTGTTTTAAATAATATTATTCAAGTAAAACAATTTTCACCGGTCAGTGAATGCAATATATAGCCGTACAGTAGATAAAGATTGACTAGACGTGGAGTGGTGAACAGTGGTGGTTGAGGAAGGTGGTGATTGGTGGTTGCAGGTGTGAACAGTGGTGGTTGAGGATGGTGGTGTAACACCTCAACCGATGGCGGAATCATCGAGGTGTCACGTAGTGACGATTGTTCAAAAGCACATGGTACTAAAATGTAAATACATTATTGAATAATCCAAATTGTCTTACATGGAAACGAAAAATACAAAGTCTGAATGAAACATGAATATTGAAATAACTTATTAAAAATCAAGCACTAAAAGTCCCATGCTATAGTACTAGATCAATCTGCACCTGAAACATGTACAAAATAGGTTTGGTCAACATAAGAAATGTTGGTGAGCATTCCTAGTTTTAATACATATAGTAAGTTGAAAAAGGTATACAATTCAAGTGCAAAGCTACAGTGCAAATATGTAAACTATGTATCATACAAATGAGCGAAATCAATCCTGTGACTGTATAATGTACTAAATGAACGGCGGTGTACTTATCCAATAAATGGATAAAAACTTAACAATGACCACGGATTCTCCGATGAAAAAGGGGGAGAATCAACCTAGGCGGGCTGTCAATCCAATAGCGCTATCCAATGTTAAGGTCGGCTTGTACCATGTTAATGATTTCACTAAGTACAAATGTATTCTACATGTATTGTCTAAGCATAAAACATGTTGTAAGCAAATGCACATAGTACTAGAATTGTATTGTGAAAATGTAAACTTGCATTTGTAATTTGTAATAGTGTACATGTAACACCCCAAAAATGAATAAAAGCAAAAAGGGGATAGGAAGTACTCACAGTTCGCGTAAATAACTTGAACTCTACCGAACAACGTGATTTGAATTGAGATTATCCCAAAGGATTAACCTAAAGAATTTGATAATGTGTAAGGGAAATAATTCTAAGATACATGTATTTCTAGGGTTCCTAATTTGGGGATATGTAATTGTTTAATTATTAATTAAGTAAATTGTTAATAAGTGAGAGAAATTCGGTAAATAATTTAAATAAAAGACTATTGTAGATTTTTGATTTAGAATGATCATATTATAGAGTTTTAAGTATAAAAATAATTTTTATAAAATTATTTCCTCAAGAATTAAATATTTAGTATATTTATTCTTATTTGTCAAAGATATGATTTTAATATCTAAAAATATTAAAATTAAAGAAATTTCAAATTAAAATTTATATTTCTGTTCTATATGAACATAAATAATTTATGTAAAATTTTGGGATAAAAATATTGAAAAATTAATTTATTATGATTTATTTATGGTTTAAAATAACAAAAATCAATTAAAAATATAAAACGAATGATTTTTCTGGAATAAAAATTATTTTTGAAATGTTTATTGCTATACAAGTTTAGAATAATTTTTGTGGAATTTTATAAAATCGTTTAGGTATTTTTATAGAATTTTAAAATTTTAAATGAATAAACTTGTAATATTTATAATATATATTAAATAAATTATTTTTGAAAAACTAAAAGTTGGATAATAAACTTTATCCTCAGAATAACTTAAAATAAATTTTATAAAATTTTTAAGCCATGTTTAGTATTTAAAATCTATTTTTAAAAATAATATTGATTATATAAGTATAAAAGGGTTTTAAAAAAAATGGTTTGCATGTGCCAGGACTCGAACCCATGTCCTGGCCGGTTCAATGCTCTTAATATCACAAGCCAGACCAGCTGGTCTGACCCTGAGAACGAGTTAGATACAGATTTAATTACTTATAAAGGTTATCTGGTTCATATTTATAATTGATTTGAAAAAAGAAAAATAAGATCACGCTTGTGGGAATCGAACCCTGGCCTACAGCCGTTTCAGGTTTTAAGCATAAACACTTTACCAACTGATCTGTGGATCAGTTGGTTAACATTTTTGTTCTGAAATGTATTTAAGGGTTTGTCTACAGATAGGTTTATCCCCAATTCGATACAATAAGAACCCTAACTTTCTAATAAATCAAAAAACGCGATAATAACTAAATTAAACATAGGGTTTTTGAAGTAAAAGGGCCGATTAACATAACCCACAAAAAAAATTGGACTTACAATGCAATTAAAGGTGCGATTGGCCGAGTCAACAGAAAAGTCAACTGGAGCAAAAATCGTGGGTTTTGGAAGAGTTTTAGGAGGAATTGAGTATAAGGGTTTGATGTTCGGCGATTAGAGCTTGCAAAGAAGGCCTCAATTTATACTAATCGTTCGGTCTTGTAATTATAGAAGTTTTGACCCGTGTGTTAATGTTAAACGCGTAAAATCATATGTTTGGAAGGTTTTAAATGTTAATTGGCGTGATTAACAAGAAGGTTAGGTCGGTATAATCATTCCATAAACGAATGGCTTAATAAAAACGCGGATTGGATGTATAATTGGAAGGTTGGGCTCGCAGTTGACTTTCCCTAAGTCAACTGCACGTTGAAAGATATTATAAATAAACTTGCGTCTGATGTTTATTACCAAAACAGGTAGTAGCCCAGCTGGTTAAGGTGTATGTGATGTGTTTGGGGCCTTTGGGCCGGTTTGGGACGCGGGTTCGAACCCCGTCCCAAACATTTATTTTTTGGCAATTATTTCAAAGGTTTTATATTAATATATGTTTATAGTATGATTATATGGGTCTAAAAGTGTCACAAAATATTTTTTTTAGAGCGTACGGAAATGATAAAATGCCACGTTTTATTAATTTGAAGTCTCACACGTACATAGAACAATACGAAATGTTAAAATAAATACGAAAAGTGACGGATGTCACTGGTGGTGACAGTGGGGGTTGTCGATGGTGATTGGGTTTGGTGAAGGTGGGTTGGAGAAGGTAGAGTGTGGTGGTTGCAGGTGTGGGTGTATAAAATGGTTGCAGATGATATGAGGAAGAAGATAATTTTATAGGTGACTTGATCAAATTGTCCCTGACTTAACATCAAAAAGTTAACTGGGTTAAGTCTTTGGACTATTTTGACCTATTTCTTCAAAAGTTAGGGACTGTTCAAGCAATTTTTAAAAGTTTGGACTGGAGTGGTATATTTGCCCAAACCACAGGGACGGTTTTGATAATTAACTCTTTATTATCCAACATATAATTATAAGGGGGACAGGGCGCCATCTGAATTGGTCACGGGTGCCCAACTATCAGCACGGTAACACCGCCGCCACTCGTACTGGTAGTGATCCCGTGAACCATATTATGGTTCAAATTACCGTGCTGGTAACCGAGCCTTTTTTATTTTTGACTTAATATAATTTTATTTTTTTATTTAAACCGTTTGTTTTATTAGTTAAACTCCATTTTTGTTACACCTTACCAAACAAAATAGCATGGTGGAATGATACTCAAGTTTGGTGTGCTTGCGAAATAAAGTTGCAGGTATTGTTGTAAAGCACATGTGAAGAAGATGATATATAAAATGTTATTTTTAGTATTTATATTTAGGGTTAGTGTGTATTTTGAGCTACATGAATTTAAGCCCAACTCAGGAGCCCAACAAACACTATGGAGGAAGTCACTTCTTTTAATTATTAAAATTATTAAAATTGTTAATAGTTCATTATTTTTAATTTAGTAAATAAAATACACCATTTCGCGGCGAAATATGATTCGGATTGTTATTGGGTTGAAGACGGCGGGTAAATTTAGGTGTTTGTATGTTTTTTTAATTGATGTTTGTTGTATTTTTTATTTATTCAATGGAACGGTTATTTTTTTTTAGTTTTACAAACTGTTCTTTTTATTCAAACGGTAAAATTTTTTAAACGGTAATTAAAAAAAGAAAACTAAAAAAATAAAGATTTCAATGAATTGAATCAGTTAAGTGTTGCCTAAAAAAAATCTATCTATATGTAAAAGAAAACGTATATGCTGATGTGGCGTGCAATGGAGGCATCAATCTCCTCTTGAGAGTGCCACGTGGCATCATAATTGAAAGATTTTAGTGTTTTTAAAGTATTTCCTTTTTAATTAAAAAAAAAGATAAACATAAAATCCTAAATTAAATTGAGTTATTTTAGGAAAAAAAGAATTTAAAAATAAATTTAAAATTTTCTCTCTCATGTATCATCCCATAATTTTTAAACGTTTATATCTTTTATATACGGGATTTTTTAAAGAAAAAAATTACACCAAATTAACGAGCGTTTTATTATCTTTCCAACGAGTACCATAGTCCTATATAAAAAACGGAGAAAAATCGACTATTTTTTGTGGGGTTTCGTTCATACAGGAAAAAAACACACAAAGTGTTCATGTTATTCATTAATCATGTTTTTTCTTTTTAACCAGGTTCTTATCTACGATGTTGAAAATCAGACCAATCGCCATGTTATCATTGGAATTTTACTAGGTATACTCCATCAAGAGAAGTTAGGAGAAAGAATCGCGCAACACTGCAACACATAGTGTCACCTTATAGCAAGGTTATTTTTTTTATTTATCTAATTACAAGAGTAACAATTATTACTATTAGTATTAGTATTATTAGAATGGTTATATTTTTCAACCCCAGGACGCTCCCGGAAAGAATTGATAGTTGCTGACGTGACGTTCAATGGTGAGCTCAACCATCTCTTGATTATGCCACGTGGCATAATGAGATGCAATGATTACAACTTCCAACTTAAGTGTTTGTTTAGTTGATTAGGTTAGAAATTATAAGAGCCATTAGAATGTGAGAAATTAGAGAGATGTGATGAGTTTTTTTAATAGTTGCAGCTTACATAAGTGATTCTTTAGATGATTACTAATTAGGTTTTAGATTAAGGAATATGAGTTATTACTGATTAGAATACTATGAACATGCAATGATTGAGAGATTTTGTGGTTAGTTAACTTGAGCCATTTGCAATAGGTTATCACGTAAAATTAGATTTTTCAATCCCGGGACCCTCCCGGGGTAATCAGCTAGTGATTCAATAAAGTAAATCAGTGAAGTGATGTAACAGTACATGATTGATATAAATCATTTAAGTGAAAAAAAACAATAAAAAATAAATACAGAACTGTGTTTCCCGAATATCTTATTAAATCCTCCCAACACAACTAGATCATTCACTCACACAAATATTGAAAGTGAAAGTACACTCACCCAAAGTGTAAAACTCATGTGGAAACAGTAGGACACCTGTCACACACCACACCAAAACACCAGGGGGCCATAATGTCAAAAACAAAAATAAATAGACAACACATGAACATTAAACAATACTTAAAGGTTATATTATGTTACTCTTGTTTTAATGAAAAAGGCTGAGGCCCAGGAATCAAGAATATTTCTTTTTACCCCTGATCTTTCCAAATATTACATCTCATACCCTTGAATATATAATATTCTCTCACTTTACACTTATATATATTTTAGGTAAGCATTGAGTTGATAGGTGTAGTATTAACGAAGGAGGTTGCACAATAACAAAACCCCTTTGGGTTCTTGAGAGTACCACTCTTGATATCTACTCAAAACCCCACAAAAAAATAAAAATAAAAAAATAAATAAACAAAATCAAGTCTTTATAGACCCTTCTTCAAGATTCGATAAAAAGGTGTAGTCTTTTTTCTTCTTGTCTGGATTGTGTGTGTGTATCTGTATTTGGAACAGGATTCCAAACATGGGATTGTTTTCTTTTTTGTTCTTGTTGATCAATGTTGAGATTCTGTTGTCTTATTCTTAATATTTTTAGGTTGTTTAAAGTTTTTCTTTAGAGTCTTTATATGGGGTTGTGGTAAAGAATCTTGATCATGATTATTTTGTAGTGTTTTTGCATGATGGTGTCATGTTAGAAGGGGTTTTGGCAATGTGGGTTAGTGATTGATGCATGAATATTGGGATTCTCTGTTATTTAGTTGGTACTGTTTGTTTCAGTTAATAAAAAAGAATTTTTATTGATAAGTTGTTGTTTGATCTTCTCATGATATGCTTATGATAAGTTCTTGGTTTTGATTAATATGATTGGAAGGTGATCTTTTTCTCCTTTGTTAGTTTGTTTAGGGTTGGTTCTGGTTTGGTTCTGTTTTTGAGGTTTAAAAATTATGTCTTGATTATGTTTATTATTTATTATTTATTTTTTATTATAGTGGTGTGATCCTTAATGCTGTGTGTGTTTGGGGTTTGATCTTTTGATCTATCAGAATGAGGGCTATCAATTTTTATTTTATTTATTTATTTTTATTTTTTGTGAAGTGATCGATCAGAATTCATGGTTCGCCTTTCTGGTGATCGATGAAGGATATATCATATATCTGATTAAATATTTTGAATATTTTTTTTTGAAAAGCATACATTTTTAATAAATAATTTCAAATCGTTTATCGAATTGGCGCCATGACAAACTCAGATAGTGAATTATTCTGTATACTAATAAAAAGAAGAGTGTTTTAATGTTCATAGGAATAGGCATGATAACTGTGTTAATTTCAACTTTTTTCTATGTGCTTTTATCATATGGCTATTTTGAATCTTGAAATTCCAACTCAAGAAGACTTAACTTCGGCTTCGATTATTTAAACAGGGAGGTCCATAAATAGCAAATTAAGCTTGATGGAAAATGAAGTGTTTGTAGAAATACAAGTACCATCAGGCGTTCTTAAAAGCATACGGTTCAAAGTTCTATCCGAGGAAGATGCAGTAAGTCCATTATTACTATTTTCTTCATTTTATAAAATTTTCGGCACCAAGATTAATTATTATTATTATTGCATATTTGTGCATCAGGAGAAAGCATCCGTGAAGGAAGTCACAGTAGCGAACGAAGTAACCGACCCTGCATTTGGTTTCCCGAATCCCGCATCACAATGCCATACATGTGGTGCCAAGGATTACAGAACCTGCGAAGGTATGATTAGACGAGTGATCATCTTTTTCTTCTTTCGGGCTGATGTTTTTGTGTATGCGTGTTTATAATGATCTAATTATATTATGACTTTCGGGCTGATGTTTTCTGTCTTGTAGGTCACGTAGGTTTAATAAAATTTCCCTGCACAATACTTCATCCATACTTTCTACCTGAAGTGGCACAAATTCTGAATAAAATCTGTCCTGGATGTAAAAACCTTAGAAAAGATAAGGCAAAGGTCAGGTATTATGTTGCATATACACGTCGTCATGTGGAGGTCAAATGTAAAACTGATGTCAATTTATTTAACAATTTTTTATCTTTTGTTGATTTTGCAGAATAACGCAACGGGATCTCCTGAACGAACTCAAAAGATATGCAAATATTGTGATGTAAGTATCTTATATGTTGTTACATTGCTGCTGTCTCTTTAAGCTACAAAATTTGTAAAATGTGTGTTTAATTTATTGTTTTCGTCTCTTTTGACAGAAAAGCTTTAGAGACATATATCCACCTATGAAATTTAAAGTTTCAACAAAAGATGTCTTTGGAAAGACTGCAATCATTGTGGAAATAAGAGGTGCAAAGAAGCTCGTCTCGGGTAAATCTTTACCTCACGATTATTGGAATTTTGTTCCTAACGATCCTCAGCAAGAAGCAGCATTTTCAGCATTTGATCGAAAAGTTCTTACACATGTGCAGGTTACATTTGTTTAAAAAACTATGTTTTATTGTTCCCTCTTAAGTGTTATCGATGTTCTAATCACCGATGTTGATTTCTAATGATTATTAGGTATATCAAATATTGAAAGACGTTGATCCGATCTTTCTTAACGGGTCACTAGGGAAAAAGAATAAGATCTTTCTCCAAAGTTTTCCTTTAACGCCCAACTGTCACCGTGTTGCAGAGTTTGGTCAAAATTTGGCTTTTGTAAGCATCTTTTTTTTTCCTACTACCGCCTCCTTATGATTTTAATCTAAAATATTAGTTCTGATAAATCAATTTACATATTTGTTTTGATTTCAGGACGAACGTACAAGGGCGTACAGAAAAATGGTAGGGTTTCGTGGTACAGCAAACGAGCTGAGTGCATGTGTACTTGATTGCATAAAACTTTCAAAGGTTAGCAACATTAGAATCTTTAATTACCTAGCTGTGTTTGGATGTGTATATGCAGAGTGGTCAACCCGTTTACATATGAATGTGGTAATTCGGGTTGAGAGTTGCCAAAAGTGTTTATTTTTATTTCAATGCTTACAACTTTATTATTGTTGTAACATGTTATTGTATCTTAACAAAACTGCAGATACGAGCAGAGAAGCCTACGCTTCGTGATCCCGATGCGGAGGATAATCCTTCCAAGATGCATGGATTGAAATACATGAAAGAAGTTAGTCTAGGAAAAAGAACTGATTTTTGTTTTCGAATGGTGTGTGTTGGTGACCCGTACATAAAGCTAGATGAAATTGGCGTACCCCATGAAATAGCAGAAACAATGCTAGTTTCAGAGCAACTTAATTCATTCAATTGGGAAAAAATAAACGCATCTTGCGGCTTAAGAATCCTTCAACGGGGAGAAATTTTTATTAGGCGAAGAGGTCGTTTAGTGCCTGTTAGATATGGTGATCAGTTGCGAATTGGGGACACCGTTTACAGGCCTCTTACTGATGGAGACATTGTTTTGATCAACAGACCACCCTCTATTCATTCACACTCACTCATCGCACTTCGTGTCAAAGTTCTCCCGGTCAATTGTGTTCTTTCGATCAACCCCCTTATTTGTTCTCCATTAAGGGGTGATTTTGATGGCGATAGTCTTCACGGTTACATTCCTCAATCTTTGGAAAGTAGAGTCGAGCTTCGGGAGCTTGTTACATTGGAAAACCAGTTGGTTGATAAACAAAGTGGCAAGAATTTATTATCGTTAAGTCATGATAGTTTGACCGCTGCTCATTTGATGCTGGAAGACGGTGTTTTTTTCAATCGATCCCAACTGCAGCAGTTACAAATGTTTTGTCCACGTCAGCAGCTAGAACTGCCAGCTATCATGAAAAAGTTTAAGGATTTAACGTTGTCTGATTCTTGTTTATGGACCGGGAGGCAGTTGTTTAGTCTTGTTTTGGATAATGAATTTGATCTTGATGTGGGCGGGACTCAAATTAGAAAAGGGGAATTTGTAAGTTTGTTAAATCCGTCGTCCTGTTTACAAGAAGGTGATGATAATATATACGGTTATCTGATTAAAAACTTTAGAGGTGATAAAGTTCTTGAATTTCTTCATTCGGCACAAGAACTGCTTATTGAATGGCTGTCGATGAGGGGATTTAGCGTCTCGTTGTTGGATCTTTACCTGTCTTCTGATTCAAAAAACAATATGAATGAAGAGGTTGTTTACGGGTTGCATGAAGCCGAGAGGCAAGCGCATGGTCAGCTGTTGATGGTGGATGGCCATCAAGATTTTCTTACCGGAAACCTGACCGGAAACGAGGGTTACAGTGAATTACAGTCTGATAAAATGTGTCATGATCAACAAACTTCGGCTGCATTAAGTCGAGCATCAGCTGCTGCTTTTAAGGAAGTGTTTCGTGATCTTCAAAGTCTTATTTATAATTACGTTTCTAAAGAAAACTCGTTTCTTTCAATGTTGAAAGCTGGGAGTAAGGGAAACATGCTAAAGTTTGTGCAGCATAGCATGTGTGTTGGTTATCAGCATTCGTTAGTTCCGCTCTCTTTTCGCTTCCCTCGTGAATTTACATGCGTTTCTTGGAATGAGCATAAAAGAGCGGATTTGTCTTTTCCTTCGGGTGTTGATAGATACGTACCTTATGGAGTCATAAAGAGTTCGTTCTTGTCGGGTCTTAATCCCTATGAGTTTTTAGTTCATTCCGTGACTAACCGGGATGCTTCGTTTGGCGGGCATGCAGATATCTCAGGAACTTTGTTTAGAAAACTCATGTTTTTTATGCGGGACTTGTACATCGGGTATGACGGGACCGTGAGAAATTGTTACGGGAATCAGCTCGTTCAGTTTCGATATAATTCCAGAAATGCCCCTGGGGAAAACAAATCACTTTTGGCTAAAGAAGAATGTGGGGCCGCTGTTGGTTCCTTGGCTGCATGCGCCATCTCTGAAGCCGCTTATGGTGCTTTGGATCAGCCAGTCAGTGCACTCGAAAACTCACCTTTGCTAAACTTGAAGGTAACATTTGAAAACGTTTGTTTAATTGCCATATTTTACTTAACATGCGTTTAATATACTAACGAAAATGCGGTTTAATTGTGCAGAAAGTGCTTGAATGTGGTGTTAAAAAACTATCTGGTAACAAAACCGCATCTCTTTTCTTGTCTCAAAAACTTAAAAGATGGAACAACGGATTCGAATATGGAGCGTTAGATGTCAAGAATCATTTGGAGAAGTTACTGTTTCAAGATATTGTTTCACTCGTCACCATATTGTAAGTTTCTTTACTTTGACTTATTAAATTTCTTTTTCTTTTGTAGAAAAAAATGTTGACTATATTTTATATGTTCATCTTTATATTTGCTAGCCATTCCCGACAAACTGGCAAAAAAGCTCGTATTAGCCCGTGGATTTGCTATTTTCGTATAAGCAAGGTAATGCAAGATGTGTTACATATATTTCCCTTCATCCACTGACGATATTGGTCATTCGGTATAAACTCACATTTATGTTTTTAAAGAAAACTATCATAATATCATATGGTTTGTTATCATTCCGAGTTATCGTTGATTAGGGTTTCTTTTATTTTCTTTCCTGCAGGAAGTTGCTCATAGGAAGCAACTAAAAGTGCAGGCCATTGTCAATGCTCTGAGGTTAAAGTGTGCTGACTCATCAAATTTCAAGAAACTAAAATTAAGTCTACCAAAATTACAGATATCATTCAAGTATGAATTTTTGTGTCTTGATTACTCGCGTTGTGTTCTTAATTAGAAAAAAGTTACAAACTTTTGTGCTTAATAATCAGAAATTACCCTGAAGATGCAAAATGCCCTGAAGACGCGGTGAATGAGAACGATGAGAGTATATTTATCACAGCTCAAATAATGGATGCCTCAAGCAACTCACTGAATGTACTCCAAGACGTTGTGGTGCCGTTCCTTCTAGAAACCGTTATAAAAGGTTATTATAAATTTATTATATATTCTAATATGCTTTTATGTTCTTAATTTGGTCACATGTTATTGGTTGCTTTAATAAGTATAGATTACTTTTAGTAATAAAGATGAAACCTATATGGTAACAAAAGCTTATGTTGACTAAAAACGAGCACTTTTTTAATCTTTGTTTTTTTTTAAAGTTGCTTAGATGTTATTTATAAACTTTTACTCTCCGTTAAAATGTTAAATCTGCTTTTACGCACCAATTTTAGGTTATTTAAAAGAGATTTTTTTTTTAGGATCTCCAAATGTGAAGAAAGTGGAGATTGTGTGGCAAGATGGTCCAAAAACATCAAAATCTTGCAAAGATTCTCCAGGAGAACTTTACTTGCGAGTTTTCATGGCTGAAAACTGCGATAGAAGGAACTTTTGGAGGGCCGTTGTGGGCGATTGCATCCAAATAATGGAGATGATCGATTGGGAACGAAGCCATCCAGATGATATCCAAGATGTGATTTTGGCAAACGGAATCGATGCAGCAAGAAACCACTTTCTTTGTGTATGTTCTACGATTTTCTTCCTTAAAATAATTTTTTTTACAGAAACATTTGCATTTCCATTAACTGATTAGTTAAATGCAGTCGCTGAAATCAGCTATAGAAGACACCGGTAAAAGCATACTTCCCCAACATTTAGCCCTCGCTGCTGATTGTTTATCAGTTGCTGGAGAATTTGCTCCTATAACTGCTAAAGGGTTTTCCCTACAGAGAAAACAAGCATCAATTTCCGCACCATTTGCTCAAGCGTGTTTTGCCGTAAGTATACATTAGCGTGATACTCAGCATAAACGGGCCATGTTTAATTTTTTTTAGACAAATAGTTATGATTAGAAAAATGATAATCTTAAATTTTTAATATGACGAGTTAGGAGGTTGTATGCATTATCCGTTTTGTGATAAAAACATAACCTGTATCGACATGTTTGTTAGTAATTGGATGTTTAATGTGGAGTGTGATCTTGTTGCAGAGCCCGTCTGATTGCTTTGTTAAGGCTGCAAAAAGCGGAGCTTCTGATAAACTTGAGGGGTCTATTGAAGCACTATCATGGGGAAAAGTACCGGCTCTCGGGACTGGTGGGCGATTCGACATTCTATTTTCCGGGAAGGTAAGACACTTTATGCAAAATACTCAGGTGTATCGTATCCTTAGTAAAAACTTTTTTTTTTTGTTAATTATACATAAACTTATTTTTGATAATTTCATAGGAACATCAAATTGATAAACCGGTAGACGTGTACGATCTCTTGAGCAAGAGTATCGATTCTCACGAAGAGAAGACGGAAGTAGTTGTCGAGTGTAATAACAATAAACTCACAAGCCACAAAAGTCCTGCCATGTCGCTTTCGTATCCTGATATTGATATAAACGGGAGTACGGATGCTATAAAAGCGGCGTTGAAAAAGAAAATATCGGCTGAAGATATCAAAAGGTTGTCCAAAGATTTAAAGCATATACTTTACAAGTAAGCTCTCAGTTTAGACCCGTTTTTGTTGCACTTGGTTATTTGATTATAAATATATTAATATCGCACAATTGCTTTCAAAACGTGCAGGTATGATGTTAATCACAAGTTAAGCCAAGACGACAAGCTTGTCGCATGGAAAGCTTTATTTTTTCACCCTCGAAGGCAAGAGAAGATCGGGATTGGACTTTATGAAATAAAGGTAACAAAAAGAACGATAAACGCACAAATTTTCTTTTCTTTGTTATTTTCGCGTTTTCAAAGGTTTTATATGTTCATATCTTATATAGGTTGGGCACAACATGAAGCATGAAAATACACGTTGCTTCGTTGTGGAGCGACTTGACGGAACAACAGAAGATTTCTCGTATCACAAATGCATTCATCACGCATTGAAACTGATTTCGCCTTTTGAAGCAACCGTATACGAGTCAAGGTGGTTGAATGGAAAAGAGTAACGCGCTGCGCTGCGCTGTGTGGACTTTTAATATGGACTTTTATTTTGTTGTGTTTTATTGATGAATGTGTTGGAAGCTGGTGTTCTTCAGCTTCTTTTTGCTGCTTCCACTGAAATTTGTTTGCCACGAAGAACCGGGCAAGGAAGTCTTAGTGGAAGTAGCAACGAGAAGCTTGGAACGATCAAATAATCCCTGCTATTTTACCGCATATGTTGTATTTTGGTTTAGTTGTTTAACATGAACGCTAGTTATTGTCGTCTTCTCATTCTTGTCTACGTCGGCTTTGAATCACCAGTGACCTCTCATCTCCGCGGTATAACCGCCACTAATATTCTTACCCAGCCGTTGCCAGCGACCTCGGAACCATCATGACCACCTGTGGTTGATGTTTGTTCAGGTCAGGCCACCTGGAAATCAAATCTGGAGTTGGTCCTAATGGGCCTAGAGCCTAAATGACTGAAACAAGTGATTTGTAAATCTTTAAAATAATTAGCAACTAGAAAAGGTTACTTGAATGTAGGTGTTAATATTTTTAAAAACTTACGTTGTGTTCCCGAGTTAATTTAAAGAGGGAAAAGAAAGGAAAGGAAATGAAAAGAAAGGATAAGTATCATTTCCTTCCGTTTCCTTCCAAATCGGAAGGAAAACTAAACTAAAGGATTTTGCCTAGTTTTCCTTCCATTTCCTTTCTTTTCCTTCCTTTAATGAAACTCGGGAATACATCATATTTTGTTTTCCTTTCTTTTTCTTCCTTTAATGAAACTCGGGAACACAATCAAATTTTTCCTTCCTTTTCTTTCCTTTCTTTTCTCTCGTTTAGTTAACTCGGGAACACAACGTTATTGTACAAATTATGATTAAAAAATTATATTTATATAAAAAACAAAAATGGTCTTATATATATATCGATGGTTATGGTTATTTATAATCTATTTCTATACTTCTATGTTATTATATTATAAAGATTTTTCAAGTACTTTAATAGGTATGAGTTTAATTTCTATTGAAATAATACACAATGATATAATAACTACTTTGAGAGTTAAGTTTGTCACGCATCATATTTAATCAATTGAAGTTAATAGATGATTATGAGAGATTATGACCCTTAATTCTACAATTACTTAATATAAACAACAATTATAATGTTACATGTTTTGTTATAATCTTTTATATATAATTAGGTACTTTATAAAGTAAGCTTTATAAACTTGATAATACTATATAGAAATCGAGAAATCAATAATGAAAAGGTTGAAAAAAATTAAAGAAACAAGATAATTCGATGTAATCTTATATGATATATTGTATCGGTTGCAATAAATCCCCTTATCATTGCATATCTTAACAGATGATCACCTGAAATTATATTTATTGACTCTGAATCAATTTTCTTTTGAGCGTGTCGTGTTCTCTCGATTTAACTAAATCAACCCAATGAGATTTTTTATACGAAAGCCCATCTCACGTCGAAAGATTGGGATAACATTGCTCATAGTCTTTCTTATAAAAGACTTGTGAAATGTGAGAACAATAAAAACAAAAAATTATATTAATAATATCGGGTTCTTCTTCTTGAGTACCTCAACTCATGTCAACATTTTAGCTTAAGTTAAATTTTCAGCTATCAATCATTGGACTCAATGTTCATAACCGATTAGCCAAACTCAAATAATTGAAAGCTTTGGTTTTGGTTATGACTCAAACCGAACTGAACCGAACAACAGTTTGTGCACACTATTAAACTCACCAATTGAAGTGTTGTGGTCTCTGCCGTAACGCGATGGCACCCCACTAGTACATCATTAAGCAAACTAGATGGTCACAAAGGTATATTTACACCCATTTTAAGATGAGATATGAAAAGGCCAAAGGCTAAATTTAATATTCTCCATAACTTTTTTCCATTCTTACCTCTCCAACTCCTAATTATAAACAGAACACGTCTAATATATGTCAATAGCTTATTTAGTTTTAGTATTTTTTTTTTTCTAATAACTTGCGAAAACTTTAAGAAAAATAAACTAAATATGTGGTTGTAATTGATTTGTTTTTCTCAACGTTCCGACATTAGTATTTTGATATAAGAAGATATATTCGAAATAAAACATTTTTTTTGCAATTGAAATATCGGGATCAGTATTCGTTTTTATGGATTTAGATCTTTATCCTACAACAAATATTTAACCCATTTAACTTTTTAGTAATTTTATTTTCATTAACACCTTTCTTATGTTATCTTTTCATAAAAAAATAAAGTGTATGGTTGATTTTTTTTTCTTGGACATTCGGATATAATTTTATTAAAAACATAACTATATTCGATACATGTTTTTATTAAGAACAAAACAAACTATATATTATCACAATGTGATATATGTTATAGTTTGATACAAAACACACTTATCACGTTTTTTTTCCTTGACACCCCACCTTGTAGAGTGAGTGCCTCACCTAGTTGTATGTATGTGTGTCTATATATATAATATTTCCCAAGTCGTTATCCAAAACATTAATAAATATTTACCAGTCATATGGATCTTAGATCTTGTATTCTTGTAGGTGTATGATTGAGGCCAGCACATCTCACTTCTTTACCAAAGAGGAAACAACCACAACTCACTATTTATTTGTTATTAATTTATGATTTATGATATTATTATAGTGTGATTTATATTGGCATCTTAAATTCTCTTTTCGGGTGGATCTCACTTATTAGTTACCAAAATAATCATAATCATATTGTTTTTTTTATTGTGTAACCATCAATAATCGACTCAAGACATGGGTTACTCATCATAGCATAAAAACATTAGTACCACACTCCAATATCATTGATGTCCAATAGCTTTGATAGTAATTGTTGGATTTACTACTACCTCATCTGAAGAAGTAAATACCTCTCCGAGTAGACAAGAAATAGTGCTCCAGTTATAAACAACCTATTGAAGTGGGATCCGGGTGCCTGCAAAACAAAACACCGTTAGGACTCGTCACAGGAAAGGGGGGTTTCCTGTGACCACCCTCCGGCGTGAGAATAAGTATGGGTTTCTGAGGTGAAAGTAAAGCAATAGCTTTTTGTGAATGTGTATCAATTGACGTACCTTTAACCTGTATTTATAACCTTTCTCGTAACCGCCTTGTTGAGCCTATCTCCAGGAACTAAGTCCCCGGTATTGATGGAGATAGGCTTTATCTCTTCTATTGAACCCTTCATCCCCTATTGTTCGGAGAAGAGGTTGAGGCTTATCAATAGTCCGGAACATGACCACCTTGGCCCATCCGGCGTTAGTCTGCCATTGGGCCGGCCTTAAGACAATGTGGGCCTTTAGTTGGAGTTGGGCCGATCCATCTGGAGTGGGCCTACCTCGTCATGTCCCCCCAAGTCTAGTGATAAGCAGGTTTGGTTATGACTAGGCTTTAATCATAAGCTGTATTGGTCTTTAAATAATGACGTGTATGCCAAAAAATAAAAATCTTCGTAGAATGTAGCGCCGCATGGTTAAAGCACGTGATATGACGTCACTCTGAGTTGTCACCTCAGCCGTTTCAACAGTCTGAGAAACTCAAGGGATGTGACTGTTGGCGGGTGGTTTTCAAAAAATTTTGAAAACGTGTACTAACCACCACCTATAAATTAGCTGGTTGCCATTGGGAACTTACTCCATAGTATAGAACCCCTCATTTTTATCTACAATGGCTCCCAAAACCAGCACATCACGAACCACCATGAGTGTTGCCCAGATTCATACCAATTGGTCGGTAACGGCACTACAATCTTTCTTGTCCGAATGGCGTATACTGCCGGAGTGGAATCCTGTTTGTCCAGGACCTACTGATGTTGCTTTTCCCTTGAAACCTGGGAAAATTACTTTGTACGCCGAATTCTTCAAGTTCTGCCATTTCCGGTTACCGGTGACACAATTTCTTGTGGAATTGTTGTCCTACTATAAGGTGAACATTTCTCAACTCCATCCGTTAGGGTTAATCAAGGCGAAGCACTTTGAGTTCTGTGCCCGGGGACTGGGTATGTCCCCCCAGTTGGATGTATTTCGGGTTTTTTATATTCTTGTGTACAAAGGGGAGTATTTTACCTTTGACCGTCGTCCTGGTGCTCCTCCTTGTATCGAAAACTTTCCTCCAAATGTGCAAGACAAAAACTGGAAAAAGAAATTTTTCTTTATTGATGAGGCCGTATTACCCGTTGTTGCACCGGTGCAAACGCCTGAGGGGAAAACAAGGTTTGCCGATGAGAGCCCTGCTCCTGCCGTATTTGAGAAGCTTCCGTTGTATACGGCTCTAGTGAATCATCCTACCCCCTGCACACATATTCCGGAACGAGCCCTTGTGGCTGTTGGCATGAGCCGGATCTGGGTTGACGATACCATATATCCCGAGTACCGGAGAAAAGACCAAGGCAAGTTCTTCCTTTAATTTAATATGTTTGCAAAGGATGTGTATTTAAATTGTTGTATTTGGTCGCAGATGAATGGCATTACTTTGATGCCATAGACCCGCAGGCCATTCCCCATCTCGAGGAGCATGACCGTTTGTTGGGAGACGACGAGGCGGACGTGCTTAGTCAAACAGTAAAGAATTTTGTGATTCCTGCTCGCCCTGTACAGAGTCTTGATAATCAGCCGGATACCTCTGCTCCGGTGAACTCCGAGGCACCCGTGTCACCGCCGCTCAACCCGGATCCTCTAAACGTTGCTGAACCTGCTGCTACTACCAGTGAGAAGAAAAAGAAAATCCGGAAGAGGAAAGTCACCACGCCCGATGTATCGTCTTTTATGGCCAAGCGTCGTGAGCTGTTGGCCAGCAAAGAAGAAAGACTTGGTGAGTGTTTTTTGTCTTGCTGGGTCTGTGCTAGATGTGAATTTTTCTCCTGTGGTTATAACGATCCGTTTACTTGTTTCCAGGGGCTCCTCTTCCGGATGAATCCACTTCTGCACAACAAGTTGGAGTGGCAAATCCTGCTACTGCAGCCGTACCCGAGCAAGTTGTTGATGACCTGGTGGTCACTTTGCCAACCACTCTTCATCCAGTTACTGTGTTTTCCACTGCTATCACCACGTCTCCTGTTGCGGCTCCGCGTTTGGAGATCGTAGAAGAGCCTAACAACACCATATCTGTTGGTGTGACCTTTTCCTCAACCGTCGTAACCACTGCTGCTCTAGCGGCTGGTCCGTCAAGTGCTCCATCAGTGACAACTTCTTCAAGCACTATTTTGACCCCCAGCGGTACCACCGTGCCCTCAACTGTCCAGACCGGGTTGTATGTGCAAGACAAAAACTGGAAAAAGAAATTTTTCTTTATTGATGAGGCCGTATTACCCGTTGTTGCACCGGTGCAAACGCCTGAGGGGAAAACAAGGTTTGCCGATGAGAGCCCTGCTCCTGCCGTATTTGAGAAGCTTCCGTTGTATACGGCTCTAGTGAATCATCCTACCCCCTGCACACATATTCCGGAACGAGCCCTTGTGGCTGTTGGCATGAGCCGGATCTGGGTTGACGATACCATATATCCCGAGTACCGGAGAAAAGACCAAGGCAAGTTCTTCCTTTAATTTAATATGTTTGCAAAGGATGTGTATTTAAATTGTTGTATTTGGTCGCAGATGAATGGCATTACTTTGATGCCATAGACCCGCAGGCCATTCCCCATCTCGAGGAGCATGACCGTTTGTTGGGAGACGACGAGGCGGACGTGCTTAGTCAAACAGTAAAGAATTTTGTGATTCCTGCTCGCCCTGTACAGAGTCTTGATAATCAGCCGGATACCTCTGCTCCGGTGAACTCCGAGGCACCCGTGTCACCGCCGCTCAACCCGGATCCTCTAAACGTTGCTGAACCTGCTGCTACTACCAGTGAGAAGAAAAAGAAAATCCGGAAGAGGAAAGTCACCACGCCCGATGTATCGTCTTTTATGGCCAAGCGTCGTGAGCTGTTGGCCAGCAAAGAAGAAAGACTTGGTGAGTGTTTTTTGTCTTGCTGGGTCTGTGCTAGATGTGAATTTTTCTCCTGTGGTTATAACGATCCGTTTACTTGTTTCCAGGGGCTCCTCTTCCGGATGAATCCACTTCTGCACAACAAGTTGGAGTGGCAAATCCTGCTACTGCAGCCGTACCCGAGCAAGTTGTTGATGACCTGGTGGTCACTTTGCCAACCACTCTTCATCCAGTTACTGTGTTTTCCACTGCTATCACCACGTCTCCTGTTGCGGCTCCGCGTTTGGAGATCGTAGAAGAGCCTAACAACACCATATCTGTTGGTGTGACCTTTTCCTCAACCGTCGTAACCACTGCTGCTCTAGCGGCTGGTCCGTCAAGTGCTCCATCAGTGACAACTTCTTCAAGCACTATTTTGACCCCCAGCGGTACCACCGTGCCCTCAACTGTCCAGACCGGGTTGTATGTTGGTGGTTCTAGTAGCAAAGCATTTAGGGATATGTCCCAGGTGAGCTTCACCGAACTGCTACACGATGTTCAACATCATCCTATTGCATTTCCTGGGGGTGTGAGGTCCGGGCAAACACCGTTTAGTGTGGACCCTGCTGAGTCAGAGAAGATGATCTCTGTGACACCCCAGGAACACACCTCATTAGGGACGATGAGACTCTAACAGGGGGTGAATGTGACACCCCAGGAAAATCCCACATCGGCCGTGGCCAGGAGAGATCCTTGGTTCATAAGTAATGTCTTGCCTCTTAAATCACCAACGCGTTTTGGGGCTTAATGTTAGTGGATGAGAGGAGAACTCCACAGTTAAGCGTGCTCAGGTGGGAGAAATTTCAGGATGGGTGACCTCCTGGGAAGTCTCCACTTGGGCAACCAAAAACAAATCCGTGAGCTCTGGATGGGCAAAGCGGACAATATTGGTGATGAGAGGGGCGGGGTGTTACAGATGGTATCAGAGCCACTCCTGTGCCGTTCGGGATGGTGGGTGCATACCTCATCAGGGACGATGAGACTCTAACAGGGGGTGAATGTGACACCCCAGGAACACACCTCATTAGGGACGATGAGACTCTAACAGGGGGTGAATGTGACACCCCAGGAAAATCCCACATCGGCCGTGGCCAGGAGAGATCCTTGGTTCATAAGTAATGTCTTGCCTCTTAAATCACCAACGCGTTTTGGGGCTTAATGTTAGTGGATGAGAGGAGAACTCCACAGTTAAGCGTGCTCAGGTGGGAGAAATTTCAGGATGGGTGACCTCCTGGGAAGTCTCCACTTGGGCAACCAAAAACAAATCCGTGAGCTCTGGATGGGCAAAGCGGACAATATTGGTGATGAGAGGGGCGGGGTGTTACAATCTCTCATGCTTATGTTCCGGGTATTCATTGGAATCCTTCTCTGCCAGATACTAAATATACTCCCAAGTGGAAAATAGCTCAATCTACCCGACTGATCGGTCCGGATATTATCAGGCATTGGGTTGATCATGCCTTTCCCCCGGCCGAGCGACACTATCTTCAGGGTCTAGACAACGCTCAACTGGCTGAAAATGCCCTAGGGTCCGGTGTGAGCTCACTTGCTTCTATGTATGAGGTGCTACGCCGTTGGCGTTCGGATGTTGGGGATTTATATGACATGCATGTGTCTCACGGCAAGTTGTCCGTGGAAGCTGAAGGAGTATTGCAATCCTTGACTGAATGCCGGAAAGAGCTTGCCGAGATGTCGTCAATCCGTGATAAGTATGAGCGAGATAAGACTCGTTTGATCAACACCCACAATGATGAGAAGCTGGAAATTCTTCGCTCTCATGAGAATCAGACCCGTTTGATAGCGTCCTTGGAAAACCGGGTGAAACAACTGGAGAGAGATTTGCAACTGGAGAAAGATGCTGCTTCCAAAGCCAAGGCAGATCAAGAGAGGTATCAGCAGTTGTCTGCCGAGATTGAGGGCTATGAATCTCGTGCTCGGAGGGCTGAGGAGGATAGGGATGCCATGTTAGAGCAGCTGAATACCCAGAAGGCCGAAGCTGACACCGCAACCAAAAATGCTACAAGCTTTTCTGAACAGTTGACGGCTGCTCTTGCTCGGGTGAGTGTGCTGGAGATGGACCGGGATTGGTTAATATCGAAGGGATTCCAGGCTTCGTGGGGCCATATCAGAGGAGGAGGTCAGTATCAGCAGAGGCTTAACGATTTTTACCGAACTGCTGTAGAGTCCGGGTACCAGGATGGCCTTGTGCATGGCCACCGTCACGGGATGTTGGGGCGCAAACTCCCTGAAGCTACTGACCATGAGAAGGAAGTTGAACAACGAACCTCTAAGGCCTTGGAAGCCTTAAGCAGTGACTCCCTGGAAGAACTTACCCAGTTGCAGTCCCGAACAGGTGACGAAGGCATGTCAAATGTCCGGGCCATTCTTGAGCCCGTGATTGCCAGTTCTTCCGATGACGAATGATTGTCTTGTGTGTTATTGAATTCTATTTCCTGTGTATCGACTTACCAGGAATACTTTATGTAATCCCGGACTTTCAATGTTTTGTGTGATTGTTATAAAACATTATGTTTTGTTAATCATTTATTTAATGTTCGTAAAAAACGCAAAACTCTGCCAAAGGCCACTTGGCGGGCTATATCTCGAAGCGTCGTGTCGTCATTAATGTTAGTAATGATGTTGCTGACGTCAGCCTTTCAACTTGACCGTCCCATCCACGTGTCAGGCGGCTCTTGTCAGTGTAATAATTACAGAGTTTTTTAAACTCCCAAGGACGATCTTAACCGTCACATTCATCCATTATATAAGCAGGGTGTCCTATCATGCACAAGTGTTCCACTCGTTCAATCATGCCACGTAAATTTGTCTCCCTCAAAAAGTATTTGAAGGAGCTTGATGCTCTGGAAGGGTTAAGGGAACTGCAGCGTCAGTCCCAAACGTTTGAGCATCGTCCTCCTGCTGAAGAACCAACTGAGCTTCATCCCCCAAGGGAGTGTCGATTGGTCTATCGTCGGCGGCCAAGGGTTGTACCACCACCCCCGCCTGTTGTTGCGGATGACATTGGGGAAGATCGTGGTATCCCCATTGTTTTGCCCAACCTGACGAGAGTCGAAGATGACGTCAGAGTCCAGTCAACCAGTATCCCAGTTCCTGGACGTTTTGGATTGGTCTACCGGCGAGGCGCTGGACGTCAGCCGTCCCCATGGACACCCTTGGGAAAGGATGTGGTGATTGATCAGGGAGTGGACCTGGTTGGGCCTTCCCATGCGAATGAGGACCCGGGGGTTAGGTCATTTGATCTCCAGTTAATGAAGATGTATGAGGAATGCTGGGTCCTCCCCCCTACTTGCAACCCTCCTGGCGATGTGTTATATACCCCTGCAGAGGTGTTTGCCATGTTGGATGGTTACAGTTCTTAGTGCTTGTAGTTTGGACAAGGCTTAGAAAAATAGCGCTATGTATAGTTGGTAGGAAGATTATTATTAGTTGGCTTCGGATTTTTGTCCTGCCCCTACCTTTTTTGTAACTATGCTTTATCAAGCATTTTGTTTTATAATGGAATATAAGTACTGAAAGTGCCATTACCGGCGTTGTTTTATTGATTGTAATAAATAACAAGAAAGATGAAAAACTTGATTGACCGGGGTGTCATGGTGTCCGTCCGGTCAATGTTTACAATGGCCTATGGCCCTGAACTTTTGTGTTACATGTAGCATTTTCTGAGTTGGGCAGCATTCCAACTTCTGGGCACCGGCGTCCCGTCCAGTTGTTTTAGTCGGTATGCTCCCTTTCCCAGGTTTTCAATAACTTCATATGGTCCCTCCCAGTTGGGACTTAGCTTTCCCGGGGGCTGTTGTCTGCTTGCCTCATTATCCCTCATGACTAGGTCGCCGGGTTTGAATGAGCAGGTCCGGACTCTTTTGTTGTAATATTTTTCCATCAACCTCTTGTACCGGGCTTCCTTGATATGGGCTTCATCACGCCGGGCTTCTATTGTGTCAAGATTGAGTCTTAACAGCTGGTCATTGTCAGCACTTGAGTCGGCGTGTCTGATAGACGGCAGCATCACCTCTGCCGGAATCATCGCTTCTGATCCGTAGGTCAGGCAGAAGGGGGTCTCTCCATTACTTGTCTTGGGTGTTGTCCGATGGGCCCAGAGAACATGCGAAAGCTGGTCAACCCATGATGTTCCTTCCTGGTCCAAACGTCTTTTCAACCCGTCCAGTATGCTCCTGTTCGCCCTTTCCACCTGGCCATTCCCTTGAGGGTGAGCCACGGATGTGAATATTTGCTGTATGTTCAGGCTTTTACACCATTCTTGTATGTGCTTGTCCGCGAACTGCGTCCCGTTGTCGCTGACCAGGTACAAGGGGACTCCGAACCTGCATACTATGTGTTCCCATAAAATTTTTTTGATGTTGCTCGCCTCTATCTTGGCCAACGGCTTTGCCTCTACCCACTTTGTGAAGTAGTCGATGGCGACCACCAGGTATTTGAGCTTTCCCGGGGCTAGAGGAAAAGGCCCGACCAAATCAATGCCCCATTTTTGAAAAGGCCATGCTGCTGTCACCGGAATCAAGTTGTTCTTCGGTCGAGTCGTTACCGGTGCATACTTCTGGCAACTAATACACTTCCTGAGTTCTTCGACGGCCATGGTGTGCATCCCGGGCCAGTAGTATCCTGCATTTGTGATCTTGGCCACCACTGCCCGGGGTCCTGCATGTATCCCACACATCCCCGAATGGATATCCTTGATCAAATATCTGGCTTCAGAAGGGGATACACATCTCAGGGATGGCCCTAGGTAAGACTTTCTGTAGAGAACCCCGGCTTGGATTTCATATTGAATGGCCTTGGTTCGAATTTTCATTGCCTCGGCTTTATCCTCTGGCAGACTTCCATCCGTTAAGAACTTATGTATAGGGGTCATCCAGGAGACCTCAACCGCATGCACCAAATGAACTTCGGATATCTGTGTGGACGGGTGCTTTAAAGTCTCTGTGTGGACGTTTGCATCCGTGCCGGGCGAGGCCAACTTACTGAGAGCATCAGCAATGTCATTCTTGTGTCTTCTTACATGATGTAGCGTGACCTGCTTGAATTTTGCCATCAACTCCTTTGTCTTTTCTAGGTACCTGGCCATAGACTCGTCCTTGGCTTCATATGACTCGTTGACCTGATTGTTGACCAAGAGTGAGTCCACATGGGCATCTACCCGGGCGGCCCCCATGGCCAGGGCCACTCGCAGTCCCGCCAGTAGGGCTTCATACTCAGACTGATTGTTAGAACATTCAAAGTCGAATCGTAGGGCATAGAGGAACCGTGCACCTTCCGGACTAACCAACAATAATCCTGCTCCGGCGCCCTTGCTGTTGGAGGAGCCATCAGTATAGAGCTGCCACGGTGTAGATTCATCTTCCAGCATATCTTCAATTCTCGGAACAGATTCTTGGATCTCTTCTCCTTCCGGGATTTCCGTCATGAAGTCAGCCAGTACTTGGCCCTTTACAGCCGTTCGCTTTTTAAATGATACATCCAATGCTCCCAATTCAATTGCCCACTTGGCAAGCCGTCCCGACACTTCTGGCCTGTTTAGAATTTGTCCCAGTTGGAAGTTTGTGAGGACTTCTACTTCGTGCGCTTGGAAGTACCTGCGCAACCTCCGGGACGAGTGTACCAGTGCCAGTACCAATTTTTCCAAGGTAGGATACCTGGCCTCGGCGTCTGACAATGTCCGGCTGATGTAGTAGATTGGGGTCTGGCATTTGTTTCTTTCAACCAGCAAAACCGAACTGACGGCATGGTGCCCGGCCGCCAAATACATCTTTAATACTTCTCCCGGACGAGGCGCTGTAAGCATGGGCAAGTTACCGACGAACGTTTTCATCTGTTCAAATGCTTTGTCCGCCTCTTCAGTCCATTTAAACTTGTTCTTGTTCAGGCAATCTTTAAGTGTGGAGATAAATGGTAGCGAACGCTCGGCATGCCTGGCCAGGAACCTGCTGATGGCGGCTAATCTTCCATTGAGTGTTTGGGCATCTTTCAAAGTCTTAGGGGCGGGCATATTACTAATTGCCGCTACCTTTTCCGGGTTGACCCGGAACCCGTCCTTGGAGACTATCACTCCTAGGAACTTTCCTTCTTCAACCCCAAAGAGCACTTTCCCGGGTTCAGCTTGATGTTGTATTCTCGGAGAGTATCAAACGTTTCTTCGATATCCTTTAACATCATCTCTTCCGTCTTGCTTTTGATTACCAGATCATCCACGTATACTTCCAGGTTCCTGCCGATCTGGTGTTCGAACGCTTGATCCATCAGCCTTTGATAAGTTGCCCCTGCATTCTTTAAGCCGAACGGCATTTTGGTGTAGCAAAATATACCAGCGTCCGTGTGGAAAGCTGTCTTCTCCTCGTCCTCCTTGGCCATCTGAATCTGATGATACCCCTTGTATGCATCCAAAAAACACTTGAACTGGAAAGGAGCCAGGGAATCGACCTTGAGGTCTATCTCCGGAAGCGGGTATGCATCTTTAGGACATGCTTTGTTCAGATCCTTGTAGTCCACACACATCCTCCATGATCTGTCATGCTTTCGAACCATGACAGGGTTGGCGACCCATGTGTGGTACTTGGTCTTTCTGAGGATCCCGGCTTCTTCTAACTTTTTTACCTCCTGCACAACAGCCGCTCTTCGATCCGGAGCCATGCTTCTTCTCTTTTGTGTGACTTGTTTCACGTTTGGGTAGGTAGACAGCTTGTGTTCTGCTTTTTCTCGAGCAATTCCGGTCATGTCAGAATGTGAGAACGCAAAAACGTCCATGTTGCGCTTTAATAGCTGCTTCAATTTCTCCTGAGTGGCCGGAGCCAACGAGTCTCCAATAGTGACCGTTTGATCCGGGTGTTTCGTGCTCAACACCCATCTCTCCGGGCCACGTATCCCGGACGGTGCCTGACGGCATGTTGTGCCCTCAGCTGCTGCAACCACTTTTTCCCCGGACACAGTGGCTACTCCGTGTGGTGTTGGGAACATGAGAAAACCCCTGGCTGTAGATACCAGGGCATCGATTCGTCCCAACGTGTACCGGCCGATGATTAGATTGTACTGTGATGTAGCTGGGATCACCAGAAAAGTGACAAGGATCGTTCGTTCCTTATAACCATCGCCGAGTGTGACTGGGAACGTCAGTTGCCCCAACGGCTCTATACACTCTCCCGTGAACCCTTTTACCGGACCGTGGGCCGGTGCTAACATCTTCTGGTCTTCCATTGACATTCTTCTGAAACATGGCTCATAAATGATATCTTCTGAACTGCCCGTGTCCACCATGATTCTTTTCATACTATAGTCACCTACAGCTGCTGAAATTACCAGCGCTTCCATTCGTAACGCTTTGTAGTACGGAGGTACAGTCATCACCGTTTCCATCCACGGCTCGATTGTTTCAAATCGTCTCTTGGAGCCGCCTCTTGCCTCCGGCCGTATTGTATTGATCTCCCTGGGCTTTTTTCCAGTTGCCCTGTCTTCCCAGGTTGTTGTTTCCGGTTTAGTGTCTTTGACCAGATGAGCTAGCTTCCCTGTTCTGACGAAGTACTCTATTTGTCTTTTCAACTGGAAACAATCGTTCGTGTCATGCCCGTTGCCTTTGTGGTAATCACAGAATTTGGACTTGTCCTTCGACGGAGAGTCCTTGACCGGCCGAGGAGTGTTCAGCCTTAGGTTCTCCGTTTCTAGTATCTGTGACGGTGTTTTGATCAGCTCCGGGTAATCCAATTTGGGCTTGGAAGCCGTATCTCCTCTGCTGGAGTAAGAGTCACGAGACCTTTCTGATCTTCGTCCCTGCTCGCGACGATCATCTCTCCGCTCCTCCCGGCGTTCGTCCCGACGGTCGTCCCTTGAATAAGGTTGGCCTGACCGGCCCCTGTTTCTGGAGCCTCTGGAATCCTGGTTGTCACTTGTTTTGGTAGTCTCATGCTTCTTCCGCACTGCATGATTCATGGCAATTGACTTCTCCTGTTTGACATATGCCTTAGCTATTGTCATCATCTCGTCCATGGTCTGAGGATATCCATGGGGACCATGAAGCTTTCTTAACAATCCATCGTCATTCACTCCCATGGTGAATGCAGTGCATGCCAACTCTTCAGTAAGACCCGGGATCTGAAGCCTTTCTTTGTTGAACCGTATTATGAAATTCTCCATCGGCTCATTGTCTCTTTGGCGGATATGCATTACTTCCTCCCTATACTTGGTGTGTCTGCGCTGTTGACTGAACTGCTGGGTAAATCCCTTATGGATGTCTCTCCAGTTTGAAATAGACCTGGACGGCAAACTGTCCCACCAGACCCGTGCCGCTCCCACGAGGGTCTGAACGAACATGTGGCACCAGGCTTGCATTGGCCAGTCCTTGGATGTGCCTACAGACTCAAAGATGCTCAAATGATCGTCCGGGTCCCCAGTCCCATCATATTTACCCACTGTCGATGGGAGTTTCAGGTTCTGGGGTAATGGGGCATTGGCTATCCTTTCCGTGAACTTGGAGTACGTTGCCATCGTCGGAGGACGGTATGGCCGGGTGAGGTCTTCATCATCACCTTGATCTTCGTTCTCCTGCACTACCACCGCATTTTGCTGTCGTTCCTGGGTAGGTCCCGTGGAAGTTCCCGGACCCCGGGAGTGGTTTCATAGTTGAGGCGCGTACGAACTTCATTCAACCTTTCGTTCGAGGGCATCCCAGCCTGAGGGTTCCACCCGGGGGGTGGTTGCACCGGAGGATACATGTAAGGATAGGGGTATGTGTACGCACCACCCGTTGACGGTGCGCACATATACCCATATGGGGACATCGGATAGTAAGGCATGAACAGTTGGTTTCCGGGAGTGACCGGTGTGTAAGGTGGCATGTTCGGCTGCATGAGAGTTGCTTGTGGTGATGATGTCATGGCTGCTGAGATTGCAGCAGAGAAAAGTGGGAGACTTTGTGCTGCTGTAAACCAGGGCATCGATGATACGGGTGCCGAGACTCGAGGAGCTGAGAAACTTGTACTGACGATCGGTCGAGTGTATGTGGGCAATGGGACCGGTCCTCTTGTAGAAGAGAGACGTCCCTGATGACCTCCGAGTGACACAAAAGTCTGCGTGTTTCCCGGGAGTGGAACCGATGTTCTTGGAGAAAACCCCGGAGCCACTCCGTCACCTTCCCCTTCCGAATCGGAAGCCACTGCACCATCGATCCGCTCTGTTGTGGGAATCAAATTCTGATCGCTTCTTGCCGGGTTGGCGGTAACCATGGCATTTTGGTTTGAAGTCATCTCGGTTCTTCAGGTTATTTAACCGGTAGCTAGTTCCTTGTACGGGTCCCACGGATGGCGCCAATGAAGAAGTAAATACCTCTCCGAGTAGACAAGAAATAGTGCTCCAGTTATAAACAACCTATTGAAGTGGGATCCGGGTGCCTGCAAAACAAAACACCGTTAGGACTCGTCACAGGAAAGGGGGGTTTCCTGTGACCACCCTCCGGCGTGAGAATAAGTATGGGTTTCTGAGGTGAAAGTAAAGCAATAGCTTTTTGTGAATGTGTATCAATTGACGTACCTTTAACCTGTATTTATAACCTTTCTCGTAACCGCCTTGTTGAGCCTATCTCCAGGAACTAAGTCCCCGGTATTGATGGAGATAGGCTTTATCTCTTCTATTGAACCCTTCATCCCCTATTGTTCGGAGAAGAGGTTGAGGCTTATCAATAGTCCGGAACATGACCACCTTGGCCCATCCGGCGTTAGTCTGCCATTGGGCCGGCCTTAAGACAATGTGGGCCTTTAGTTGGAGTTGGGCCGATCCATCTGGAGTGGGCCTACCTCGTCATCATCCATTGAGTATGAGAGAGCAAATAATAGTATAGCAATGAACATCAGAATGATACTAGAAAAATGGTCCGAAGAATCTCCCTTCCATCCCACGCCGCCTTCCGACCCCAGGGAGTATACCATGACAACTTCTGGACATGATGAGCGTATGAAGTCTCTGGGTTTTCGAGAAGCCCCATCCAAAAAATTCGTATGGCTATATTACCAACTCCCCCTTTTACATGTAATAGACTATTTTACATGTAGTAGAGTCGTAGAGTTATATTAATATATTTAACACCCTAAATTATATGACACATTTTTCTGCAATGATGGAGCTTAACTTGATTGTGGTATTGCTATTGTTTTCTTTTTCTAATTTAAAACAAAATTAGGCACTCCTCTAGTGTGTATACACCCACTTATAGCTTAAGAGTACTAGTGTTATTAGATATAAATAAATAAAATTCAACATATTATAATTGATTATATTCTTTGCTATTATTTACAGTTTTTGTTAAATCATAACCATGAAATTAGTGAAATTAATGGTCTACATCAATTTGTACCCGCAGTATGGAAACTCTCTTACTCTTATATGCAGGGCTGTCTTCGAAACTATTAAAAAAATTAGGTTCTCAGCAACATAAAAAATCGGGCCCTATCCATATAAACTCATCAATCATACATATAAAAAGTAAAAGTTCATAATAGGATGATATTGTTGTAAGATAAAGAAAACAAAAGTATTTTAGCGAAATAATGGAAACTCTTAACTTAAGCGAAAAGTGTGGCTCTCCTAGCATTTTTCGAAGCAAACGTCTGGATCAACTCTTTGTAGTCCATACCTTCTAATATTTCACTTTCAATAGCTATCATCGCCAATCCGTTAAGTCTTTCTTGAGACATTGTCAATCGCAAATATGACTTCAACAACTTCAATTTTGAAAAACTTCTTTCTGCCGATGCCACCGATACTGGAATTGTCAACAACACTCTATAAGCATTTATAGCATTAGGAAGAAAAAACCGAGATGCTTGAGCTTGTTTAGAGCATCAAGAGGGCTAACAATGTGAGTCGGTAAAAATGTCCCGATCAACTTCAACTCCAAATAAAGTTCATTAGCATCAACATCGGATTCTTCTTCATACTTCAATGTATCTTGAAGACGATAACAACAAGACTTAAGACTCGCTTCATCAAGTGTTTTCAACTTTTTTGGAAACAAGAAACCATTTTTTTTTTTGGTACTAATCGAATCTAGTCTCAAGAGAACTTATAGCTTGATCAACAATACATAAAAAGTAATTGACTTTAAAATCCTCATCGAGTGAAAACACGACTTCTACTACACTTGAATTCTCATCAAATTGTTTTTTCCTATGTATCACACGTTTTTTAGGGAATTCCGCATCAACACCCATTTCATTGGCAATTTGTATAGCTTTATCAATCGCATTAGAAAACCCCACGCTTCTCTATAATTTTTGAAGTATTTAATCAATTTGTCCACTTCATTAATAGCAACATCAAGAACTACATCATTTGATTGCAACCTTTTGCTCACCACATTCACATTTGATAATACTTCATACCAAATGACGATTTGTACCAAAAATTCATAGTCACCAACTTCATATTTTTCTAGTGATTTAGCTTCACTTTGAATTTTTGGATCTTTATCGGTGGCCCTAACTTCTTTCAAAGCTTTTCTTACATCTACAAGTTGAGTTCTAATAGGCTTAATACTATCTACATGACTTTCCCAATGAGTGCTAGACAATGATTTAAGAGTCAATCCTTTGACATTGTCTTTCAAAATTTGCCACCTATTAATAGAATGGGCAAAGATAGTATAAATCCGTTGTATTGTTCCAAAAAAATTTCTAGACTTTGTAATAGTGTTAGCCATGTCACACAATGCAAGATTAAGACTATGACAACCACAAGCACTATAAAAAGCTCTAGGATTAAGCCCATCCCAAATTCTAGGATAAAAAATAGCCAAATCTCTTTTTGAACCTTTCTTAACCAATTCTTTAATCAAGTTATGATTAAGCCCATCCCAAGTTCTAGGATAAAAAATATCAATACTTGGATTAACATTAGCATCATCTTTACCCGTATTAGCTTCATCTACATTAGCATTAACATCCTCTTCATTCTCATCAACATCCACATTAACATTAACATAATCTTCACCCAAATTGACATTAACTTCATCTACGTTATCTTCACTCACATTAGCTTCATCCATATTAACATCCACATTATCTTCACTCAAATTAGCTTCATCCATATTAACATCCACATTATCTTCACTCAAATTAGCTTCATCCATATTAACATCCACATTATCTTTACCTACATTAGCATCCACATTAGAAGTGGAACTTTGATGTTGTTTTGAGAAAAACTTGTATATACGATTTTGTCTTGTTTCATTAGCCTTTCTTTTGTCTTCCTCTAGTTTCTTTTTTTTTTTTTTTTTACGTTTTTGACTACCCGATAGGTGTTTGTATTTGGGAATGGGAGGCATAGTTAAATTGTTAGATCGGCTATATTATGGCATTGCTCGAATGCCTTTACGCAGCTCTGAAATCGGAAGTAAGAGCGTCGCCGCCGCTTGAAACCACAATAGCTTCACCTCCTCCTTTCCTCTCATCCGGTTCTCTCTCTCCTCTGCTTCTCCCTCTCTCTCTCTCTATCCTATGTCTCTTTCTCATTCTCTGCATCTCTCTTCCCACAATAATATTTGGGTGAGCAAGGTTGTGGAAGTGAAGGTGGGTGTTGAAGTGGGTGGTCGCCGGAGTACCGCCAGAGGCGGTAGCAGATGGTGGTGGTGGTGGGTTGGGTTGGGTTGGGTTGGTGGTAGATTGTGGTGGTGGTGATTTAGAGAGAGAAGGAAACAAAGGCAGAAGAAGGAAGGGGGGGAGGGTGTTTGGTATTTAACATAAAAGGTTTTAAAAAATGCTCCTTAAGTTTTGTTTTTTATATTTTGGCCACATAAAAGTTTTGGTTTTTACATTTTGGCCACGGAGGCTAACCAGGTTAGACCTCCGTTAGTTTGGGGGTGATAGAACAAACTAAGTTGAAAGTTGGGAGTACTATTGGCCAAAGTAAAAGTTCGGAGTGATATCCGCCAATAGGCAATAGTTTGGAGTAATTAAATCCATTTTCCCTTTAAAATTTAAAGGCGAATTCTTAACATTCAAATCAACAATCAAAAGTAGACATACAATTTAGGTGACTAAGTAACAGTAAGCAAATCTCAAACATTCAAAACATGTAATCAAGTAATTATCTATCACTGGCCATCATTAACAACTAGATATAAAAATTAAAAAGTTAAAAACATTCCAATATTTAATACTCAATGGTTAAGAAAAGCTTCAAGCCCTGGGACTCTTGGAACTTAAAACGAAGATCAGAAGTCAAACAAGAAGATAGAATTTGACTCGAAAGCATGAGGGTTTTACCGTTTTGGCGTTGCTGTTTTGATTAGCCGTGAAGCATGAGGGTTTTGGCGCTATTGTTAGGTTCACGTTTGGTTTCTTTCGGCACCCATACTGTCCAGACTACAAGAGACCCCAAATAATAGCCTAACCAATGGATTGGGCCTTGAATATTTAAAATATTACGAGCCATAATATGATTATAGCCCTCAGCAGTAGCCTAGCCTGCCCTTGCTTTGGGACAGGCCTGCTTATATGTATACTAGATTATATACTAAAAGCTTTCCGGGATAGGCAAATCTAATATGAAGTGTTAAAATATGTGTTATGATGTAACATAGAAATTAATGTATTACAAAATGAGAAAACAACAATTTTAATCATTTGAATAAAAATGAAAATGTATATTAAAAAGAAGTTATATGTTTGGATGAGGAGCAGAGTCAGAACCAACCATTGCAGTGCGTGATTGAGGTGCTGGTCTTGAAAATGTGATTTTTTTTTAAAATGAGTGGCTTTAACATATTCTGCTCTAGATGAAAATAGAATTCATATTTATTGGTTTGAACATGATTAGCGATTTAACTATACATGATTAATGAATTAGCTAAATTGTGTTTTTTTCTTGTATGAACAAAACCTCACAAAAAATGTCGTTTTTTTTTTTCGTTTTTTATATAGCACTATGGTACTCGAAAAGATAATAAAACGCTTGTTAATTTGGTGTATTTTAAAAAAAAAGCTCATATATAAAAGTGAAGGGATAGGGAGCCTAATCCAACGGGAAAAGGCATCCCTATCCCCATAAATAGAATTACCCGCACCAGACTCTGGCATTAGCGCGCGACTAACATAACACGTGAGGCAGCGCGCAACCTCACCGGCTGACAACAGCGGTCAACACCTGATAAGCGTGTGCGTCCACGTGCGGTGGCTTCCCTTATCACTTTTGGTACGAGGTACGGAAGATAACAAAGGGAAGATTCACAAGGATCTCGGACAGAGTGCGCACCAAGGAAAGGATGATAGGTGGCAAGAGTGGTCCAACTACCACTGAAGAGGATGGCGACGTGACTGTTCCCATGCTTCCACTGTCATCAACAGTGACAGCAGACATCCCCTGCCGACGTCAAGAGCATGGTCAACGACTGTAGCAAGGACAGGGGCGCCGCCTGCCAATCAGGCCTCGCCACGTGTCCGCATCGAGCAGCAACCATGCTGCGATATGACGTCATCCACAGTAATATGCTTTTCCCGCCATTTTTTATGGGAAGCTTGGACCTGGGCTTGGACCGGGCCCAAATAAGGGTAACTTCTCATGGGCTCCTCGAAGAAGCACACTCATCCCTCGTCATCACTGCAACATGACTAGGCGTGGCAAAAACACCCAGCACGGAAAGCGCACCCGCATACAACCACTTGATGACTCATAGAAAGAGGCCGATGTCCTCATGCCAAAAGTCAGAGGCGACACCTCCTGCACCGCCCCACTCGTCATAACCGCAGTCTTCGGGCATTACCGCACGCGGTACATGTTCCTAGACGGCGGCAGTAGCACAGATATTATGTACGAGCAATGTTTCCAACAGCTGGATGCGGAAGACAAAGCGAAGCTCGTACCGGTCAATGAGCCAATCTCGGGTTTCATTCACGAGACCATCATGCCGCGTAGCATGCTCTCCCTGCCAGTCACGTGGTCCGATGGCACCCATTAACGCACGGAGATATGCGACTTCATGGTTTTGCCGGCCACCTCTAATCATGATTTACTCTTGGGTCGGGAAGGCATCGCGCGCTTTAACGCCAACGCTTCAACGGCGCACGCGATGGTCGGTTTTCCAACCAAGACAGGCATCGCCTTCATCAGAGCCAACAAAGACTGCCACACCACTGAAACCGCCAGGCCTCCAAAAATGGTCAAGACAAATGCCCGCACTGAGCCGGAAAAATGGGCGCTAAACCCTAAATTTCCGGAGCAAACGGTGGTCATTGGCCATGAAATCTCCGAGACCATACGCAATCACTTGAAACAGCTTTTAATCAGCAACATGGACGTCTTCGCCTGGCAACCGGCGGACATGGTCGGTGTCCCCCGCGAAATAGCGGAACACAGGCTCAATGTCTATCGCTCCGTAGAACCAATAGTGCAAAAGAAGCGCAGCATGGGCCCGGGGAAAACAAAGGCCATGAACGAACAAGTCACCGAGCTGCTCAACGCGGGCATCCTTCACCCCATCAGATACTAAACCTGGGTAGCTAATCCCGTCATGGTCGCCAAAGCTAATGGAGGCTGGCGCATGTGCGTCGATTATAAGGATATTAACAAGGCGTGTCCCAAAGATTGCTATCCTTTGCCAGAAATCGATCTAAAGGTGGACTCTCTCGCCCCATATCGGTTCAAGTGTTTCCTGGACGCATACAAGGGGTACCACCAGATCCAGATGGCTAAGGAAGATGAAGATAAAACAGCGTTCCGCCCAGACGCGGGCATCTTCTGTTACACCAAGATGCCTTTCGGCCTGAAAAATGCGGGCGCCACATACCAACGCCTAATGGACACGACCTTCATCAATGAAATCGGCGTACGTCTTGAAGTGTACGTTGATGACTTGGTAATCAAGAGCAAGGAAGAAAGTGACATGCTTCGGGACATCCAACAAACGTTCAATCAGTTACGCAAAGTGCGCATGAAGTTGAACCCGAGCAAATATTCATTCGGGATGGAAGAAGGCAAATTTCTGGGCGTCATTGTAACGCGGGATGGTTTCCGCGCTAACCCAGAAAAAGTACAAGCTATCGAAAGAATGTCTTTCCCCGCTTCCGTCAAAGAGGTACAGGCGCTAATGGGCCGCCTTGTCGCCCGCAATCGCTTTTTGTCCAATTACGCCTCAAAGTCATTCCCGTTCGTGGACACTTTGAAGAACTGCCTAAAAAAGAGCAACTTCCGCTGGACTCCAGAAGCGGAATCAGCATTCCGGGCAATGAAACGATGCTTAATGAACCTTCTGACGCTAACAGCGCCTCTTCCTAAAGAACCGCTCACACTCTACCTATCCATCACGGAACGGGCAATAGGCGCGGTTCTAATGGTTGACAGCAAAGGCGTGCAAACACCAATTTACTACATCAGCCGCACGCTGTTAGACGCAGAGACAAGATACACAATCATGGAAAAGCTGGTTCTCGCACTCGTCCATGCATCCCGAAGGCTGCGCAGGTACTTCCAAGGCCACCCGATAAACGTCCTCACGAACTATCGGATAAGCGACATTCTCGCCAAACCCGAACTATCGGGCCGCCTGGCAAAATGGGCCATTGAGCTAGGGGAACATACGATCAATTACAAACCCCGGCCCGCAATTAAAGGTCAAGTCCTCGCGGACTTCGCTGCGGAGATATCTACGGACCAAGTCCAAGAATGCAAAGCAGAAGAATCACCCGCACCGGTACACGATCCGTCGCAAAAATGGTCCCTATACACGGACGGGGCCTCGAATGACGACGACGCTGGCGCGGGATTACGCCTCATCAGCCCAGATAAACATGAGTTCACATACGCCATCCGCCTTGACTTCAAAAGCACAAATAACGAGGCGGAATACGAAGCGTTGCTGGCAGGCCTCCGCATTGCGGAAAAAATGGGGGCCAGGCACGTGGAGGCACACGTGGACTCATTACTTGTCGCGCGACAGATCAATGGATCCTATGACGCGTCCTGGATGACCCCAATCAAAGCCTTCCTATCCTCCGGCATCCTGCTTCACGACAAGTCAGAAGCTCGGAAGATCAAGCACAAGGCTTTACAATATCAACTTATAGACGGTACCTTGTACCGCCGCTCTTACCTAGGGCCGCTGCTGCGCTGCGTAGACTCCGCAAACGCCTCCTTCCTCCTCAGAGACATACATGAAGGAACATGCGGGCTACACGCGGGCCCAAGGATGGTAGTAGCGAAGTTGATGAACGCAGGGTACTATTGGCCGGGCATGCACGTGGACGCGGTCAACGAGTTGCGCAAATGCGACAGTTGCCAGCGCCACGCTCCGAATACCTTGCGCCCCAAGAACAACCTGGTGCCCGTTACAGCGGCTTGGCCATTTCAGAAATGGGCTATCGATCTGGTCGGACCATTCCCAACGGCCCCGGGTAACGTAAAATACTTAATCGTCGCCATCGACTACTTCACCAAGTGGGTCGAGGCAAAGCCTCAAGCTAAGATTGACGGCGCACATGTCAAGAAATTTATTTGGGAGTTCATCATCTGCCGATTTGGCCTACCAATGCAACTGGTAAGCGACAACGGCACGCAATTTGAGGACCAATCCCTCCAGGAATGGTTGGCTCAAATGGGTGTTAAACAAATTTTCACATCGGTCGCGCACCCGCAAGGTAACGGTCAAGTGGAACGGGCCAATCGCACAATAGTAGAAGGCATCAAAGCACGACTCGGAACCAAGAGAACCGGGTGGGTAGAAGAAATCCCTCATGTTTTATGGGCCTACCGCACCCTCACAAAAACTAGCAATGGCGAAACGCCATTCAGCCTGACATATGGTACCGAGGCGGTCATCTCCGCCGAAATAGGCTGCCCTTCTGCAAGAGTGTTAATGGCCGAAACAAGAGACAATGACAAGGAACTCTGATTGAACCTTGACTTATTAGAGGAGCGTCGCGATCTTGCCGCAATTAAAGAAGCCAAGTACAAGACACAGCTAGAGCGCTACTACAACAAGCGCGTCATAGAGTCCGCATTCAAGATCGGGGACTATGTTTTCCGAAACAACGAGGCTTCCAACGCCGAAAAGCCCGGAAAAATAGCCCCTACTTGGGAAGGCCCATACAGGATACAAGAAATACTTAGCAAAGGCGCTTACGCGCTAGAAAGACTAGATGGCACGCCTATCCCGCGATCTTGGAACGGCGCGTAACTACGACGCTGTTATTTGTAAAAATTTTGTAAAATGGCTACACATGCCATCCTTATCAATGAAAAATGGTTTCCTATATGTGCACTTCTACTTGTCTTTTCCGCGCCAGGGTCTTCAAGACTTGGACAAAACCTTCGTCGGACCAACACTGCTGACTATCAACGCCATGCAAGTCTTCAAGACGCGCCTCGAGCACGTCGGACTTGCACAAACGGGCGTCAAGCACAACGCCCCATGGTCTTCAAGACAGGTTTACTTGCCGGACCTAACTGACGCGCGAAACGTGTATGCGTACAACTTGTCTTCTTGACTTGTAATATACAAGTCGAACAAAGGAAACGCACATTACACAGAAGCGAAGTCTATGGTCTTCAAGGCAAGGCAATCACGCGCCCAACTCGGACCCTTTGGCACAAGTCGCGCCCCGCTACAGTCTTCAAGGCAAAAGTATTCACTTTGACGCCGGACTGTCTAGCCGGACGCGCGCCCTAACCTCTACTTACACACCGGGTGACGACTTGGTTAAATAAGTGCACAGAAGTTAGAGCGAGAAAAGTGAACACGATATAACAAACCACAAAATTTTTCATTAACTTAAGGGAATTAAAAACCCTTTCATATTTACATAGTAATTACAAGACATGCAAACGCCTACTCATCAGGCAAAGTAGAAGGACCTTCGCCAGAAGCCTTCTTGCGCATCTCCTCTTGGCGCCTTTGCTCAGCCTCCCACGCAAGTTCACCAGATCTTTCTATGAAGTACTTGAGGGCAGCAGGAGGGTCCGCATTGCGATTACAGTCCGCAATCACTTGAAGGATGGGGAAGTCAATCTTCTCGAACTTGAGCAGCTCCGCCTCATATTCCTCCTTCAAAGGCTTCCCATAATGCTCCGCGAGGTCAAGACGCCCTTCATTCTGGGCCGCCAAGAAGCCATCCTCATAACCCTCGCCATACCCATAGGCTTGGGCGCTGGCAGCAATCGCAGCAACTTGATCGCCCAACTTGGGCTCCTGCCAAAATCTCTAAAAGACCTGCGGAAAAATCAAAGTCAGCAAATCAACATAATAAATACAAGATTAACAACAAAGAAAAGCATCAAGACTTACCCCATTCATCCCCTCAGTCATCAGCCAGCGGATGGAGTCTTGCATTTGGGTCTGGACAGCGACCGCCTGCTCCAACAGCTGCTGGGCCGCCTCACATTCCGTGGCGGCCGCAACACGAGCTTGCTCCGCAGAATCAAGATCTTGCTCTAAATCCTCTTTAGCATTAAGGATTTGGACCCTCTCCTGCTCCAAAAAGGAGACGCGCTTGGTAGCCTTGATGAGATCAGCATCTTTAGACTCGAGCTCCTTGCGCTTCTCCACAAACAAAGCAGTCCTCTCGGAGAGGGCCTTGCAAGTCTCCTCTAACTTTCGGGTCGCCACCCGCCCCTCTTGCTGCGCTTCGGCCAGAGTCTCCTTCAAGCGCATAATTTCAGCATTGGTCTTCTTCCAAGACTCTGACCATTTGCGCCTATCCGCCGCCGCCTCCTCCTCAATCTTAACAGCCTTAGCCTCTGCATCATGGGTGCGGCGACGGTACTTGGAAATTTCAGCTTTGAAGGCAGCCTCTTTTTCAGCAAGGCTTGCCTTCTCTGCCTCCAAATGTTCAATATCACGTTGCACCGCCGCGTCCCGACGGTGCAACGAATCCATCATGGACAGTTGAGTCGCCTGATTCACACATAAAGCAGCCATCAAATCAGGACGACTCAACATATCCTGGTGCGTGCGCTCATAGGGAGGCACCACCTCGCTCACGAACTCCTCCGCGGCCAGGGAGTTGGAGAATAATGTGTTCTCCCTGACCGCCCAGCGAGGACGCCAGATGGCATCGCCACCAGTCCAGCAAGAACCGTCATAGGCCCCCGACGGTTCCTTGCTGCCAACCCTCGAAGACTCGCGCCGAGCTTCGCGCGAGCCACTACCAGCACCAGCGGCCCCTGCCCCCTAGAGTGCCCTCTCAAACCCATCAGTTTCATGAGTCACTCCCTGGGCTTCAACTTCGGCGCGCTCCTGCGCCTCCCGCTCCTTCAGTTGGCGGGCCTTCTCCTCCAAGAACTGTTGCTCTTGAAGGCGAAGACGCTCCGCCTCCGCTCGTTCTGCTACCTCAGCCTTTCGCTTAGCTTCATTGGCAGCCGCTATCTTCTCAGCCTCAGCCCTCCGAAGGGCTTCATCGGCCTCCGCCTATTTGTGCGCCTCTTCTTCTTCCCTCCGGAGCCTTTCTTCATCCACCCTAGCCGCCTCCGCAGATGGAGACGTAGGAGGAGGAGTAGGAACAATCTTTGGCGCAACTGAAAAGGGAAAACAAAACAGGTTAAAAGAAAGACAAAGGCAAACTACGTAGAAAAATAACGAAGAAACACTTACCAGGCGCCTTCTTCTTGATCAGCTTTTGAAACAAAGGTTGATGAGTAGGGGCAACGCCAATGCCCACTGAAAATATCGGCGCAACCCCCTCCTGCGCCCTACCACCGGCAAAGGGAGACTTCCCCTTGCTAGCATCCTCAGATGCTCCCTTAGGGGCTGAAACTGTGTCAGGAGGGATAACTACCTCATCGCCAGCTGGCGTGCTGGACACATCCTTTGATACCCCGGCGCTGCTAGCAGTGGCGCCGGTGGCACGTCTCTTCCTCTTCTGCAACTTAGAAGAGTCATCCTCGTCCTCATCCTCGGACGCGGGCCCGTCTTTCCTGCGGCGCCGACCCTTGATGACCTTTCCCACTGAAACGGAAGAATCCGAGTCAGAAACAGGAACCTTCACTGAATACTTATGCTTCCGCGGAGCGTGTTTCCAACGTCCACGCCCCGCAGACGCCTTCAAAGGTTGCACAATCTCTATAGAGGAATCAGAGTCATTGCCAAAAATACTAGTGAGCAAAGGATTGATACTACACTCACCAGTCGTATAGAAAGACTGTGGCGCGCTCACTAGGTCCGGATAATAAAACCGGCCAACGAACGCCTCTAAACAAGAAACTTGGACCTCCGCTAGCGGCCTCCACTTAATGCCCTTCTCCTCGCGGGCAGCAAAAAACTGGAACTTGCTCACACCTAAAGCAACAAAAAGTTAGAAACATTACAGTAAAAGCGTGGAAAATATAACAGATTACTTACCCTCCGGAGCAATGTAGGGCTCCTTGCCCTCGCGGAGGTGAAGCCGGCTCATCCCCAAAAGGAAAAAGATTCCCTCTGTTAAGTTCTTGAACTCCAACTTAGTGGCGTTGGAGGTAAGGGTGATGAACCAGGGCTGATGCTTATAATCCTTGGGCACAGCCATGTCCGCCACACGTTGCCCATCCGCGATCACTTTCCAGGGCAGACGAATGGGGATTACACCCCTCTTCACGAAGAAGAACTTCTCCTTCGCCCAATGCAGAGACTTGGGGTTGTGGGTGGCCATCGGCGGCACCCTAGGGCGTGGCTTGAATGAGAACCACATCTCATCACGCGCCAAAAATAGAAGACGTTGAACTTCTCCACGGTTGGTTCAACGTCAAGGGCGCGGCAGGACGCCTCGAAATGCACTAACCTCAGCATCCCGAAGGCGGTTAACTGAGTAGGCCCAACGCCATATTCCACCAGCGTGTCAATCTGGAAGCGGGTGCATGGCAGGTGAAACCCACACTTGGTGAAGTGGGCTTCATACAGGGCCAGCCGGTCAACTCCGGCGGTAAGGACAGTGTCCGCCGGAGACGGCAAGACAGGTTCCCATTCTGGCAAGATGTCATACATCTTGCAAAACTGATCAAAGGATTCCTGACTCCAAGCACAGTATGTGTTGGTCATCAGTTTCCTCTCTTTTATTTTTCCCTGCTCAACAATCACTTCCTCCTCCATTTCCTCCACCACCGGGTCTATCCTAGGACCCTCGCCGGAGGGAGAATGACTCTCAGATAACTCAGACATCGGTCAAAAAGAAAGTGAAAACTTATCGGAATCTGGGAAAACGATCGGAAAATTTGAAGCCCAACCGGAAAACTTGAAGATCAGCCGGAATCTTCAAGAAAATCTCTGATCAGAAAAAACTCTGACGAAAAAGAGAAGAAAATAGGAGGAATCAGACGAGAAAGAAGTCCAAACTTTGAAGTTTCGACAATGAATCTTCAAGATCAGGGAGATCTTTGAAGATTAAACGGAAACTTCGACAAGAACTCGTCGGAGAATAGAGAGAGAACAAGAGAATATGATAAGCAAATGAACGTGTAACCGTTCAAGGATACATGCATGATCCTTATATACCCACTGCATTTATGGCAGTGGGACCCACATGAGAAAAGCAACCGTCACAAACTTTTCAAATTCGAAGGCTAAGATAACGACACGTGTCATACGCGCCATCAAACGGCCAAGATCAACACAAGGAAACGATCCAGCCCACCACTCGCCAGATGAATGCCACGTGTCAGCAGATGTCACCATTGTGAAAGCTGTCAAACGCGTGACCACTCACGCGTCTGACAAAAGGCACGTGCAAGGCAACACGTGGCACAACGTCATCCACCAAGACAACAAGAGAGGCGCGTGGCGGCACACGCGCCTGACACCAGACGAAAATTGATCACAGCACCATAATGATGTGACAACCAACAGTCAGCACAACAGACGAGGACCTGGAACGTCAGAAACAATTAAAGCTTCCATCAGAAGCAACTGATCATGCGACTTCCAGGCGCATTAACTCAAATTTATGAGGGACAAATTGAATGCCAATGATTTCAAATTTATTACAACTCCAGACCCGCATTCAATTCCATGGCGCAAACTTGACGTAAAATCAGAAAAGACGTTCCCCGCTCAACTCCTTCACAGGTCAAAGCGGAACACGTCTTCCTCAGCGCAAATTTGACGTAAAATCAGAAAAGACGTTCCCTGCTCAACTCCTTCACAGGTCAAGGCGGAACACGTCTTCCTCAGCGCAAATGTGACGTAAAATCAGAAAAGACGTTCCCCGCTCAACTCCTTCACAGGTCAAGGCGGAACACGTCTTTCTCAACGCAAATTTGACGTAAAATCAGAAAAGACGTTCCCCGCTCAACTCCTTCACAGGTCAAGGCGGAACACGTCTTCCTCAGCGCAAATTTGACGTAAAATTAGATAAGACGTTCCCCGCCCAATCCCCACACAAACTAGGGCGGGACACATCCACACAAGCAGACCAAGAGTGACCAGAAGCAGATGAGCTGTCATCCGCGACTCGATATTTTGAGTCTAGCGCTACACCTACTCTTCATCAAAGAGCAGGAGAAGCCCTAGACTAGGGGGACTTGAAGGGATAGGGAGCCTAATCCAACGGGAAAAGGCATCCATATCCCCATAAATAGAATTACCCGCGCCAGACTCTGGCATTAGCGCGCGACTAACATAACACGTGAGGCAGCGCGCAACCTCACCGGCTGACAAACAGCGGTCAACACCTGATAAGCGCGTGCGTCCACGCGCGGTGGCTTCCCTTATCACTTTTGGTACGAGGTACGGAAGATAACAAAGGGAAGATTCACAAGGATCTCGGACAGAGTGCGCACCAAGGAAAGGATGACAGGTGGCAAGAGTGGTCCAACTACCACTGAAGAGGATGGCGACGTGACTGTTCCCATGCTTCCACTGTCATCAACAGTGATAGCAGACATCCCCTGCCGACGTCAAGAGCATGGTCAACGACTGTAGCAAGGACAGGGGCGCCGCCTGCCAATCAGGCCTCGCCACGTGTCCGCATCGAGCAGCAACCATGCTGCGATATGACGTCCTCCACAGTAATCTGCTTTTCCCGCCATTTTTTATGGGAAGCTTGGACCGGGCCCAAATAAGGGTAACTTCTCATGGGCTCCTCGAAGAAGCCCACGAGTTCTCCTATAAATAAAGAAGGACATCTCCTTGCAAAAGGATCCAAAATTACTCATTGCAACCTAGCATTACTCTTGTAACTCTCTTTATTTGTTCATTAATAATATTCCGGCTAATTACAGTGGACGTAGGTCATTCCTCGACCGAACCACTTACATCTTGTGTTCTTATTCACGTAACTCTCACACACACTCATACTCCTTATTCTCACCCGGGTTTAACTAAGAGGTTTGGGTAAAGGATTAATCCTGACGAACATAAGTATTAACCCCCACGGTGATTAGTGATAACCACCGTGATATTTATTGTTTCTTCAAAAAGTTATTAATGTTTAAAAATTGTGGGAGAAAATGAGAGAGAAAAAAGACTTTAGGAGGGAAATAAAGGGGAGGAGGCATATCAACTTTAATGCTTTTATTTATCTATAACTTATAATAATAAAAGAATTGAATTTCTATGAGGTGATATTCAAATTTTAAATATGTTAATTAATATCTTTTCCTTATTTTCCTCTCACATTTTTAAATGTTAATTATTATTTTAAAATTTCAAATATTTTAATTAATATTTTTATCTTTATTTTTTCATTATTTTCCACTCACAATTTTTAAACGTTAGTAACTTTTATGTATGACATTTTTTTTGAAAAAAAAAATTTACACCAAATTAATGATCGCTTTATTATCTTTCCAACGAGCACCATAGTGCTATACAAAAAACGAAAAAAAATGTTTTTTTAGTGAGTTTTTGTTCATGCAGAAAAAAAACACATGTGTTTAGGTGATTTATTAATCATATATAGGCAAGTACTAATCGTGTTATGATAGTATATATGTTTTTAAACCTACTATTACATATATGAATTGTCTATGTTCATGTGCTATAACGATATGCTTAGCATTAAACGAGGTTGAGATTTTTTTAATCTGCTGGAAACACAGCATGAGAGTCCCTTTTCGTAGTATAAACATTAGAACAACTTTCTTTAGCATTAAAAGTGTGTAAAAAATATAGAGACTGTTATTATTATTATTATGAATCTTACAACTAAACAATCATCAACAGATGACAAAATACAACCAATCACCACCACTATGGCACCCTATTCTACCAATCTATCAGGATAACAACTCACAGGTCTTTAACACAAAGACCTTGATACTAACCCTAGATCTAGAACGGACTTAATAGACAAGTGATCGAGTACAGAGAACAATCGAAAATAAAGGTGAACGTAAAACTATAACTGGAGAGAGAAGGAGCATATTTATAGCAGCTTATATAGGCTTGGGAAAGAAACACACCCAAGCCTATGATAACCGTTAGATTAGATGGAGAAAACACATCCATCTATAATCTAAGCCGTTGATGTAGCCTCGTATCTAGCTCCGTGGATTGCCAGCGTGGACGACTTCATTTAAACGAATTAAAAGAGACTGGGCCGGACCGTTGATCAATGGGCCGGACCGTTGATCAATAATCCATCTTACAGCTTCTTGGGCTTAATATCACGAACATCTACTGATCTACTGAATCCATCTAGCAGGTCCAAATCAATGTCCAAGTCTTTATCCCTTTTTATTAAGTTATATTAGATTTTTCAACCCCGAGACACTTCCGGGGTAATCAGCTAGTTAATCTATACATATAATAAACCAAAGCCATTTTAATGACATGGCATTCAAAGAGGGTATTCTCTTCATTGAGTGTGCCATGTGTCATCCCATGTGGCAAGGGCTTTATTTTAAGAAAATAATAATTTAAATTTTAAAAACCAAATTAGATTTTTATCTCTAATGTTTTTTCCATAACTTTTAAACGTTAATATCTTTTATATACGAGATTTTTTAAAGAAAAAAATTACACCAAATTAACGAGCGTTTTATTATCTTTCCAACGGATACCATAGTGCTATATAAAAAACGGAGAAAAAAACGACTATTTTTTTTTGTGTGGTTTTGTTCATACAGGAAAAAAAACACAAAATGTTCAGGTTATTCATTAATCATGTATGGGCAAGTCATTTGTAAATATGATTTTTATTTACAACATGTGTTAGCATTGGAGTTGTACATTGTTTTAGGTTAGGTTTTAATATTAGAGTTATACATTGTTTAAGGTTATGCACTAACATTGAAGATACATTGTTAATTGTTTTAGGTTAAGTGTTACCCGAAGCTTTCCTGCTTGTAACTGTAAAACGCATCAGTCTATTTTAGGTGTAAAATTGATATTTCAAATTAGATTTCTCAACCCGGGACGCTCCCGGGATATATTAGTTTAAAAAAAATTGTGGGTTTGGGTCGGGCCTGGGATTAGGTGATACCCGACCTAATTACCCTTTTTTTATATTAGAATATGATAACTTATGGCAGAGATTTGTTTAAAAAATAATAATAATAATAATAATAATAATAATAATAATAATAATCATTAATCATATATTGGCAAGTTATTAATTATGTTGTCATATTAGATATTTTATTATATCATATTAGATATTTCAACCCAGGACGCTCTTCAACAGGTAATTGATATGTTTTCTTTTTCTACCATATTCCGAAATAGCTCAAATCTTATTGTATGCAGTTAAAGACCTTTGACTAAATGTATTGGTGCTAAACAATCTTTGTCCCCTTGAAGTGCTTGGGATCTTAATATTCTGTTTTAGGTGTTGATGTTGTAAGTAAGGCTGGCAATGGGTAACCTGTTAAGACACGATAAGACCTGTTTGACTGAAAAGTACACTATTTGATTTTTTGACTTTTTTTAATACTTAGAATTAAGAGGCAAAAATCTTTCATTTCCCTTTTTTGTTACATAAAACATAAAACTGTGTTATAAACATGAGATATAAATGAGTTAAACGAGTCGTGTTCATGTTTAGAACTTGATTTGTTCGCGCGCGTCAGAGACCTGTTAACCTGTTAGGGACACGATTTGCCAGCCCTAGTTGTAAGGTGAAATGGATCTTTTGGTATATTTTTTTAAAAAGTATCTAATGTAAGTTGATACATAGATGTCATTTTTATAGTTTAGATACTTTTAATTTTATTCAATTTACTTAGATTTCTCAACTCGGGACGCTCCCGGAGTATAAGCTAGTATAGATATAGATTGATTTAATCTTCAGTGGTTGATTGTTGAGCATCCTATACATAGATATAGACATAGATATAGATATGATTGATTTAATCTCCAGAGGTTGATTGTTGAGCATCCTTCTTTAACTGTCTTCCTCTGATTAATATGTTGATGTTCTAACGCTCACACGAAAAGACTAGCACAACGTAACCTACAGAACTAAGCCCAACGGGCTGTTGCAACGGCTTTCATAATCTCATGCTCATGATTAATTAATTTGATTACTATTTAGTATTTAACATGATAGGTGAGTTGCATAAATAATAATTTGGGTGGACATGTGTTACCGGTTTTTGCGTGGCCAGTGGCATTCTTATTATTTTGCACGTTTACGCTACTAAATTATTATTATTAATTAATAATGATGAAAGTTTTGTCATTGAATATTCTTTCACATCATCCGTCCTTTTCTAGTTTTCTCAATTAATATGATGTGCACATTATGTGTACATTGATTCCTTAAAATAGTGGGATCCACGACGAAGTGATATAAAGGCTCAATGATAAAAGACCAATGACTGAAAGGTTATGGGTTAGATTCTTGAGAGCGTCGGGTTTTACCGATTATTCCATTGTCATGCTTTCGGGCGGGTGGATAGTCGGGTTTTCCCTGGAACTGGTGGACTTGGTGAAACCAGAAGCTCCCTTACATGTCTGACCATGCCGGGTGGAAGAGATCCTGATTTGACTGGGTAAGAACTCCGAATGAAGTTATTGGTGAATTTCGCTTAACGTCAAAAAAATAGTGGGACAAATTGAATGTGAAGTTAAATTAAATCTCTTTCTATAAAGAGGTAAACTATTTTTTAACGGCATGAAATATTATGATGATAAACTCACCCTCTTCCGAGTTCGAATATAAGCACCTACGGGTATTGCGATCCTCTCGGCCCGAAGGCTTTAATCGTATTTTTTTACAAGTGAAGAGTACCGAACCGCGAACCTTCTGGGCAGAAACCCAACATAAATGGGTACACCTTCCCACCTCACTCCATCATTAGCAAATAGGTAAACTATACAATTAGGGGTGCAAAGGAGCCGAGCCGAGCCTGAGTTCGACCAGGCTCGAGCTCGAGCTCGAATAACTTATAAGGGCTCGAGCTCGGCTCGTTGGCAATTTCTCAAGCTTAAGCTCGGCTCGTTTATTATCCATTAGTTAATACATTAAATAAAAATAATACAAGTAATAGTTTGTTTAGGCTCATGAGCTCGATAAGTGAAGCTCGAGCTCGGGGCTCGTTTACTAAACAACTTTAAATGAGTGGTAAATATTATTAAATATTAAAAAAAACTAATATTACACTAGGCTCGATAAGGCTCGACGAGCCTAACGAGCTTCACATGCCAAGCTCGAGCTCGGGCTCAATAAATAAACGAGCTTTGTTTTAGGCTCAAGCTCGTTTCGAACTTTTTATCAAGCCGATCTCGAGTAACTCGTAAGCGGCTCTGTTCATTTGCACCCCTATATACAATCTTAACCACAGTTTTTTACTTTATGTAAATATATATACCAAATGTATCTTTAATGTATCTATATCTATATCTATATCTATCTATCTATATCTATAATAAACCAAAGCATTTTTAATGACATGTCATAATATTATGCAATCTCTCTTTTGAGAGATGCCACATAGGATGTGATGTGGCAACTCTAGACCAATTAAAAAAATGAATAAATATGATTTAACATAATTTATTAAATACATAATCTATACTATATTATAATGCATGAGCCAATGAGTATTTTAAGATACCCAAAAGTTAAGAACTAATTTTTCATTTATAACCCTAAAATGAGGGTAAATTAGTCATTCATTCATTATTTACACTTTATTACCCTATCTTATTTACACTTTAATTCCCTAATTTTTAGTTAGTAATTACATTTTTCTCCCATCTCCTACAAAATTATAATTATTTTATTTAGTTCTATCATAACTTTAAAAGTATTAAATTTTAAAAACATTCGAATATACCATTACGACCGGCTCATTTTTGTCGACGTTACGGTGTTCGTCATAGTTAATACCGATGTGTGGATTGAAATGTACAAGAAACAATGCCTTATGTACAAGTGATTATTGCATTTTTTGTTTTAAATACTAACCAGATGAACTTTTCTGTACCCAAACAAACACCGTGAACAAATATGTTGAATTGATTATAGTTACATCATTTACTAATCACTTACTATTTTTGTCAACATTTCGATGTTCGTCTTACTCAATATTAACAAGTGAATTGAAATCTACAAGAAATAAATGCCTTATGTACAAGTAACTATTGCAATTTTGAAAAAAATAAATAAATTACACTGTCAAAAATAAATGAGACATCCATATTTTAAAGCAAATATTAGTTTTATTTTTTAAGATTTTTGCTCTCTTTGACTCAGAAACTCCTCAATTATCTCTTACAGTTAACTTCTACTTTTAAACATCGGTTTCTTCATTCGACCTCTCCCCTCTCACACAAAAAAAAATATTCAACATATTGACTCTCGAATTGCCTTTTCATCCTGTTTCGGTCATCAACCGTGTGCCGCTATGAAACCAACGACTCCTGGGCTTTGCTTTTATCCTCTCGAACAGTCATTCGTAGCGTTCATCCAATTTTCATTAGTTGATCAGGTACCACTACGAAATCATCTCGAAACATTTGTTGATTGTGCTTCTAATAATGATAGGTTTAGATGTTTTTGCAAATGCTGATTTTGCTTTTTAAGATGATGATGGCTACTTGCAATATTGATTAATGGTCCCTTCTAAGAACAAACACACTTTCATGACGGCACGGTGATCTAACCAACGACACCCTTAGGATGTTGTTTAATTTAAATATACATAGTTTTTTTTTTCAAACAATTTTTTTTTTGTTTATCATGTTATGTTGGTTGTTATATTGGTTGAGCAAAGCTGTGAAGGATTTGTCAGGAGAATTGTCGGTGTTCTCTTTCTAGAAGAATTGGAACATGCTAAGCTCAAATGAAAAACGGTTGGCAGGCAAGAGATGCAAAGATTTTTGCCGAATTCATGGGGGGAGTTTCACTTGTGATACATTTCACATGAGTGAGTGTCATCCTGATGGTAAGTTTAGAGTATTCACTACAGCAGCAAATTTTTTCACTCTTCTATCTCCAGCTTCGTTGAACATTTTTCTACTTTTAAAATACTACTAAAATTTGAAAAACGTTTCCAATAGATGATTAGAAAAAAATGTGCATACATACAGTAATATGCAAGGTGGTAAACGAATGCGATAGTGGTCTATAAAAGATTGAAAATTTATAAGGGAAAATTCTGGTAAAAGAATGTTTAGCTTTCTTCAGAGCGCATTTATGAAATAGAAAATTGGGTTTTATTTTTCTATGAGGAAAAGCATAATTAAATAGGTATTTCTCATTTCCTGGAATTTGCATATGATTTACTTGTTTTGGTTGTTGTAGACATTAATAGCTTTATGCATAGAAATACTTTAGCTCAATATGTGATGTTCTTCATGGCATTTCACTTCTATATGTTCAAATTATGTGATGTATGCTTCTAAAGCAATAAATCACCATGGTGAAGAAATTGTTGTGGTTTACTTCTATGGTGGTGGTTTAGAAATTTGGTTGTAGATAGCTGTTGTAGATTTGATTGAAGAGGCGATCAATGTTTTAAAAATAGGTTTTTTAATTATATCGGATTTGACTAAAAAATGGTTCAATCGGTTGAACCGCGTTGTACCGGGACGGTTCAACCGGGTTGATTAGTTAGCTATATGATTTCATAAATTACAACACTAACACAAAAAATAATTTAAAAGTACATAATTACATTAATAAAATACTATAAAAAAAGTTAATCAATAATTATAGAATAATCCAAAAGATAATCTAAAGTTTTTAATTTTTTAAAATTTATCCTTTAATAAAAAATAATCTAAAAATAACACAAAAAATAACCTATGTCGGTACCGGTTACATAAATGACTGACGTGACAAGTGATATGACCCATATAGCCCATGTCACCTTAAGATGACTTAAGATGACTGATAAACTAACATTAAATGTATACCACGTTGTAATTGTTGTACCCGCCGCATCGCGCGGGTTTCCTACTAGTCTACTAAATGTAAATATTAAAACTTTATTATTTTCTCTCTCATGTTTCCCCTCATAACTTTTAAATGTTAATATCTTTTATATACGAGATTTTTTAAAGAAAAAAATTACACCAAATTAACGAGCGTTTTATTACCTTTCCAACGAGTATCATAGTGTTATATAAAAAACGGAGAAAAAAAACGACTATTTTTTTGTAACCCGACAGGTATTGTGTCAGGTTTGGAATTAGTTTAAAAAAAATTGTGGGTTTGGGTCAGGCCTGGGATTAGGTGATACCCGACTCAATTACCCTTTTTTTTTATATTAAAATATGATAACTTATGGCAATGATTTATTTAAAATAATAATAATAATAATAATAATAATAATAATAATAATAATAATAATAATCATTAATCATATATTGGCATGTGTCATTTTTATAGTTTAAATACTTCTAATTTTATTCACTTTACTTAGATTTCTCAATCCGGGACGCTCCCGGGGTATAAACTAGTTTAAAATAAAATAACTAAACTTATGCACAACACTTAGACTTTAATATATTTAAAACAACTAAACTTATACGCATTTGATTTTATGTTACTCAGACCTCCGTAGTGGAGGGCGTCATGTTGAAAAAAAAATAGCGCCATCCCAACACCGTTACGGGGGGCTCCATTTTACAAAAAACCGGCTTTGGCGTGATATAAGTAACGCCCGGAAAAAAAACCCCACCAATCAGAAGTTGACACCTCATACTCTCTCTTTATTATTATTATTTTATTATTTTTTTAATTTAAAAGATATAATAAAATATTAATAGGGGCTTTATATATAAAACCCCTACCACTACACCCCTTTTTCAGTTTCTCTCTCCATGCTGACTCAGCTGCCACGTGGACCAATCAGAAAAGGGAGGCTTTATATATAAAGCCCCCCACTACGCATGGTCTCAGTTATTTAAACTAAATAATCATAAAAGTTAGTAACAGACACAGTTATTTAAACTAAATGATCATAAAAGTTAGTAACAGACACTGTAAGTGTACAATATATAAATTAAAATTCATATTTAGCATTGAACCTGTTTTTTTTTTTTTTTACAAAAAGTTCATATTTATCTATAACTTTTTTTTTATGAATATTTATCTGTTCCATAAATCTATACATATAATAAACAAAAGCCATTTTAATGACATGTCATTCAAAGAGGCATTCTCTTCTTTGAGTATGTCATGTGTCATCCCATGTGGCATTGAGATATAATTTAAAAAACAAAATTGGATTTTTCACCCTCATGTTTCCTCCCATAATTTTTTAAACGTTAATATCTTTAATATAAGAGATTTTTTAAAGAAAAAAATTACACCAAATTAACGAGCATTTTATTATCTTTCCAACGAGTACCATAGTGCTATATAAAAAACGGAGAAATTTTTTTGTGGGGTTTTGTTCATATAGGAAAAAAACACGAAGTGTTCAGGTAAATCATTAATCATGTATAGACAAGTCACTGATTATGTTTAAATCAGTAAATATGAATTTTTTTTTTCAACCAGAGCCGAATAAGTTAATAGAGTTATACGTTGTTTTAAGTTAGGTATCAATATTAGTATGTTAGAGTTGTACATTTGTTTAGTCTTTAGGATATGTGTTAATATTAGAGTTACATTAAAGTTCTACATTCTTTTAGGTTAGGTGTTAGCATTGGAGTTGTACATTGTTAATTTGTTTTAGGTTAGATATTAATATTAGAGTTATACATCAATTATTTCATATGTAAAGTTGATGTATTATATTAAATTTCTCAACCCGGGACGCTCCCGGGGTATAATCTAGTTTATACTATATTATAAAGCATGTGGGAAAGATACCCACCAAATTTAAGTAATTACAACATTTTATGCTTATGATACAATAATTTAATGGGGTTAATAAAGGGCAAAGTGATCTTTTTACGTGAGTTTTAAATTAATAAATAGAATTTTGATTATTTCAATTTTGGTATTTAATTACATCACTAAACTATAAATAAACATTAAAAATTTGAAATTCCTTTAAAAAAAATGAAATTAGTGAACATCAATTGGATTAAATGATTAAGTTCTTTAATTGCTCGGATTTTAATTGGAACCATTGAGCATTAATTGGACTAAATGATTAGAATTCTTAAATGGTGAACATTAGTTGCTCTGTTCAATCCAATAATGCAAGTTTCACATATAAATAGACACACTTATATTATTCTGAACCATCCCCACTGCTGCACACCTTAGTCGGTATCACCAACCACCGCCACTATCTGCCATGAACTAGAACAACAACTGCCATGAACCGTTTAACGCCGCTTGATCATTAACCAGTTATTGACACTGTTTTGCCACCAGCCAAACTTGTTACGAATCTGCCATACCGTCGTTACCTCACTCGGGTCCAATTACTTGCCACAGCCACATTCGCTCCGATCTGCTTTAAATCAAAATCAGGTAACTATTTGATCCCTAATTCATATAATTTGGTGTGTGAAATATATCTATGTAATCAAGTATTTAATTTGGACTACAACTTATGTCGAAACTAATTGCTTTTTTATTTATAGCTTTGTATGGTAATGTGAAACTGTAATATGAGTTCAGAAAGTGTGAACTAGGTATTATTTGTTGGGAGTTCATGTTTGTGAAGAAGATAAATGATATGAAGGATTTTAAGAGTATAAAATCTTAAAACCATACACCAATTTCTTCGATACGCTTGGCATGCTTTACGTTATTATGTTTCTAATAAGCAATTCTATAGGTTTTGGTGTTTGATCATTTGAAGGGCTTTGTGATTTCTATTCTGACTCCAAATAAGTTTAGGCTACCTGTATTCTTTTATTTTTCTAAGTCATTGCCTGATTTGGTGCATATTGATAAGTGGGGGGGGGGGGGGGGTATTATTGAAGGATGTTAAAGGAAGGGAAATCAAATTAAAGCCCTATTATTACGTTTTGTTTTTTTTTTACTTTGGTTCGTTGTTTCCTTTTAATCCAGGGTTATATTACATGAGTGCATGTTTTCTTTGGTTTAATGCACTATTTCATGCTTATTACTTGTAAATCATTTTTCTTAAAGTATTCAAACATATAATATAAATTATCATGAATATAAAAAATTATATATTTTTTATATTAAAATTTGATTTCATGCATAGTTTAACAAGCCCAACTTGCTTTATGACCTTCTAATTGAGTGAATGTGAGGCCGTCACACATCTAAGCTTACATGTGAAACCCCTCAAAACTACGTCGTTTTGATTAAAAATCCTAAAAATTAACACTAAAACACACTTTTTACTCTTCTTTATGTTATTCATGTTTCTTTCACAATTTCACCCTATTTACAGTCGATCGGATTTGACATATATTTCACAAGCTCCAATTCTATCACAAATTATAATTTTATTTTGTCTTTTGGGTCTTGTTCCTAAAATAAAGACTTACATATTCTTGAATTATGTCGTTTTCTTTTCTTCAGAATTTTAAGTTCCACTCTTCATTTGAATCGTTTGATTTGGTCAGACCAAAAATAAAGAAGGATTGAATCGAAGATAAATTTTACATAACTTTGATTGTTTATCCAATGAGTTTAGTATGTTAATTGAATTTTTGGGCAACTGGGACTCAATAATTGAAAACACAAAAAGGTTTAAAACGTTTAGTTAAATGAATGCATGGAGAAATTCGATAAACTTTCAAAGTTACAGAAAAAAGAACCGAATGAAACAGGATGTCGATTTCTGTATTGTAACTAAGGAGATAAACATGAATCACATAGATACGAGTTAAAAGTGTGTTTTAGTGTTGATTTTTAGGGTTTTTAATCAAAACGACGTAGTTTTGAGGGGTTTCACACTTAAGCTTAGATGTGTAACAACCTTATATTCACTTTCCCATATATATATACATATATATTTGAAAAATAAACTTCATTAAAACATACGGTCTACTCCATTCCTAATGTAGGAATGAAGTATCCAACAAACCAATTACAAGAAAATAAACTTTACACCAACTATCCTAATCTACATGAACTTTTTATGCCTGTTTTTAAACCACAAATAACCCATAGCCTTTATATCCACAACCACTTCTACCACCTTAGGTGTTGTTTGTTTTTTGCTCAGAAGCACTTCTAACCTCTTTTGTCTGCACCACGCAGACGTTTGGGGTCTGCAGATTGTTTGTTTTTTGGAAGACTTTCACTCAAAAAGGTCTTCCTGACCTATTCTTGGTGCAGGACTTGTTTCAAAGTCTTCTAAGGTCTTCTCCACTTCTCTTCTCCTCACCCACCACCACCAACCACGGTCCACCACCACCAACCACGGTCCACCACCACCTACCACCTTCCACCACCACCACCGTCCACCACCACCATGGTCCACCACCACCACCCACCACCACCGTCCACCACCACCCACCACCACCACCGTTCACCACCACCATGGTCCACCATCACCACCCACCACCACCACCGTCTACCACCACCACGGTCCACCACCACGGTCCACCACCACCACCACCGTCTACCATCACCACGGTCCACCACCACCCACCACCACCACCACCACCGTCTACCACCACCACCACGGTCCACCACCACCACCACGGTCCACCACCACCACTGTCTACCACCACCCCCACGGTCCACCGCCACCACCACCAACCACGGTCCACCACCACCAACCACCACCACCTACCACCGTCCACCACCACCTACCACCTACTACCGTCCATCACCATCACGGTCCACCACCATCCACCACCACCACCCACAACCACCACCGTCCACCACCACTACCGTCTACCACCAGACTGCTGTAAAAAATCAGTTTATTTAAATTTCAGTTTATTTCAGCAGCCTACAGACATTAACAAACAAACAGTCTTCTTCTTGCAGACTGCAGACCTTTGGTCCACCTCTTCTCCTGCAGATGTCTGCAGATATGGTTCGCAGACTGCAGACCTTTTCCTGCCGAAAAAACAAACAGCACCTTAGTCTTCTTCCCCTCGAAAATCCATTCATTTCTCGCCTTTCATAACCTCACAAAGAAAACAATCACAACACCATAAAAAACTTCCTTTTTAATCTGCCACCAAATTACATTAGTTATGCACTTCCAATAAGTCTTTTATAGAATACGCATAAATATGAGGAACCCCACACCAATTAGAGATAGGTGGTGTTTGTTTTCTGGTGAGAAGAGCTTCTAACATCTTATGTCTGCGCCACACAGACGCGGGCAACTCATTTGTTTTTTAGAAAACATAACCTCTTCTAACCTCTGCCCTTCCTTTTCGTCATGCAGACTTTAACCCACCTCTTTTTTATATCTTCTCACCCACATAACACAAAATATAACATACAACAACATATCATCTTCTTCATCCTCCTGCTCCTTCTTCCTCCCTCACCTTCCCCTTCCCCCTCTCCACCACTGCCGCCGCTCCCTTCCACCATCGTCGTCGCCTCCCTCCTCCTTCCACTACCGCCATTGCTTCCTCCTACTCCCCTCCACCACCACCGTCGTCGCCTCCCTCATCCCTCTACCACTGCTGTCGTTTCCCCCTCCAAAATTTAGCTCAAGAACACATCCACACAAAGATAGTTCATTATTCCTTTACTCGTCATAAACACGATCAAAACCCTTAATCAATCACTTAAAACAATCAATCGATCGGCCACCCAAAAAATTATCTGTGAATAACGCGAATGCTGCAGAGCATCCCATCACCATCATCGATAAAGATGTTCGATCTGTGGTCATCATCGAGCTGGTGGGAGGGATTATGGTGTTAGGTGTTGGTGTGTGTTTTATTTGTTTTAGAGAGTGATAGAGGAAGAACAAAGGGATGTGTTGGTGTTTGTGTTTTAGAGAGAGAGAGAGAGGGGGGGGGGGAGAACAGAGGGATTATGGTTTGTGTTATGTGGGTGATTGGTGTGTATGCTTTATTTGTTTATGATTTTGTGAATATTTGTGGTGGATTATGGTTATGGTTTTGGGTTACACTATAGACCCTTGGTCCACCTCTTCTCCTGCAGATGTGGTCCGCAAACTGCAGACCTTTTGCCTCAGAAAAAACAAACAACACCATAGCTTGCCAAACTCCTGCCGCCATGCCACAAGCTGTGAATATGTGATTCACTGTTTCTTCATAATCTTCACAAAACACACATTTATCACTTTTCACGTTGATGTTTCTTCTTTGAAGCGCCACTCTCGTTGATAGGCGATCCATTTCTGAGGTATCCATTTACACCATTTGAAAGCATATAAAGTTGTTAAAAAAAATCTAAGTAACTAAGTATAAAAAAATATGTACTTATACGATTAGGGGGTGTTTGAGATTGATTATTCAAAACAGATTATGCGTTTTGGAAAAGCAGGGGGTAGAGCTGCTTATAGATTATTGCGTTTTGGTAGCCTAAAAAACTGATTATTTGCGTTTTCAAAACGCAATCCAAACACTAAAAATGATTATCTGTATTTTCAAAACGCAATAATCTAAAAATCAAATTCAAAATGCAATCCCAAACACCCTCTAAGAAAATAATGAAATCATAAATTCAAATATAGTAGATTTAAATATCAAATCAGATCTATATTTATCAAAGTATATAATTTATGATAACGATCTTAAAATATTTTAAAGAGTATATATAAATTATTTACTTGTCAAACCATCGAACTTCTTCCTCTTCGATTCGTTTCAAAGGTTTCAAAAGCATTCAACGTTAGGCATCTACGTTTCAATGGTAGGTAAATTTTGGAAAATAACAATTGTCCGACATCTACATGTTACTTTTATAATCAATGGTCTGTATCAAAACAAATAATGACAATCGACACATGAATATTTTAATTAAATTTTACTTGTTAAAACATGTAAGCATCTCTTTTATATTATTACTAGTTTTGGTAAATTTAAATATAGGAATGTTGTTGTACAAATAGTTTTTATCTATGTTACCTTATTAATGAGGAGACATGTCTAGAAAAGTAATTTTATACCCATTTTAAGATGGGATATCAAGAGACTCATGCTTTAACATAGATATGTCATGTAAAAGTTTCCCATAATACCCCTTATTGCATTATGCACTTGTACTATAACTATATAATCAATTTAGAGATTATTAATGTATTTGAATTATCACATTCATTACTATCATGTGAGTTGTTTTGATGCTCCTCACCCTTATATGATTTCAATTAAAAAGACAAAGTGACCGTCTAGATCAATTGCAAAATGACTATAATATAAATATAAATTCTAAAATCATTATATTATACTAAGAAAGTTAAGCTTGAATGATTGTATGAACAAATAAACATAAAAACATACGTGGGTTGTAAAAAAAACAAGAATTGTAATTTTGATTGTTAAATCTTAAATTTACTTTCAAAAAGCCGTCCTCTTATGAGAATGAGAGCGAGAAAGAGACATGTTTTACGAAATTTAGCCAAATTAGAATGCAATACGCTGCCATGTTTTTTTAGAATTGTATTTTGTGCAGCGAAGCGCTGCGCGGCATAATACTAGTCCTATAAATAGCCTTTAATATGAGAAGTGAAGGAAGTTTTTTTTTCCATATTATTAAACATGTATTTTATTACTGAAATCTATAAAAAAATAGTGTAGATTAATTACGTAATTACTCTAGTGTAAACTACTGTAATTACTCTAATGATGTAATTATGTTATTTTTTTTGGGGACAATTACATATATCCCCCTCCAAACTTTATAAATTACATATATACCCAAGTTAAAATTTTATTTACATATTTTTCCTTCCTAAACTTCATAAATTACATATATACCCAAGTCAAAAAGTTTATTTACATATTTCCCCTTCTCAAAAACTAAAAACTATCAAATATACCCATTCTAATATTAAGCACCTCATATCATTACATGTTATGATGAATGTAATGATATGAGGGCTCAGTAATGATTATGTAAGAGTGTTAGAACACTCGTTTCGATGAAATCAAGTTGTAGGATGCATGAAAACATTTTGCATGTTACATGTTCTTGGTGTTCATAACTTACTAAGTTGGAAAGATCGTATGGGATATAAGTTGTAGGATGCAAAGAATGTGTTGTATGACTTGTCGTGAATATAGATTAGTAAAACAATTGGGGTAAAATAGTTATTTTCCTATGCATTTTTTAATAGAATGGGTATATATGTAATTTATGAAGTTTTGTAGGGGATATATGTAATATAAATTTTGGGTTGGGTATATATGTAATTATAGTTGAAACATAGGGAGATATATGTAATTAATCCTATTTAGGAAGCATGTTTAAGCCGATGAAAAAAAAAATCAAATTTTTTCCCTTTAATTCTCATATTTAGTAGGTTAAAGTATTTGTATTTGATCTTTACTCATATAAATAAAAGGTAAAACAAAAGAAGATTTGAAAATTATAAAACGATATTTTGAGATAATATATGATTTGTGAAGAAATGAAACACAAGAAGCCGAATTTATTTTTAGGTCAATATAATTGTGATATTTGGCCATTGGTGTAACAGTTACTTATTTCTTAAGCTATATGGTGTGCTCCGGTACCCCTCTTATTTAGAGGGCTCTTATTGTCCCGCAGACAAAGAAGGTCCACACACTTACATTCACTTTTGCGCCTATCAAACCACTCATGGGCGAGCCTTATCGCCCTTCGCCCTTCCTTGGTGCCCCGTAATAGTACTTAAAGCCATTCCACGCTAAGTTGTACCTACTAACACTTATCCTTAGGTGGCTTTTTCTTTCACATGTAATCATTCCCCACTTAAATAGTTAAATTAAATAAACCAATCTTTCAAATATCCTTAGACTCTCAAACTCATATAAAAATGCATAAAATCAACTATTATTCAATAAAAAAAAACGATGACTTTTCTCTTCTTACATGTACAACTCTCAATAACATAATTTAATCAAAATTATGAGATACTAATCAACACAACTTGCAAAAAATCCCAATAAAATAAATTCAAAAATCCAATGAAATCAAATTGACCTCAAGATGACTAGACAATGACCCTATACTATTCTATTATAGTATATTACTTATTACATTATTGTTAATATTGTTAATATTGTTAATATTGTTAATAAATAAATAAATAATCTAAAAAATTTATGAGGTTCCATGAATCACCATCACAATTATGGGTAAAAAAAAACTCCCATACTAATATCATAATCATAATAATAATATAATATAATATAATAATAATATAAATAATAATAATAAACAATCGAAAGGTGAAACGAAGAAGAAAACAAAAATCATCAGCGCCACCTCTCTCCCTCCAATCCTAACTTCTTCTCTGCCACCTCTCTTCTTTCTTTATCATTTCTTGCCCGCAACACATAAACCAAATCTACAATCTTTTTATTATTATTTTTTATAAAAAAAAAAAGAAAAAATACAGTCAAATCTGAGCTACCTTTTTATCGGTTGATTTGTTTAATCAATTCCGAATCTTTTTCTTCAGTCACTGCACTTCTTCCCCTGCTTTTTAGAGATATCCCAATCTTTCCCTTTTCTGTTCCCTCATTCATACTCTGCTTCATAAAGGTTACCTTTTTTATATTTTTTTACATCTGTTTGATTGGAATATGTTTGTGTTCATCAAGAACTCATGAATATATATATATATATATATATGTATATATGTATTTAAAGATTGATGAATTGCTGTATATTATTAATATTGCACCTTAGATTTCTTTTTTTTTTTTTTTTTGATAAAATTTATTGATTGGGTATGATTGATTTATAGTTGCAGTCTTTTATTATGTATAAATCTTTATAAATTCATTGTTTTTGTATCGTTATCTTTCTGTGTATCTATCTTAGTTAGAGGACAAAAAGATTAGTACTTTAGCATATGGCTTTTTTGGTTTGAATTATTGATGCGTTCCAGGGTGTCTGCATGATCCATGTGAAGCCTATAAGCCTCTTTATTATTATTATTATTATTATTATTATTATTATTATTATTATTATTTTTTAATTCTTTATTTTTGCTTTATGCAAGTTGGATTCATTGTGAACATGCAGTTGCTGTTTAGGAATTAAATTGATACTCTTTTAGTTTAAATCTTGAATTCATTTTGCACGAATTCGGGTTTTGGGAACGCGATTTGGTGGTTCGGGAAAGAAATTGGAGCAAATTTGGTTAAGGTTTGGTCCAATTTATTGTAGCTTTGAAGTATGTTTTTATGTCTCATTAATTTAGGGATCATGGCTTATGTGTTGTTGAAAGTGCTTTATGAAATGCTACCATTTTTTGTTTGAATTATTATTGCATTCAAGGGTGTCTGAATGATCCATGTGATTTCTATAACAGAGTGTTTTTTTTTTTTTTTTTTTTTTTTTTTTTTTTTTTTTTTGCAAGTTGGATTTATTCTGAAAACGCAATCGTCGTGTAGAAATTGAATTAATACTCTTTTAGTTTAATTCTCGAATTGATTTGGCATTACTTCGAATTGGGATCTTGATTTGACGGTTTGTAATTATGTTAGAAAATATCTTATTTAGGATATTTCATCGTCCACATTTAGTCACATGAATTGTTTTTTGGAATGTGTCGTGATATAATGATTATATGCCAGCTTTTAAAGTATGTTTTCATGACTCGTTAACATTCAAGAATCGTATAAACATGCCTTATTCGTTGTTAAAAGTGTATTATAAAATGCTAGCATTTTCAAGCCATTTTCTCTTGTAAATTGTATTAAGTTGTTTTTTGTGCAGTGAAAGATGGTTGCTTTCGGGAAGAAGTTGAAAGACAGACAGATTGAAGAATGGAAAGGGTATGCATCGTTTTTCTTAGAATATATGTTAACTTGGTTAGAATTGAAGTTATTACATTAATGACTATGATATGTTATGTTATGTTGTAGATATTATATCAATTACAAGCTCATGAAGAAAAAGGTAAGCAGTATGCTCGCCAGATTGAGGCCGGAGGACTTGAGCGTAGATATGTTCTCAAAGACTTCTCGAGAATGCTTGATAACCAGGTTTTTAAAAAAATATGCCAAAAGTTTACCTGTTCTCTTTTGACCCGAACCCAACCAGCCTAAAATCTCCACATCTTATTCTCATCACCAACTTATATGAATGCAGATTGAGAAGATCGTTCTTTTTCTATTGGAGCAACAAGGGCTGCTGGCAAGCAGGTTAGATGATCTCGGGAAACAACAAGACGCTCTTCAAGAGGAACCGGATTTTGCAAAAATATCTGATTTACGAGAAGCCTATAGAGATGTCGGAAGAGATCTATTGAAGCTTTTGTATTTTGTTGAGATTAACGCCATTGGTTTAAGAAAGATTCTCAAGAAATTTGACAAACGTTTTGGTTATAGATTTACTGATTATTATGTCAAAACCCGAGCTAATCATCCTTATTCCCAGCTACAACAAGTCTTCAAGCATGTGGTAATGTCCATGATGCTCCTTTATTTATTTATTTTTTTCCTTTTCTATTTTTATGTTTTATTATATACTAATGGAACCTGCAGGGTTTAGGGGCGGTGGTAGGAGCCATATCTCGTAATCTTGCAGAACTTCAGGATCGACAAGGGAGCTACTTATCAATTTATGATCAACCTGCTCTTCCTCTACAGGTTTTAAAGATAGCTAACACATTAAATATTGCTACAAAAACTATACTTTTTAAATAATAATCTAGGTTTATGAATAGTGCACTTTAAGAGCTTGTAACTATATTAATCTTGGTTTTAAAAAGCGATAGGCGCACAAAAAGCGACGAGGTCTAAGCGCATCGCGCGATGCGTTAAAAAGGTGGGATTTTTGTACCCGAAGCGCACACTAATTATATAATTTTTTTATATATCCCATATATATTCCATGAGTTTTTAGCTTCATTTACCCAAAATATAGCTATAAATAAGGTTTTTATCTGATTTTACCTATATGTACAAGCCAAAAAACACCAAGGTACAACATTTTTATGCATAAAAAATACCCTGTGTACATGACGCGCGTCTCAGGTGAAAAGTGACTGAAATTTTGACAAAAAAGCGCTTGAGGCGCGCGCCTTTGGGAAAAAGGATAGGCGCAAAGCCCTGAAGCGCCCTAGGCTGCCCCTTGATGCGCCTAGGCGCGCTTTTTAAAACCCAGATATTAATACACTTTAGAGGGTGTTGCAATGATCAGGTTTCGATAATCGGTTCCATACCAACTGCCACGCAACTGGTTACCTCATAATAAAATTAAATCACTTATTTACCTCTTTCAGTTTGACTGTATATCTGTTTCACAAACCGTCTTTACTTTTTTCTTTCACAAAAATGTCATTTTTGATCTTTTTTTTTCTTCGTTTCTTTAAAATGTCCCATTTCACCCATTGGTTATAGCAAATTACATATATTTTCGGTTAGCCTTGCACTGTAAACCATAATTTTCTCTGTTATCGTTTAAAGTTGTCATCTGCTTATCTTATGAATAAACATTTGCAGGATCCGGTAATCGACACCATAAAAGCAGCGGTGGACAGATTAAGTTACTCAACGAATTTCCTGACGTTTTTGGGCCAACATGCTCTTATTATGCAAGAGGAATTACCAGCACCTTCAGAAGAACCCATTGATGATCAGAGATACCATTTTATGTCACTTTTATTGAATCTTGCAAACACGTTTCTGTACATGGTCAACACTTATATTATCGTCCCGACGGCAGATGATTATTCTATGAGCCTAGGAGCTGCAGCAACGGTTTGCGGGATTGTTATTGGTGCCATGGCTGTTGCCCAAATATTTTCATCCGTTTATTTCAGTGCTTGGTCTAACAGATCATATTTCAGGCCGTTGGTCTTTAGTAGCATAGTTCTTTTCATAGGGAATGCCATGTACGCAATGGCTTATGATTTTAACTCAATCGCAGTGCTTTTGCTTGGTCGCCTATTTTGTGGGTGAGTTTTCCACATAGAAATTGTTCGTAGTTGATGTCATTGGTATATGCGTTCGCGCAGTATTTTACAAAATTTTTTGTTTTTTATATTGGCAGTCTTGGTTCAGCTAGAGCCGTGAACCGGAGGTATATCAGCGACTGTGTACCTCTAAAAATCCGTATGCAGGCTTCAGCAGGGTTTGTTAGTGCCAGTGCTCTAGGAATGGCGTGTGGGCCCGCCCTTGCTGGTTTGCTACAGTTCAAATTCAAATTTTATAACATGACCATTGATCAGAACACGTCACCTGGCTGGCTTATGGCGTTTGCATGGTTGATTTACCTCATTTGGTTGTGGATCTCGTTTAGAGAACCTGCTCATCCAACGGAGGAGACCCCTGAAACCGAATCTACTTCTGGTATGTTTTTTGACATGAGAGGTGGAACAACAGGCGGGTTGGGTAACGAGTCAAAATGCACACACACACACACACAAACAAACAACACACGGAAGGTTGACTTTTTTCTTGATCTTGACTCCAGCGACTCCAGCTCCAGCCAATAGCGACGTTCTTGAAAAAGGTGTAACTCAACCTTTGCTAATAAGCTCAGAGGCGCACCAAGATGAAGATGATGACGCGGAATATGACGGCAGTGAAGAAACTTCCGAAGATTCACGTGCACCCATTAATTCTATTGGAGCAGCATACCGGTTACTCACACTTCCGTGAAGGTTTGACTTTATTTACATTAAGTTGACCTTTAAAAGATCATTTTTTTAGTGCTTGACTTTGACTTTACGGGTGTTTCAGGTTCAACTATTGATTTATTTCATGTTAAAATACGCAATGGAGATTTTGTTATCAGAATCTAGCGTTGTTACTACATATTACTTCAACTGGACTACGGGAGAAGTTGCAATCTTTCTTGCGTGCCTTGGGTTGACTGTTCTTCCGGTCAATGTTGTTGTCGGAAGCTACATTAGTAACATGTTTGAAGACCGGTAAGTTTCTTAGATCGCAGTTTTCTGACTTTTTTTTGTAGATTGCAACGTTGTTTAACTTTGATGTTTGCTTTTCCTTTCAGACAAATTTTACTCATATCCGAAATCGTGGTTTGTCTTGGCATTCTCATGAGCTTTCATGTTATTATCCCGTATCTGTCCCGCAATACGTCATTTCAGGACTCATTATGTTTGTCTCTGCTGAAGTATTAGAAGGTACGTTCTTTATAAAAACTTATATGTATCAATTTTGACCCGTTTGGGACTAAAAGATTTTTTAGTTCAACCGAACCTGACTTATAACGAAAAGTATCTGTTTTGACTTGTCACCCGCCCGACACATTTTGACTCGTTAACCTATAGATGGGTCACGCCGACTCTATGCTTTCTTCATCTGCATAAAAAAAGGTTTGAAAACTGATATGACATATTTTAATGTTGGTTTGTTAAACACTGCAGGTGTGAATTTGTCGCTTCTGTCACGTGTGATGTCATCAAGGCTCTCTCGTGGGACGTTCAACGGAGGGTTACTATCAACAGAAGCCGGAACAATTGCTCGAGTCATTGCTGACGCAACAATCACGTTGGCTGGCTATTTAGGGGAGAGCAGCCTTTTGAATGCGACTTTGCTGCCATCACTTGTGATATGCATCATGTCGATCGTCGCCACTTGCTTCACCTACAATTCTCTCTACTGATGATGATGATTATCAGATTATGAACCAACATGTGGTGGTGGTTTGTATTATTTTTTGACAGTTATATATTCATTTGTGTGCATTCATATTGTTCTTGATTTCTTTTTTATTTAATATAATGGGATCTTCCAAGTTTTGCAGTTGGGCTTTGTTACATTATTGTCCATTAAATTAATATTCTTACAGTTATATAAATACTTCATTTTATTGTATAAACAAGTTTAATCAAACTTATCCAGTTTAAATATTTATGTTAGATATATAACCAAAATCAAGTGTACCAGATGCTCGAATTTAACAAACATTAGTATCGGCAAAAGATGTCCATTGACATGACGTCAATCAATCCATTTAAGCCGAAAATTAATCTAACGAAACTTGATAACGTAACCTTCCTCTTGATCACTAGAGTGGCGGACCTAGATAATGATCAATGTCTATGGGACGCTCTAAAATGCCAGTTAATTCTAGGAAGTATCAAGAAGACGTTAGTCAGTTCAAAGTTACCGGTTATGAATAGAGTCTTAAAGATTAAACATAATAATAACAATATTTTCTTTATGTGATCTTCATTTTAAAATCAAATCACATGATTAACATAAGAAGAGGTTGAATAAGATGAGTAGATGTGACTTGATCTTAATTTGAAAATCCAATCATGGTTAATAGAATAAGAAATTGAAGATCAAGAAGAGGTTAAATAAGATGATCAATAAAATACGATAAAAAAATAAAATTAGACATGATTAAACAAAGTTGTCGTTGTAGTATAGTGGTAAGTATTCCCGCCTGTCACGCGGGTGACCCGGGTTCGATCCCCGGCAACGGCGATTTTGTTTTGTTTGTTCTGACTTCAGAAGCCCATAACATTGCTCTTCTTTAGACTTAAATTGTTTGATGGGCCTTTATTTCTGTTACGAGAAACTATAATAATGTAACAATACATATATCTTATTAACTGTCTTACATTTGACTAAAGCTACAATACAATTTTAACCGTCTTTTAGCAAGTATAATAACACATCCTAAGTAACAAATTATTTCTTTTTTTGAACTTGAACTTTCATTAACCAACCAAACCACGCAAGAACCTAAAAACAAGAAACCGCGGAAAACCAATTACAACATGTATAATGGGAAATTACATCAATCAATCAGCTTAAGCCGAAAGGAGTTTGGCTTACTACTCAACCAGAGAAAAGAGAGTGATTTAACACTCGAGACTATGTCTTTAATATTGACTCTTTTATGGTTGAAAATCGAGTCGTTCCGGGTCTTCTAAATACACCAAATAGTCGTCAAGAGAATGCCGTGAATAACATCTTCTTGTCTTTTCTCATATTCAAAATTTTATGTCTCAACGATGTCTCGAAGTCCAAAGAAAAACAGTGAGATGATGACCCCTCTTCACTCAAATGACATGTTTTGACTTACTATTCCATCTTTAACTAGTTTTTTTTGCCCGCCGCGCGTTGCGACGACGCCATACGCGAAATAATAATGTATAGACTACAATCGACCAGACTCGTTTCTGAAGTAAATTTACTTCGAAACGTATGGTGACTGAAATCAAAATGTATTACATTTGACACGATTTATATCCAAACAAATCTACGTCAAAACGTAGTCTCACTCAAAATTGTTTTCAAACAACGAATACATTAAAGCACAGATAAACTCAAATTTATACCGACATGTCCAAAAAAATATAAAAACGGTAATAAATTAGTATTAAGGTAAGGTTGTAACCTTAGAAACTTGAAGGGTCAAAGTGATATTATAGCATGTCAAAACGTATGGTAACTCAAATTTATATCGTTGAATCAAAACCTATTGCATCCGAACCAATTTGTTTTCAAACAAAATGTAGTCTAACTTCGATTAATTACGGTATCGATATAATGCATCAATTGAAAACCACATAAAATTTTTAAACATCATTAATGGTTCCGATAATGATGATACCGATGTTGATGTTGTTCTGGCGAAATTGAATATTTGGATGATGTAGTTCAGTATTTTAGATCGGCTAACATCAGTATATTTATGACTACAGTTCATGAGTGTAGACGTGTAGTTCTAAACTTCTAACTTAAGGGTTTATTTTATCTGTTTTCATAAATCAAGGGACTTACAAATAAAAAAACAAAACATGTTGGATGGTTTAATACCCCATTGGCCCGTTGAAGACACCTTTACAATTATTAAGATGAAGATGGAGTATTTAGGTTTAATTCATCATCCCTCAACATCTTCAAATCTGCATCTGTTTATTAGAACTAATAGTTTATATTAAGGGTTATAAAACTGAACAGCGTCAATGATTTCTTATCGTGTGATAATTTCTTGTCTCGTTGTTGAGCACAATAATGGTTTCTTTTTTAAGTGTTATTGGTTTGTTTTGCCGGACTAAAAAGTGGGGCCCAAAAAGATTGCTTATTTTAAATGTATGTAGTTAGGGTCGGCCCACTATGGTTCATTAAAGACTTAATTATGTATCTATATCTATATCTATACTATATTATAAAGCATTTGACAAGAACTTCTTAAAATTTAAGAGGTACAAGTTTAATTGCTTATAATACAACACACAATGCATAAAATAGCTACTTTTTGAGGGCAAAGTTGTCTTTATAACACCATATTTAATCAAAAGGAAATCAAGAGTCAAGAGAGTTTATTAGAGATCATGCATGATATTCAATTTTATAATGACTTTAAATACATTAAATAGAAAACCTATAAAAACAATTCATAATACTATGTTTTATTATAATCTTTTATATAAAATTAGGAAATTTAGAAACTTAAATTTTTATAAACTTGATAATACTTTATAGAAATCGAGAAATCAATAACGAAAGTTGTGTTTTTAATAATTAGGTAACAGTTTGAATTATGAAATTATTACGTTATACTCATACACAGAGTCGGTCTTCGAGATTTGTGTGTCTTCTACGAGTTGAAAAAAGGGCCCCTAAACCCTAACAAATCAATCCTGCATGTTTTTCTATTTAAAGTGTTGTGGTCCCCGCTGCGGACACCTCCACTAGTATGTTTAATGTTTTAAGTGACTCCATTTTGTTTAAATAATTTATATAAAATATTTGTTATTCAGAAGAAATGCGTTAATTTATTAAATAGTTATACAAAAAAGTTCATAACTTACTTTACTAGGATTACTTGTTTCTGTTTTTACATATAAGATGATGCAACTGAAGTAAGTAGTCATAAAAAAAATAATTAATGAAATTTTTAAAACTTTTTAATTAAATAATCTAATCTGGTTGTAAAAAGTATATAACTCACTTCACTTGTTTACCATAGATTTATTAATTATCTATATCTATCTATCTATCTATCTATCTATCTATCTATCTATCTATCTATATAATAAACCAAAGCTATTTTAATGACATGGCATTCAAAGAGAGTATTCTCTTTATTGAGTGTGTCACGTGTCATCCCATGTGGCAAGGGCTTTATTTTAAGAAAATAATAATTTAAAATTTAAAAACAAAATTAGATTTTTATCTCTAATCATTCCTCCTATAACTTTTAAACATTAATATCTTTTACATACGAGATTTTTTAAAGAAAAAAATTACACCAAATTAACGAGCGTTTTATTATCTTTCCAACGGGTACCATAGTGCTATATAAAAAAACGGAGAAAAAACGACTATTTTTTGTGTGGTTTTGTGTGGTTTTGTTCGTACAAGAAAAAAACACAAAGTGTTCAGGTTATTCATTAATCATGTATCGCAAGTCATTAGTTATGTTCAAACCAGTAAATATAAATTTTATTTACATCATGTGTTAGCATTGGAAGGTTTTAATATTAGAGTTATACATTATTTAAGGTTATGCACTAACATTGGAGATACATTGTTAATTGTTTTAGGTTAAGTGCTACCCGAAGCTTTCCTGCATGTAACTGTAAAACGCATCAGTCTATTTCAGATGTAAAATTGAAATTTCAAATTAGAATTCTCAACCCGGGACGCTCCCGGGATATAACCTAGTAATATTTATAAAATATACATCGAGTCGGTTTGGTGAATGTAAAAAGATCACATACAAGGTGGACTTGGTATCATCTAATGTAGCCGCAAGAGTCATATTCATTCGTTTGTTCAGTAAAAAACAAATAAAATATAGGTAAAAGAATAAAACTTTTGTTTGTGTTTGCTTATAGTCCTAACTAGCTGATTACCCCGAGAGGGTCTCGGGGTTGAAAAATCTAATTTTACGTGATAACCTATTGCAAATGGCTCAAGTTAACTAACCACAAAATCTCTCAATCATTGCATGTTCATAATATTCTAATCAGTAATAACTCATATTCCCCACAAAATCTAATTTTACGTGATAACATGAACACTTTGTGTGTTTTTTCCTGTATGAACGAAACCCCACAAAAAATGGTCGATTTTTTCACCGTTTTTTATATAGCACTATGGTACTCGTTGGAAAGATAATAAAACGCTCGTTAATTTGGTGTAATTTTTTTCTTTAAAAAATCTTGTCTATAAAAGATATAAACGTTTAAAAATTATAGGAGGAAATATGAGAGAAAATTTTAAATTTATTTTTAAATTTTTTTTCCTAAAATAACTCAATTTAATTAAAAAGGAAACAATTCAAAAACACTCAAAACTCTTCATTATGATGCCACGTGGCACTCTAAAAGGAAGGTTGAGGCCTCCATTGCACGCCACGTCAGCATATACGTTTTCTTTTATATATATATATAGATAGATGTGAGCATTGTCGTTGATGGGTTGGTGAAAGTCTATATTTTAATTGGTTTTATTTGGTGAATTCGTGTGGAAAATGCTCTCGAATGACACTACTTTGATTTGGTTTGTGTTTCACATGCTTGATAGGTTCAATGTGCATTTTGGATGCTTTCCGGAGTATCGGGATCGAAAACGGGCCAAACGGGGGCGAGAAACGAGCAATCAGATGCAAAATTTTTTATGTTTAATCTTATGAAACTGGAGCTTTTAAAAACAAAAAACCATCAAAAAAAGAATTAGAATTGTTGAATCAACAGCTATACGTTACATTCGCAGAAATTGACCAGTGTGAAAAAGCAATTTATTTTCTAAATTTCATTAATTTATTGTAAGCAATTCATATGAGGTGTGACATTTATAAAAATACGTTTAGCAACACACGGGCACTAGCCTAATAAATGCCACCTACATCATGTCCCCAATCTCATAATTTATTTCTACCAAAAATTTCGGCGCAAAACTTAGCGACGATTTTGTGACAACTTACGCTGTGATCCCGAGTTAAACAAATGAAGGAAAAGAAAAGAGAGAGAATTAACGAGAGAAAAGAAAAATAGTTGAAAGAAAAAGATTGAATTAAATATCGTGTTCCTGAGTTTGAAGAAAATCCCCCATTTTCCTTCTTTTCTCTCCTTAAAAAAATGTGGAACACGATTTTTCCAAGTATCCATCCAAATCCTTTCTTTTCTTTGTTAAGGGCACTCGGGGCGGTCCGTGATGGACCAACCGTGATGGCTGTGACCATCACGACCACCGCCCCCACCATTTAATCACGGTCGCGATAATGATGTCGTGATGGATTTTTGTGACACACATCACAGCCGTAATTCGCCATTCTCTTTTTTTTCCGATCTCAGTCATCATCATCATCATCGCCGACCACCATCCACCATCATCACCACTCATCGTCACCACCTGTCACGACCATCACCACCACTCGTCATCACCACCACCATCAACATCTTCACCACCAGTCATAACCACCACCATCATCACCACCTGTCACCACCATCACCACCACCCGTTATCACCACCACCATTATTGTTTTTAGTTAATTTAAAAAAAGTTTAATGATGAAACGTGAACACCACCACATGGGTTTAGTGATGAAATGTAATGGAATGAGGTGGCACAATATTATTGGGTGTGATATTGTGATGAGTGTCCCATTGTAACCTTTTGTATTTTCATTGATTTTTGTAACCTTTGATAAATAATAAAATCCCCGTTCGTTCGTTTATTTTGGCATTTTCCTACGTTACATTATTTATTTTGTGATCAAAATATGTTGGATACATATTTTAAGTAAACAAAGATTATCAAAATATAAAAAAATGGCTTTTAAAAAAATAATTGCTTGGGCCGGGATTCAAACCCGCGACCCCAGCAGGTTCATCCTCAACAACAAAGATCATCAACCACTACACCATTTGGTGTTTTGTGATCTATTTTAAAACAAATAATACTTACACCCTCTCTAAATCCCTTGGTCAAACCTGCAAAGTCAAAACCCAAACCCATTTGACAATTAAACTCAAATTTACGCGTGTTTCAGCCAAATTTGGTAAAGATTTCGATGGTTTGGAGAACAAGCAAGTAATCCTCGTCGATTACAGCTAATGTTTTGTGCAATTATACGCGCCCCTTTTTAATGTTTGGTCAAAATTTCCAATTCGGCATTAAGGATTGTAAAACTATAAGTTGGACCCTCCTTACTACCTAAGAGTGCCGAATAACATACTATCACTAACTATTCTCCCTTTAATTCACTCAAGATAACCAATTTTGAAGCTTTTTTACTATGGGTTTGACTCGCGTGTTCTTAAACAATCGGTAATGATACAATTCTTTGTTTCTTTTTGTTAATCGGTCCTTGTTCTTCAAAAGCCCCATAATCAATTCGACTATCATAGTTGAATTGATTCGATTAGTAATCGAGGGTTCGTTCTTGATATTTTGGGAAGATAACAAGTCATCGTATCTGTTTATATATAAAGCAAAACGAAACTAATCTGCAGATCAGTTGGTAAACCCACGTGTTGCTTATGTTCGGGCCTGCCGGAGTTTCACGTTCGAGCCGGTCATCCCACAGTTTTATTTAAGGATAATATTTTCAAAACCAAACTATATATACATATAGTCGAATCAAATTCTAACTGTTCTCAGGGTCCAGACCAGTTGGTCTGGGCTTGTGATTTAAAACATCCAAACCGGGTAAGACCCGGGTTCGAATCCCCCCAACAACAACTTTTTTTTGGTTAATATTTTCTTTATATTTTGATATAATTTTGGTTAATAATTCTATAATATATTTAAAGAATCTAATACGATTTATAAATTCTACAAAAATTATTTTGTGTTATATAACTAATAAACTTTATTATATAATTTTTATTTTCGAAAAATTCTTTCATTTAATATTACAAGTTTATTTATAAATAAATTAAAAATTCTAGAAATATCACTAAACAATTAATAAAAATTCTACCAAAATTATTTTAGACTTATAAATTAATAAACTTTATAAAACTAAACTTTCGGAAAAAGATTAAATTAATTATTTTTAATCAATTTATTTTATTTTAATCATAATAAATTCATTTTTCATCATAAAATTATTTTTATTAATCTAGATCAAAAATATTCATTTATAAACTAAAATTTATGAAATTTAATATTTTTGAATATTATTACCATGTTTTGATTAATAAGTTATAATATATTATATATACTTTAATTATGAAAATAATTTTATAAAAATTATTTTCACACTATAATACTTTAGTACAACCACCCTTGATAAAAATTCTACAAAAATCCTTTTTATTTATTTATTTTTTTAATTTTTTCTTTACTTATCATTTAATTAACAATTATTTCAAATTAAACGTCTACCCCCAAATTAGGAACCCTAGAATACCTTTAGACTGGAAAACTTAGACTTTTAAGTTTTCCAACACTTATGTTATTGTCTTAAAAATAGGGTAATACTTGGGAACGTTTGGGCCACCTTTAGACTATTTCAAAGGAATCAATACTTTTGCGAAGGTGAGTTTACATAGCCTCTTTTTACTGTTTTACATTTTTGGGGTGAAACATGTTTTAACATTTTTTTGATACAACAACAATTACTCATACTCATTATGTTGAAACTTGTGGATTCATTTTGACTGTGACAAACCCATCCCCTCGCATAAATTTAGGGGTGATCGAAAATAGTTACACTTTTACTAACTTGCGGGTTAGATCTCAGTCGACACAAGGTTTGATTGTAAAAAAGACGCATTGTTACATGTCGGACTCATACATTAATCATTGTTATATCTTAATTGTGATTGCAACACAAAATATTGTTTCCTATTACATGCAAAAACCTATGTATTCTCACCAACTATTTATAGTTGACCCCCCATCTTTCCAACTTAACAGGTTGAAATTTATACAAATTTTATGTTTTGAAACATTGAGATGTGACCTGTTTTTTGGTTTGAGATGCTATGATGGAATCCTTGAAAAATGTTAGGGTTTACATGTGTTCGTTTTTGGCTTTTATAAGTTTTCTATGGTTAAGCTTCGTGTTTTGAATTACTAATGCTCGATGACGATTTTTAGTTCATCCGATAGAAACGTTTGGGATGTTCATGAGAATGATGATGACATCCAATAACGGGACTGTTAATTTGAAACTTGAAATTGTTGAAGTTGTGATCCATTGTTGAGCTTAGATGGACATGAATTAGGTAATGACGATTATTAGCTCTTAGCATGGCAACTGTGATGATAAAGACAAACGACTAGGGAGTTTGCAGCCATGAGTCTGAGCCAATACTTATGTAATATGTGGTGGTGTGTGGGCTATTAATCTTCATGTCTACTGTTATTTGGAAATTTGAAATTGTTGAAGTAATGATGTATTACTGAGCTTAGATGGTTATACGTGAGTTAGGCGGTGATCATTATTATCTCTTGGCGTAGCAATTATGATGCTCAAAACAAGTAAGAAGGTAATTTGCAACCATGAGTCTGAGCCTATGCTAATATTACACACGTTTAGCCGGAATATTTTTATCAAATGACACCACGTGAAAATCAATCAACATTAACTATCCATTAACCATATACTATTTACTATAATCTCTTTGTGAGTAGTGACGATTTGTGAGTAGTAAAGATGGGTAACATGTTCACTGCTTTAGGGTTTCTTAGTTCAAGTGTATCACGACAATGATGAAACTATTTTCTGAGCCTTCTTTATTATACATGTTTATTTTTACTTCGTTATACTTATGCATATGTATATGTATATGTAGCTTGTGTTTTTTTTTAAATGTCGTCCTCCGGTCAAAATCAAGACATGTTTGAGCGGATCCAAAAGATGTTGGACGATGGCATCATGTCCAATCGTCAGATCGTGCAAAAAATTATCAAGCTAATAAAGAAGGATGCCAACATCCATCAAACCCAAACGAAATTACATGTGGCTATTGATGCACTTTACGCATGTTATGAAGCCTAAAAGGATGTAGAAGAACTAGATTAGACTTAACCTATTATGCCTAGCTTAAAATAATTTTGTAAATTTTATATTATGTTAATATCAATCATGCTATTGGGTCTTTAGATAATTAAGTGTAAATTTTGTATTATGTTAATATACAATCATTCAAGTTAATACTTAAATTTAATACTTTACAATTATCAAGTCTTGTTTCTGTAGCAACGCATAGAGACAAAATACTAGTTAATTGTAACACCCCATTTTGTGAACAAATAAAATATTTAAGAAATTCGTATTGCTGAGTAATGACTAGTATGATTATTTGGCACAGAAGATCTAGTCAAGCTGAGTAATGACTAGCATGATTATTTGGCACAAAATATCCGGTTTGTTGCTTATTCTCCTTCACCAAATAGACCTTCAATTTCCAAAACTCGGGTGCTCCGTCCATCCCATATGGGTTTTTTTTTCCAGTTCTACTACTAAAACAAAAATAGTTTAAAGGGTCAAACTACGTAAATGATGTCCATTATATAAACAAAACATTGGGCCAACCGGAATACTTGCCTTAACGCCTAGGTTGGACGGTTGTACATGCCAATCCTACGATAGTTGTGAATATGCCCCTGCATATACATAGACGGGAGAGTTATCCCGAGAACACTATATATAGCAAGATCCGTTAGAACTAATGAAAAACCTAATCAAAATTAACTTTTTGTAGGTTAAAAAACCCACTAAACCTCCATTCTCAACCACTACCGTAACTTATGGTTACAATCTAATCTATATTTTCAATATAAAAAACCACTACCGTAACATCCATTCCCAACCTCTAATTTGCAGGTATAACACAATCATACAGATAAGCATAGTGTTTAACAATCAACGTGTGGCGTTTCATGTTTAAGGTAGATTTTTAGTTATTTTTTATACAATGTTTGGTGTTTTTTATATTATTGTAAAGCGTGTTAATTTTACATGATGCTTTACCAATTACAAATTTTTAAAGTGTACAAAAATAAAACTAGAGTATATGACTATATGAAAATAAAACAAAATATGAATAAAAAACACCACACTGTAATACAAACCTTCCGGATATTAAACACCATAACTTGGATCTTAATATATGCTTCAAGATGTTAAAACACTATGAGTTGAATCACAACATAATCATTACAGGTTTTAAAACGCCGTGACGTGAATAGTAGTGCGATAATTCTAGATGTTAAAACACCAAACTTTATCATAGTTTATGTGAAATCATGATCACTTTGAAGGTTAAACCTTTATTTTTCAGTTCCCTTCTTTGATTTTTAAGCTTTATGATTGTAGGGTTTGTTGAGAGACAGAGAGAGAGAGAGAGAGAGAGAGAGAGAGAGAGAGAGAGAGAGAGAGAGAGAAGAGAGAGAGAGAGAGAGAGAGAGAGAGAGAGAGAGAGAGAGAGAGAGAGAGAGAGTCTATTATGGATTCTTCCTATTAAGCCGGAAAGTCTTCTCAGATACAAGAAAATGATTCAGTTTCAGAGCCAAAGATCGTAGTTCTCGAACGAACAACCGAAAAGATTCTGGAGCATCCTTAGGAGTCAGTATTCTTCCTCCAAAGATTATAGTATCAAGTACTTCCTAGAGAGCTCTAATATGATCAGATTTATAAGTAAGCGTTTCTTGTAAAATATAAGCAACGCCAATCCCTTCTAAAGCCCAAACCTCCATTTCTCCTACCCGCTGCCCCCTTCTTGGCCCTTCCTTTAAGGGGTTGTTGTGTAAGACGTGAATAACGCCCATGGATTTTATCATCACATTCATGGGAGAGAGAGAGAGAGAGAGAGAGAATTTACATGAAAAAATGAGAAATAATGGGGAGACTTTTAAAATAATTAGTCATTTTACTCTTATACTCTTAAAACATATAATTAATTAATTTAATTATAACACTAATTACAAATTTGTCATCCATTTAATCTCAATTACCATCCATCTATAAATCTAATGGTTCAAAACACTTATTATCCTTCTCACAAAAAACACCCTTTGTACAGAAACCCTATCATATATATATTTAATGCGCCTACATATACATACACCGAAGGGAAGAGCTATAAGAGGTAGTTAAAAGAGACTAGTTATAACTTGCTAGTCACACTTCTTGAGTTTGTTGGAAATATCGGAACTAATACTCAACATTTTAGGAGAGTGTTTAAGATTGCTAATTTGATGTGTGCGATCAAGATTGATATATAAAATACAAGAACATGTTTTGTTTTAGTGAGTTGTTGCTAAGATAAAGCCGTCAACATTGTTGGGCTTCTTCTCCATATAAACCCTACCCCGCCATCATCCTTCTTCATCCGATCAGCTGCATTCTCTCGACACATAAACACAAGGCGGACATGGCGTTTTTCGGGTGGTGTAGATTTGTAGCTTCTCTTCTCAATGCTGTTCTGCTCTTTCATACATTTTCTTCTGCTCAAACAGGTACAATGTTTTTACTGTTTTTGCAATCTATGTACTTAACCCTTTTTGTTAATGTTCTGTGAAGATCATATAAATTCTTTGAGTTCCAAATGTTTTAGTTGTGCTAGAAATAACGTTTTAACTTGATGTTTAATGATGAAGTTATTTATTTCGTGGATTACCAACAAAACAAATGTTAAGAATACGTTACAATATTGTCAATTGTCAATATGTAATATATAGGTAAGTAAATTATGTCATAGTTATCTAACATTTTAAATGAATCAATATAGTTCGAATTGTATCAATGCAAACACCTAAATTGTACTTCATGAAGTTTTTATATATAAATCCACCCGACTAATCCTTCTGACTCAACTAAAATGACTTGTTTTTATTACATCACCAAACTCATTTGATCTCCTTATTTTCTCACATTAGAATATTTAATATATAACTAATTTTTAGAAAACCTTAAAAACCATTTAGACACTTGTAACAATTTTTTGAATTTCTCACATAACACTGTTTTTTAAATCCACTTTTCCTTCTTCAAAACATGTGATTATCATTATCACTAAATTTGATTAAAAAAAAAAAAACTAAAATACGTTATTTTTATTTTTTTGCATAGAAGTCACTCAATAACTTTTTATACATAAAAAACCAACATTCTAATGGTTTTGTCACATAAAAATCCCTCAACGATTTTTTGAACATTAGAGTCATTTCACATGTTAAATTTGAACAATATTGTGACAAAATATAAACAACTTAGAACCGGTATAGGTGTCCAATGGTTCTTTTCGACTCATTCAAGTTATCCGTTTCCTTTTGGACAGTTTGAAATTTTATGAGTTAAACTAAAAACCAAAGCACAAACCACATTCAAAATCGGGCTTGTTTTGGTTTCAACCAACCAAACCGAGTTCATTTTATTGGTTTTATTCTGATAAATATATAGTAGGGTTTATTCGAGTTATTCAGTTTATTAATTAGGCTATATATAACCGAATGCATTTTAGGTTGTAACGGTTTTCGTTTCGGTTTAATCATGTTCGGTTCTGTGACAATGATCTATTAATTTTCAAACATGTCTTAGGATGAAACAAACCTCATATAGCATGTTGTTATACAAAATGTCATGATATTGTTCAATTTTAATATGTGAAGCACTTTAATGTTCAAAAACTAATGTAAGATTCTTACGAGACAAAACATAAAGTATATTGGTTTTTTTATGTGAAAAAAATATTAACAGACTTTTATGATAAAAAATCAGGAAATATATTAGTTTTTTTATAACATTTACCGTTAATTTTAGTAATGTATAAATCATCTTTTAATTATATCTCTATTTCTAGTGTTGCATATTTGGATATATTTAATATAAAGCTAATAAATATAGGTTACTTTCGGTTCTATTAATTTAATAATATACTAGTTTTAGAAATTATATTACCAGAATAAATAAATGGGTCCATTTTTATTTATTTCCAACTGTCTTTCATTTCATATTCAATGAAAACCTACTAAGTACTAACCACTTTAATAGATGGTTTCGGTGTTTATTGTATTTCACCAATAGATAACCACATGCTCTAGATTTTTTTGATACATGTCCTATCATTTTTCATTTATAAAACTTGAATAAACATTTATATAATATGAATAAATAATATTCTGTACAAACAATTAACGAACTTCCACATCACCATAGAGAATATAAAAATAAGAAGACTACATTATTATTATTGAAGTTATAAGTATTTATTATCTGATACTGTAATCCCTTTTTGTATGATATAATTCTAACACGTTAATTGTCACATTGTTTTACTATGATAACCTTATTGAACTTTTGAAAGTAACGTTTAATTTGTTTAATTTTTTTAATCCGTATCACAGATCCAGGGTACACGTTCATGCACCAAGCAACAACAGCTCCAACAGTCGCATACTACGATTACATAATTGTTGGTGGCGGCACAGCAGGTTGTCCGTTAGCCGCCACTCTCTCTCAGAACGCCTCGGTGCTCCTCCTCGAGCGCGGTGACTCGCCGTACGGGAACCAAACATAACCGACTTAGCCGCATTCGGGTCCGCCCTGTCCGACCTATCCCCAACTTCCCCCTCCCAACGCTTTGTCTCGGAGGACGGAGTTGTCAGCGCGCGTGCCCGTGTTCTCGGTGGCGGAAGCTGCTTGAACGCGGGGTTTTACTCCCGAGCGGTCATGATTATGTTCGGCTCGCGGGTTGGGATGAGAGGTTGGTCAACGAGTCGTATCAATGGGTTGAAAAGGTAGTGGCATTTCAGCCGCCATTGAAGCAATGGCAATCCGCGGTGAGAGACGGGTTAGTGGAGGCTGGTATACGGCCGTATAACGGCTTCACCTACGATCATGTATACGGTACAAAGGTTGGTGGCACAATATTTGACCAAAATGGTCATAGACATACCGCAGCAGATTTGCTTCGGTATGCTAAACCAAGTGGACTCACCGTGTTACTCCACGCCCCCGTTCACCAAATACTATTCACAACGCGAGGTACGCGTGTAATTTTTTATTACGAATTAAGAGTAGATTAAATTGTCGTTAAAAATGAATTAAATTTTATAAATAATATCTCATGTCCTATTTTGTTATATCACATTTAGGAAGTACAAGGCCCAAGGCCCATGGAGTGATCTTTGCAGATGCAAATGGGGTTAGCCACCGGGCTTACTTAAAGAGACGGTCCACTAATGAAATCATAGTGTCTTCTGGCGCCCTAGGAAGCCCACAACTACTAATGATGAGTGGAATTGGCCCAAGAAAGCACCTTGAAGCCCACAACATAACAGTGGTTTTGGACCAGCCCATGGTGGGCCTTGGAATGTCCGATAACCCAATGAATGCGGTGTTCATCCCCTCTCCTCAGCCCGTTGAGGTTTCTCTCATTGAAGTCGTCGGTATCACTCACAACGGAACCTATATAGAGGCTGCTTCTGGTGAAAACTTTGCGGGTGGAGCTCGAACTCAAGATTATGGAATGTTTTCTCCAAAGGTAATAATACTCTTCACAATTGGGCCTTACTTAGGCCTATATAGATAATGGGCTTTCTAACTCTTGAAAGTTACATTAGATTGTGGGATCATGACTTAATAAAAACTTGTGTGCTCTAAATATATTTATTTGTTTAACTTTCAGATTGGGCAACTCTCAACAGTACCACCAAAACAAAGAACACAAGAGGCCATAGACAAGGCAGTAGAGGTCATGCAAGCACTTCCACAAAGCGCTTTCGTGGGCGGGTTTATTCTAGAGAAGATTATGGGCCCAATCTCAACGGGCCATCTTGAGCTTACAACACGTAACCCAAATGACAACCCATCGGTCACATTCAATTATTTCAAGGACCCTCGCGACTTACAAAGATGTGTTGATGGGATGAAAATCATTGAGAATGTGATCGAATCTAACGCATTTTCATCATTTAGATTTGATTCTTTATCTATAGTAACCCTTCTCAACATGACCGCGAGTTCACCAATAAACTTACTCCCCAAACACGCCAATGCGTCAAGATCTTTAGAACAATTCTGTAAGGACACTGTGATGACTATATGGCATTTCCACGGCGGGTGCATCATGGATAGAGTGGTGGACCACGATTATAAGGTTATCGGCATAGATTCTCTCAGGGTCATTGACGGGTCAACTTTCCGTAACTCCCCGGGAACTAACCCTCAAGCCACAGTTATGATGTTAGGAAGGTAACAAAATTACTTAATATATGTATATACTAACTTTATAATAACTTATATAATATATGTGGCTATTAATGTATGTGAAATGTGGTTGTTGTTGTTGATATGTAGGTACATGGGTGTTAAGTTGATGCGTGAGAGACAGGCAACCAATGGGGCATAGTGATATTAATAATCGTTTCATGTTTTAAAGTTTAAAGTATTGTATGATTTTATGTTGCTTTTGAATTACTAAGAACCATGTACACCTATATAGGCACATGCTAAACTTATTATTTTTGTGTGGGGGTCCTGAAATAAATCATTAGTAAGTGGAAGACTATGAAAAAAGTGTTGAAAGACTATAGAGATGACTTGCCTTGCCGGCCATTATAGAAAATTCTCTCATATTAATGCAAGTATAATACTCAATAATTTGTTGTATAATAAGACCATGCAATTTTAAAAAGAAAAAGGTAACATTTATGGAAATATATGAAAAGCAATGTTTTTATAACTGGATCAAGAAACCAACCGTCTTATGGGATTACTAGTCGGATCACTTTTAAAAGAAAAACGGGTAAAGCTATAAATAATTTAAGAAAATAATATCATCAATCAATCTCAATTAATATATTAAACTTGTTTATCTATTGTAGATTTGTGATTTCAACAAAAAAAAAAAAAAAAAAAAAAAAATAGAAGTCTAGTGTTGATTGATGTTTAAATAAAAAAACATTACAAATTACATCAACAAAAATTTGAAGTCCGAAATAAATAAAATATGGAGTCCGAATTGGGTAAATGAGTTCTTAAGAAAAAATATATATATATATATATATATATATATATATATATATATATATATATATATATATATATATATATATGAAATCCAATCTAATCACCTGGTTCGGTTTGACAGTTCAACCGATCTGACTAGTAATCAGCCGGTTCAAAACGTAAGTGCAAATTTAAATAAACCGAACTTGTTATGTATCCGGTTCGAGGTCATGGTCAAATCACAAGAACTATACTTAAAGGACAAAACAACTTTTTGGGTAACTAATATGAACCACTTCATGGTGATAGTGGAGGACTGCATTTGGGACCATTTCTACGTAAAATACAACCATACATGTTGTTATCTTCATCACCAATAAGAATCGGTCAAAACAATTTTTCTACATGACTAATCAAACCATATAATAATAATAATAATAATAATAATAATAATAATAATAATAATAATAATAACAATAATAATAACAATAATAATAATAATAATTTATATTATTATTATTATTATTATGGAATTTTCTTTCTAAATATAGTAACACATAGAGAAACATTAGCTGTATTTATGTGAACAACTTATTTAAAACGATATAAACAATACAACATTGTGAAGAAAAGCAAGACAAAACATGAGCTGTTGATTTACAATCATTTATAAACCAACAACCACTTCATCAACAAGAAGATTCACAACATAAAGAATGACTTCCCCTTGTTTTCGACGTTGCTGCCCGAATCAGGAACTCGGGCAGCCAGGTGACTCGGAGCAACAGACCCCAAGTCATCAGTCCAGGTACGATTTCATTGCCGCAACCGCGGTTTCTCTTTATCCAAACACGCATTTCACTAACCATGAATCTATACCAACTCTAGACCAATGTTTTTCTAACATGTTACGCGCTTACCCGAACTATTCGGACACTGACCGGCTGACCGAATCCGCGATCAGGAATATTACCAACTGGCTCTAATGAACCATGTGTGTCTAGACTACAATGGTCACGGGCTATATTCGTATTCGCAACAGTTACATTCTAATGCAAGTTTTTTTTAACATTATATACAAATCAGTGAACTTGTATTTACAAATAACAAGAGGCGGTCAAGAGCCCGAATTCGAAGGTATTATCAAGGAAAGGATCTTTAGATTCATGAACATTTCATCAGATGATTATTCTTTGGTGTTTACAGCTAACCAAATGTCTGCATTTAAAGTGTTGGCGGATTCCTACCCGTTTCAAAACAAACCGCAACCTTCTGACCGTGTATGATCACCAGAACGAAGCGGTCGATACGATGATCGAAAGCTGTCGAAAGAGATCGGGTCGGGTGGATTCGGCTGTGTTCTCATGGCCCAATATGAGAATTCAGTCGAAAAAGTTGAGAAAATCGATTGTGACAAAGAATAAAAAGAAGAAAAAAAGAGGACTTTTGGTTTTCCCCGCTTCAATCGAAAGTTACGGGGTGTAGATACTCGTATTTATGGATGAGTTTAGCGCAAGCGAACGGGTGGCATGTTTGTCTTGATGCCAACCGCGTTTGGCGCTAAAGATATGGAGACATTCGGGCTGTCGCTTTTCCAGCCCGATTTCTTGATTTGTTCGTTTTATAAGGTTTTTCGGGGAAAACCCGTCGGGTTTCGGGTGTCTTTTTGTTAAAAAGACACGAGCATCCGTGCTCAAAAACGAGTCTATGGTCACGGGGTTGGTTAGCATTGTAGAAGCTTCTAACCGACCGTTATTCCTCGATTCGAGCAGTGTGGACCGAGGGAAAACGGTTTGTCTTATCGTCGTCGTCATCGCCGCCATCGCCATCGACGGTTTCGAAACAAGAAATATTGGAAATACAAGAGATGGGAGAAATAAAAGAAGAAAATAAAGAATTATCATTTTTTGAAGTTTGGAAACATGACTTGACCGTTGACCTAAAAGAAAAGTCAAAGACAAACGAAGCGAGTAGTAGCGGGGTTAACTCGGGGTGTCGAATTTCGCGGGTTAGATCACGCCGATTCGGTGGGTTTGGTATCGATAAGTAGTAGGGTACGGTACTTGGTTAACTGGCTAGTGAATGCATTTGGTAGTTTAAAACACCCGCACCCCGAAAGCGGGTCCCTTTGGTTAGGATTTACGGGCCGAAAGTGAGGGTGAACCGCGCCCCGGTTGTGGCTTTCAACGTGTTTTGATTGGAAAGGCGAGAAAGTCGAGCCGACACTCGTACAGAAGTTGGCGGATCGACACAACATTTCTCTAAGTTATGCGGTTTTGAAACATGTTAGTTTTGTGGACAAAAGTAGTGAAGAAAGGGAGAGGGTAGTAGAGGTAAAAAGCATGGAGAACGAAGGGCAAAATAGTCCGTTGACCAGAAAGAAAGAGAGAGTTGACTTTGGGTACCTGTAGTGATGGCTACAATTGGTTTTTTTGACAAATTTTGAGGATGTTTTATAGGGGTTTGGGCGTTTGTGTCACGGTTTTTGGATGCTGATTTTGTGGAGAAAGAGAGGTGGAGATATATGGGATTAATCAGACAACTATTGAAGTGTAGGTTTAGAGATTTTATTCATTTTTTATGTTCATTTGTCAATAAAGTTACCATATTTAAGACCACAAATGGCAGTAGGGGCGGACCGAGCTTATACTCAGGGTAGCATGCATTATCTCTCAACTTTGCCGGAAGTGTAAAATTAGTGTAATTTTTGTCTTCTTCATTTTATGTAATAGGATACCTCTGAGCAAATATTATGATACCTCTAGGCCTAGAAAAAGATTACGCTAACCCCTGAACTTTTCTTTAGATCCGCCACCCAATAGTAGGTTATTTAAAGCTATAGATTAAATAAAGTTGGATCAATCTTATAAAAACATAAAGGTTTAGGACTTGGGAAATTCTATGGGAGATTGTATTGGATAATTTACTTTTAAAGAAAGCCCATGATTTCTAACTGGGCTCCAGTTGTTTGATATTGGGCTGGCTTGTATAAAGTTGAAGAATCATCAAGCTTTTGTAATAAACAGGCTAAAGTGGAACCCAACTCAAATAAGTTTGAGGCCCACTTTTTTAACTTACTTGTTTTGTTTCTAGGTTTAAAAAAAAAGTGTGTCATGTAGCAGTGGGCTTTCACATTTTACACTCCTAAAGTGATTTTGTGATTTTGTGGTGTGTGAAATATGAGCATGTTATCCAATGATTGTTTATTGTTATTTTATTTATTTAACAGTTTAATTTGTAATTAGATATTAAAATAATATAAAAAATAGAAAGAAAAAAAAAGACATTTTTAAATTATATTTTATATTTAAATTAACTAACTATACATAAAATTAAAATTAATTAAAGTTAATATAACAACTCACTTCGGGTAGTGGTTGGTGACTTGGTTCGTAATAGGAATGTCTCACCTGGCGGCATTGTATTGTTTTTAGGGTTGTTCACGAGTCGAGCCGAACTGGGCGGACCTTTGCTCGTGCTTGGCTCATTTACAAACCGAACCGAGCCGATCGGCTCGTTTACAAATCGATCCGGAAATCGAGCGAGCATTGTTCGAGCGCACATTTTTTCGAGCGAGCATCGAGCGAGCGATGGGCGACGAGTGTTTTCGGACAGCGATAAATTTGGGATGTTTCCTTTAATATTCTCGTTGCCTAGTGATGACTGTGGTTCGACTGTTCGAGAATGAGACTCTAGTTGAGGCCAGTGAGGTGATGAGGCTCGCGTTGTGACGAAGGTTGATAGCTGGAGATGATTGATGGTGGACAACTAATGGGAATATGAAGTCAAACGTGTTTTTTTTCACAACTTAGGGTTTTACAATTAAACTTAGTGTTAAGTTATCATCGGGTTGATTGGGCCAATAACTATAAATACTAGTGGGGTGCCCGCGCGTTGCGGCGGGAGCACAACATTTACTAAAACAAGCAACAACAAAAATAAATATATGATGATAAATGCAAACAAGGGTATGACACGTATCATATGGAATTGTTGCCGATTACATGAGACAAAGAAGGACATCTTGACTCATCATGAAGGCTTGGCACGATTACCAAGCTTCGATATGAGTGTATGTTTTGGTTGAGATATAGTAAAGGTTGGAAACGATAAATTTTGTCATCTCTTATTATTGTTTTTAAATTTTGTGGGTATCCTTCCTGAATACATTATAATATAGTATAGATATAGAGATAGATATAGAGATAGATATAGATAAAATCATATTATGAATTCTCTATGTTTAACTCTTATAGTCATGTATGTACAATTATTGTCCACGTCAGTTGAGGAAAAAAAATTAACCATTGTATCTTCCACAAGTAAGAGGAAAATTTAAACTATTGTATCTTTCACATCTTTAGTTACTACTAAAGATGTATTGTCTTTTTTGCTTTGAATGATATGGTTTTATTGTTTTAAGTTCAAATTATTCAATTAAACTAATGGCTCGATTATTACGAATTTATTTTTGATCTATTTTTGGCATTTTTTATTTTAACTCTCATGTTTGTAAAAAATAAACGTAGTTCATTCATTGTGTTTATAGACATTGTTTAGGTTCAGAATTATTCAACTTAAACTACCGGCTTTATTGTTACGAATTTATTTCCATTCTATTGTACATTTTTCATTTTAACTCTCATGTTTACAAAACATACACATAGTTCATTCATTATTTTACTCTACAAGTACGTCGTAAGCTTCCACCATTCCATGCCATATTTATTTCTCATTTTATTATAAAAAGTTAAATGACATCGCCTGTTTAAATAATTAAAAATATATAACATTGATTAATCGGTCCATATTTAAGTCATTGTCCACAATATATGACATGTAATGAATGAGTGTCTTTTGTCATTTAACATGGCATGTCCTTGAAATGAAAAATCTTTGAACTTAATAAAATCAGCCAAAATAAAAAAAGACCATCATCATGTATAATGTAGTTAACTTAATTATGCCTTAATAATCATAAAAACACATTCTTACAATCATGTTTATCAAACTAATCACACACAATTTTAACAATAACCTAAAATAACTCTAAATCTGTGTAGTGACAGAAAACGATAACCAGTCATAAATTAAAACAAACGTAAACAACTAAACAAATGAAAAAAATAGATTCAAATGATTGTAGAATTCATGATCATATAACCATTTTCACTAACAAATTCAATAACTTGATAATTGAAAATCTAGATTAACACAGTATTGGTACCTGCAGCTGCTGCTATGAAGGAATAGGAGAAACAACAGAGTTGGTAGATTGAGATGTATATAATAACAACACAATATATGGCCACTATTTATAGGGTTCTAATAGAAGGTCTAGACATAAATAAGATAAAAGGGTTAGGAACATGGATAGTCACTAATAAGTAATAAGTAATAACTTATAAAGGAGTTAGAAACATGGATAGTCACTAATAATAACTTTATTCTTTTATAATCAACTTAATTGTTAATGTAAAAAGACAACTTCACCCCTTTACTACCTTCATTAAGTTATTATACCATAAGCATAAAATGTTGTATTTACTTAACTTTGATTGATATCTTTCCTAGATACTTTATAATATAGTATAGATAATTGTATATATGCATATATTGAGTCAAACCCAATAGAGTGGCATGTATAAAACTATAAATATAAATGCAATTAATGTGTATATATATAATTATATATATAATAAATTAATAAAACTTATATCGAGCCGAGCGAACCTTTGCTCATGCTTGGCTCGTTTACAAACCGAGCCGAGCCGATCGGCTTATTTACAACCGAGCAGAAAATCGAGCGAGCAATTTTCGAGCAAATTCCGAACGAGCGGCGAGCGATCGGCGAGCGCCGAGCGTTTTGAACAGCCTAATTGTTTTATGGGTGAAAATGTGAAATCAAAGTCGGGGCAATAGAAGTCTTTGTTTTTTTTTTTTTTTTTTTTGAACGGCAAATTTTATCACACCTTAATTCCACCTCACCTTGTATTTGTAAGGATTTGAACCCACAACCTTACATTCTTAAGGGGGACACCATACCACTAGACCAAGAGATCATGGGTAATAGAAGTCGTTGTTCATTGTGAAAATGGAGAATTTTGAAGTTAGAAGGGAAGTTGGGTGATTTTTGTATAATTTTTTTTTATTATAAATTTGTCGGTTTATATAAATTTGAATTTTTAACAAATTTTTTGTATATGGGTTCCATTGCCCATCGGTCAACTTGGCATACCTCCCAACTCATGCGACGGTCACGTTCTTCCCCTTCACGGATCAGCCCCACAACTCCATTTGGCAATGCTCTGCACCTACTAAGGTGGCACTCCATAGCGCCCCACAACATATAGTCTAAGTGTAAACCTCGACTGTTGAGTAGAGTTGGTGTTAATTGTGTTGGGAGGTGGGTTTGGATAGTTGAAATCAAATGTGACATATACATAATTGATAATACATTGTATGTATATGTTTTAAAGACATTAGCAGTAAAACTACACCCACTCAAATTTGTGTCACGTTTCATGCTCATCTATGAATGTGAGTCATACCTCGTGACTTATTTTAAGGACGATTACATGAATTCAAATAAACTTTTTTTCTTTGTAATTGGTGTTCTCTTTTAACTATTTTTTGTTTTTTATCTATCAAACACAATTAACAATACTAGGTTTATATATTAGTGTGAAATTAGTGGAACCAGATAAAAATAACTAAGAACGGGAAGTAAGAGCATTCACATATCATTTGATTACCTAAAAACATCACTTTATGCTATTCCTTATCCTTCCTTATACCTTATTCATATATTTTAAAAGAAAACTAAAATGGATTTTAGTATTTGTGAAAAATCAAAGTAAAGGGTTACATTTTTATGGATAATAAATGGAATGTGGGAAAGTTCAAAAAAATGAGAGGTAAGTTTATGGAATAGTGCTTTTTAGTTAAACTAATGGGTTGGTCCGCGCGATGCCGCGGGTGTCATCGGTGTTTTTTATAAGAGCACAATCCAATAGACTTTGGTCTAAACATGCACCCAAGACCAAGAAAAATAAAAATAAACAGTTGTCTCTAACTGTAAATCTATAATTTATAACTTATAAAAAAATTGAATGTAATGGAGGCCTAAGAAAGTCATTTTAATGACATGACATTCAAGGAGACATTCTCCTCCTTGAGTGTCATGTGTCATGTCATGTGGCAAATTAAAAATAAATAAATAATAATATAAAACCTAATCAACTAAATTTAAATTGAGTTATTTTAGGAAAAAAGAATTTAAAAACAAATTTAAACGTTAATATATTTTATATACGATATTTTTTAAAGAAAAAGGTTACACCAAATTAACGAGCGTTTTATTATCTTTCCAACGAGTACCATAGTTCTATATAAAAAACGGAGAAAAAAACAACTATTTTTTGTGGGGTTTCGTTCATACAAGAAAAAAACACAAAGTGTTCAGGTTATTCATTAATAATGTTTTTTTCTTTTAAACCATGTTCTTATCTACGATGTTAAAATTCAGCTCAATCGCCATGCTTTCATTGAAATTTTACTCTTTTAAAGATGCATAGGTATGCTTCATCAAGAGAAGCTAGGAGAAAAGAATCGCGCAACACTGCAAAACATGGTGTCACCTTATAGCAAGGTTATTTTTTTTATTTATTTAATTACAAGGGTAATAATTATTACTATTAGTATTATATTATTAGAATTGTTATATTTTTCAACTCAGGACGCTCCCGGTATAAAAGCTAGTAAATTATAAAAAAAAAAAACAACCTTCTCCAACACATCTATCAAGCTTGGCCTTCTATCTGTAGAGAGGCAACTCGCTTGGCCTTCTATTCCAAATTTATTGAGAACCAACGATTGCCCATGTTGTCAAGCTTATCAAACTCATGGTTATTACTACTTACAGGGGTAATTTGGTCATTAGACAACATCCTTTTTTCTACCTCTTTTCCTAGTATTTGCTTAACCCAGTTCTACATACAAAAAAAAAAGACTCTTTATGATAGTTAACATGGCTCACGGACTGTCATAAATGATAAAGACAAGAGTATCATTTACTACTTATAACAGGTAATTTGACCCATTCCTTTCTTTTGATCGGCAAAGAGTCACTTTTATATCACCCGAATCAAAACATGTACAGAGGTGTGGTCTAGCAAGGTTCTAGACACAAACCAAAAAAACCAGTTCACCTAAACATCCTATTGTTCAAACCAAAAATCAAAACATAACAGAACAGAAGTGCTGAATCAAGTGATTGGAACCTAAAAACTTTTCCATTTTTCCCAAGTCCACCCAGGTTGCTTTGATTTGTGGCTGACCCAGTTGAGTGCAATCGCTTGAATTTCGGCAAAGATCCCGTCTAAACTCACCCTTTTCCCTTGAAATATTGCAGCGTTCTGATTCTTCCATCAGGCTGATGCCAGAATAATGACGCGAATCCATCTTCATTTGGTTGCAATCGCATTAACATGCTTGTGAATGTTCATTAAATCCCTCATAGTGAAAGCAAATATTGGAGATATCCCGCACCACGAACTAACCTTATGCCACATCCAAGCAGCCACGTAGCATGATGTTAACAAGTGATCTGCGTCCTCTTCAGCGTTTGCGCAAAGTTTACACATAACCGACCCAGAAATCATTTTTCTTCTGTGCAGCCCCTTCATCGTAGGCAGCCTGTCTTGTTCGGCCTTCCAAATGAAAATAGAAACCTTCTTCGGTACTCCCTTAACCCATTCAAACGGATAATACGGTGTAGTGTATCTTGACAGCAGATTTCCGCAAGATGACACAGAGAATGTACCATCCGCAGACCCATCCCAATGTAGTCGTCAAAGAGGTACCTGCAATCAGTGCAAAACACTGATGCACCTGCAACAGTGGTATTGTTGACTCAAGTTTTGGTCTCCCATTTTCTTTTCTTTTGCACCTGCACTTGTAGCTTTTTTAAACAGTTTCCGGAACACTAAAAAAAAAAAAAAAAACTATTTGGTCTCCCATTTTCTTTTCTTCTGCACCTGCACTTGTAGCTTTTTTAAACAGTTTCCGGAACACTAAAAAAGAAAAACTATTTGAATATATAAAACATCAATTAGGGTTTAATTTGATCATATAAAACAAAATCTATGATATCAATAGAATTAAACCTAAAGGTTAACAACAAAACAAACTATAACGAACATAAAGATCATCGAATCCGTTAAATAGAATATAACGATACCTTGCCAAAATCGAAGTTGAAGTCTGCGATTGATGATGATTTATTAATGATTGCCAAATACTCCAATTGATGATTGTCGGTTGATGTACGTTGTTTGAGAATCAAGAGTCGCTAAGAAGAAAAAACAAAGAAGAAGTGTGAAGATGCAGGGCTGGTTGTGGATACATCTTTTATGCCATATTACATTTTCCTATTTTAATTTTCACAATATATCAGTTCATCTCTAAACAAAACATAATGGATCAGCACACATTGAATATGTTCATTGCATTTGTCTCTTAATTTTTGACCTACTACAGATTACCACACAGTCTCTTTTAATATGTTCACTGCATTTGTGGTCTAACAATTTAGTAAGTAAAAGATTAAAGGAGGTACGATTTTACCTAATAGTGAATTAGTCAATTATTCAAAAGAAATCTGCATCATGCACTTGCACTGCTTCTGGTCAGTAGACAATAGTTGATATTTATACTTCTAATCACTCGAGTTATTAAGGAAAAATCGATGATGTCAAGTGTTGTGTAGCAGTTACCTTGATAATTCGTACACCAAACCATGTTCCTAATTCTCTGTGGTAGCTTCTAAGAAATGGAATTGTAGCAACAAAATCTATCCATACGATGACCCAAATTAGGTTTAAAGGCTACAATAAAAATTAAGGAATCACAATAAAAGACCAACCTTTAACCTACCAACAGAAGGCGACGGTCGATTGCGAGAATGTGCCGGCAGACGCTGAACGCAAAGTGGCGACGGAAACAGTTGCCAGGTAATGGCTACAGCTTTTGCGGTAGCTCTGTCGTTTGTTTCTCCATCAATTTATGGTGGAAGCAGTAGAAGAAGGGACTAAAACTAATGTCTGCAATAAGAGAAATTGAATGAGAGAGTTAAAGTGGGAGTCTGTTAGTCTGGACATAAGGGCAACCATGGGAACTAAGGTTAGTATTGTAAATTTGCTATGATATTGTAAAGGAGTAGGTGGGTTAAATGTCAATATTACCCTCCTAAGTGTCTTAATTGTCACCAACATCCCTATAATACCTTAAATTTCCTGCTTAAATATGTTGTACATGTTGCTTCTTGAGTTGTACGGAAATGAAAATGACTATGCTAGCCATCACTCCTCCTTTATAATGTACTAGTGGGTTGGCCCGCGCGATGCCGCGGGTGTCATCGGTGTTTTTATAAGAGCACAATCCAATAGACTTTGGTCTAAACATGCACCCAAGACCAAGAAAAATAAGAATAAACAGTTGTCTCTAACTGTAAATCTATAATCTATAACTTATAAAAAAAGAATTGAATGTAATGGAGGCCTAAGAAAGTCATTTTAATGACATGACATTCAAGGAGACTGTCACACCCTCAAATTACCACTTGCGGGGTTTTACCGCGAGGCGCATGACAAACCAGGATCCAAGTCAACGATCACAATAAACAACTCTATATGAAAAGCGTAAAACCATAAACAACGATTTTTATAAGCGGAAGCATTTAAGAAGCATTTAATCAACTATGCTATCATCCAAAGTATTCAAAACACTTTTTATTACAAAACGTGCAACTATGCCTAGACGCCAATGCAGACCCGTGCGCCTAGTTCCATTTGTTGCTACCTTAGCGACCTGAGAAAAACATGCCAAAATATGTCAACATATAATGCTGGTGAGTCCACAGGTTTGTTCAAAATGTTATCAAGATGTTACCAGAATGTTACCATGTCCATACTATATCCATGTTACCAAGTACGCTAGCTAGGCGTATGTTCTGTTACTACTACGATTGGAAAACCATTACTAGACTGTTACCATGTGTTCAGCCCGATGTGTTGTAGCCATGCTACGAGTGTTACCAGTTCGAGAAAATATGCACCCGCCCGGCCCTCCAAGCCGTCGAGTGGGGTTTGTCAAACCCAATAGATCTATCCACATTTCCCCCGTTGTGCATCCCCGCACATTCATGGTTTCCCCGGGACTTTAAAAGATCGTATAGTACACAAGTTTAAAACCATAGTATGACATATGTTACCAAAATAGTTTAGTGCATGTTTTCTCCCCCAAAAGTTAAAGCAGTAAAAGTGGGGCCATGAACTTACCTTAAATAGCGTTCTTCGGTTATAAGTAAAGATGTTAAGCCCTTGATAATCCCTCTACCGGAGATCTATCAAAATGTTCACATAAGTGTTCCGACTAATAACCATAAGGTTATCTAGTCCCCGATTGTCCAGATCGTAACCAAGTATGTTTTAAAACGTGTTTTAAATGTTTAACCGACACACTAGACCGACCCGACATCCCGTTGGTGACCCATTACCCTAACTAATCAAGTACACATAGATTACACGCAAGGTTCAAGCATAAAACACTTAGTTTGTATCAAAAATCTCATTTCTGCATCAGAACGATCGAACCAGTCAGTTTTAAGTCTCCTTCGCCCGTTTTCAGTCTCCTTCGCCCGTTTTACATTTCGTTCGACCTTTTGATGCCTCCTTCGCCCGTTTTACCACGTTCGCCCAACAAAAACCCAGGTTCGACCCTGGATTCCCTCCTTCGCACCTTCGATCGGTCGAAGGAGTCCAGGTTCGCCCATGTTGTGCAAATTTTCCTAAAAACGCTTCAAACACATTCAAAACGACTCGAAACATCATCAAACACAGCAGTCAAGCATGAATAACTTATCCCTACAAAACCCCACGATTTCCCCCAATAATACGTCCATTTCAACCCTTTCTAAAATGGTAAAGATTATGGAAACATCACTTTCATGCATGAATAATTTACCCAATTTGGAAACTTTTGAAATCGATTCATATTCAACTTGAAATGCTCAGTTTGTCGAGTGTTCGATCTTTTCTTATCAATTCTATTGATCATAAATATCATGCATCAAGTCTAGATTCGTTAAACCCCCCAAATACCCATAATATCATCATATCCAAATGCTAACCCTAAACAACAATAATCTAGCATCAATAACAATCCTATATCATGTTTCTATCATGGATACAGCAGCAAATCATTGAACAACACGTAACACCACATAATACACAATTTACATATGTTTAATACCATGAAAATCTATGTTAAATGATAATGTTTTGATTTAGAAAGATGTTTAAAAGGTTTTTAATCATAAAAACAACCTTAGAACAGATCCGGACAATTAGGGCTAGATGAAAACGAATTAAAATGCTTTTAAAAAGGTTTAGGATTAAGAACACACCTTGGATTCTTGTTCAGATGTTGTAGATAGGTTAGATTATGAAAAAGAAGAGCAAAAACTCCTTCCTTAGTGATTAAGATCGTTTGAGAGCGTTTTGGGACGGTTAGGGTTTGTGAAATGATGAAAAATGACAAAGGTTGGTTATTTATACTAATCCTCCTTCGCCCCAACTTAATGGTCGAAAGTGGCCTCCTTCGACCCTTCCACAGGGTCGAATGAGCCCTGTCCTGGTTGAAAGGAATTCTTTCAATTTCACTCCCAGGTTCGCCCATTTACAAAGGGTCGAACCAGGCACAATGTTCTCCTTCGACCATTCGAAGTGGTCGAACCAGAACTCATTTTTAACTAGTTTTGCAGTTTGTCGTGTTTAACGCATTCTAACACAGCTTAACACATAAGCATGTATCCTTAATCTATATTTAACATATTTAAGCATAGATAATCATTTACACATCATATAAACACATCTATGTATATAATCCACCACACGACCCATAATCTACACATATACTTAATTAGTTCATGCAATGTCACCAACAACGGAACCCGGTACTAGTGTATTACCAAAACGACTCCCAATGATCCTCCAGATCATTGTACCCTGGACAATCCTAACTCGACCCGACTCAACTAACCCAGTTAAGTTTGTTTATGAACGTTTCTCGCTAAGGTAGACTTAGTTGTTACTAATATGTTTAAGCCAAACATCCCGGGTGTCACATCATCCCCACGTTGAAAGAATTTTCATCCCGAAAATTGCGCATGTAACACCCCAACCGATGGCGGAAACATCGGGGTGCCACGTATTGATGATTGTCCAGTAGCTCATGGTGAATAATAATTTCCATTAAATAATTTAAATGAATTACATACATTTGTTCTAGAATTTGTACAACAAATGAATAAAATTATACACACATCTTCAAGCATCAATTCAAATCTTCAAGCAAATAGAACCTGAAACATGTTAAGTTGAAAAGGTTTTGTGTAACGACCCTGGCTGACGTGGCCGGGTCGTCGGGTCGGGTGATCGGAGCTACGCAGCGGAATTCGGGTAATAACAGTCTTTAGTCTTTTCAGGATCCACGTCATCATATCTGTTGGGTTACCTGAACACATGTCAAAAATAGTTTCTGTCAACATAAAGTTGGTGAGGTCGTGTATTTTATAAAGTGAATGGCCAGTTCGTTTATTGATAATTCTTTTATATAAAACATTCTTTTATAAATTCTTTTATAAACATTCTTTTATAAACATTCTTTTATAAACATGCTTTACATTTATAATTCTGAAGGGGAATTCTATATAACCAACTCTATTATACATCCATTCAATCATAACCCAATTCTATTATGTGCCATTCCTATTGGTACCACTCTGTTTGTGATAAATACTTGTATCGACTGGTTCTTGCCCTCTAGTTGGTGCAAGAAAGGAAATGGCGGATACCGTCCAGTACTGTCCTCGTTGTTTCTATATATCCCCGTTTCTATTATATTTCTTTATAAATTCTATTAATAATCGTTTATTGTAAAGCAATTCTGGTTTTAATAAATGACATGTATTCCCCCAAAAACACTTAATAAAACAGTAAAAGTGGGGAGTTCACGATACTCACCGATTTGCTTATAATCTTCAGCAAATCTTCTTATTACAATTATATGTTCTATATATATGGATACGTTTTACGCGTAAGACTTGTTAAATTGTAATACTTAGGATATATATCATATATATAATTTATATATATATAGAATCTGATATATATTAGATAGTTCTAAACTCGGGGTTTGGTCTTCCTAGGCAAAAGAAATAAAGCTGGCCATTACAGCTTGGCACGCGAACCTAAAAGAACTCTAGACACTTCTAAACCCGAGTTTAGTATATCGTTTTATATATCGAATCTTGTATATATAAACATATATATTTTATATATGTTTATTATTCTCTTATTCTTATTATCAAGTCCGTACGTTATTCGTATTATATATATAATTCTTATAATTATAATAATCCTCGTCTAGTCCTTGAAACGGGTTCTATTCCGAGTGTTGACCGAGTCACTGAGTCGACTCGGTAACGACTCTAATTCCTCAATGCGGTTAACGGTACCTCGCAATCAACATGATTATATATTAATAACTTATCAAATCGTAAGATTATTAACCAAATAACCAAATAGAATATTCTTACCCAAATAATAACCGGACACTCTCCGGTTTATTATCGGAACATAATCGGAAGTTAACCGGGATTCGCGTAAGACCGGTTATTGGACTCGTCTTCCTTATTTGGTACCTATAACAACAATCACCAAGACAGGTTAATAATCAAGAGATTATACCCAATACTTTAATGATAATTGTACCATTTAACCAAATAATCTATAACTTATATATGGATAGAAATATAACCGGACTGATTATAATAAACAGAAACCGGCTAATGGTTATAAAAGGCTCATGACAGTCACCGTAACTTGGTGACTGTCCGGTCAAGGCAGCAGAGGCACGACACAGCGGCGGCCCCATAGTTCCTAGCAGAAACAGAGTAACAAGAGGGTTTAATGGTCCGGTTTATTTAGTCCTCAAAGACATATCAGCATAGAAGCATCGGGTAAAACCCGATGACAATATTCAGCGGATAATTACCGGGTTATCAAGGTTTATAATCACAAGGGTTGGGTTATCAAGTATACGAACCGGAAGTACCAAGTTACCGATTACATAAACAGGAACAAAAGGGTACCGGTGGGTCATGGAATGGTTTAACAATTAACACGGCTGCGAGAGAGGACTACCGGCGACAGTCACCTTAACGGTGACTGTCTGATTCACTTAACCAGAACAGAAGCTGAATCAGAAGAGTTATCAGCGGTTCTTGGTGGTTGTTTGTGATAACCGGCATGTTTCAGAACATAGGAGAAGAAGGTTGCTTACCGGAGAAGAAAGGGACGGCGGCCGGATAAGTAGACCGGAGACAGAAGACACGGCAGTGATGATGGAGCAGTGACCGGAGTAGCACAGAGGCGGCAACAGCCGCCATGGCTGTCCGGCGGTGGCTCAGGCGGTGTCTCAGGCGGTCGGAGATGGGTGGCCGGCTGGGTTTTGTTGTTGGCTGTCTACACACATATGCGTGTGTGTATATATATCTGTATAGTGAGAGAGAGAGTGGCGAGAATTGAGGCAGAGAGGGGTTGGTTTATATAGGGATTAAAATAGAGGGTATTTGACCACGGGGATAATTACTGGTACTCGGGGTGTTTAGCAACGAGTATGAAAACGTTTGACGGCGTTTTAATTAGCAGGAAAAGAGCGTTTAACCGGGATAATAATAGTCCAATAATTATTATTTTTATACCTGGTTGAAACGGTTAGCCGCGAGATTCGAACTTGACTATTTTATTCCATAAACGGGTGGTTGGGTCCGACCCGACCCGTTTAGGAGATCCGTAACACGTCGGGGTGTTACAATTCTCCCCCCCCCCCCTTTAGGAAATTTCGTCCTCGAAATTTGAGTGATCTTGTCCTTTACATCCTCAATCTATAAGGATGTTACAATTAGAACCAAGATATTTGTCACTGAGACATGATCAGTTTTCGTGGGTTGTGGTTAACTCGATTTTATATCAATCCAAAACTATAACTCATTAGAAACGTCAATCCGTAAGACTACATCTTGATCAGATTTCTAATTACGTTTTAACCTTTCTTGCTATAGTCATTTTAATACAGATATATGGATTATCTGTACTTTCCTGTATGACTATTAAAGTTTCTAGATATAGATTGATATTTTTATAATATTCTTTTTATCTTTTTCTTACTAGGATAAGAAATAGACTGAATATTATTTCTTTATGAAGATTTTGAGATTCTAATTGTTTTTCTTCTGAAAGATTTATAAACTTTCAGTAATCATTTCTAGAGTCTCAAATCGATACAATATTCCTCTCGTTTAATATTCGGTTTCAATTACAATGATGGATTCTGTTTAGTTCTCAGGAGATAGATACGGAAGTCCCTTCGTTATAATGACTTGAATGGGATCCGAGCTACTACCTCCCTTATTCGAACGTTAGAATTTATCATCACTGTAATTCCGATTTTTAAAGAGTGGAATATTTTCTGGAACTTTCGTATCTTATCCGGATTTTAAAGGTACCGGAAAAGACTAATTCATTGATGATTGAGATTTCACTCAAATCATCTATAATAATCTTTCTGACTATTTCATTGATGATTAACTGCATTGTATTTAATACATATTATTTGACTTTTCTCATTGTACTATCGTGAAAGAGGTCTTTCACAATTCTACAGTCAATATATGTAAATTTATCTTTATAGTCTTTGAATCTACTGGTAACAGTCGTTGTTACGATTCTTTGACTTAAGATTCTTATAGCAATGCATCAATTATTCTTTCTCAAAAACATGATTATCCTTCGAGGTTCTAAATACTTATTACATTAACTATTTCTATAAAATTCTTTCTTAATTCTATTTCGGGATTCGTTGACATTCTTGATAAAATATTCTATAATTTCTTCTTATATAAAAATATTCTTTTATAAATTCTAGTCGTTCTTCTTACGACTTATATTCTTTTCTGTTAATTTCTTTCTATATATGTATACTTATTAATTTCTATTGGCATATCGGATGCCTTCTGATAATATTTGGCATTTCGCTTGCCTTCTCGTGTTTACCTGGCATTTCCAATGCCTTATTTATTATCATCCAGACATATCGGATGTCTGTTCGAATTATAATTCTTTTTCATTTCTCGGTTTATATTTTCTTATTTCAAAGCGAATACTGATAGTCATTTATAGTAGGCACTATAAATATATCATTTTAATAATATACCTTTGCTTGGAATAATTCTTTCTTATATATAAATTCGATTAAATTCTATATTATTGGTGTCTGAGAACACGTTCCAATAGACTTATATATAGGCATTATATCATATCTTCTTAATCCAACTTTTTATAAGCAAAGCTTATTTCGTCGAGATATTCGTATAGATAGTTCTTGCCAAAACAGTGATATCTTAAATTATCTCTCACGACCTTTAATTCGGGACAGGAAATTCGTCATACCTTGGCCGGAGAGTTTCACTGGAAAAATGAGCATAATTCTATTCATTTTTCGTTTTCATTTCGATTATACCTTGCGAATCTCTACGCGATTCCAATTGGTATTTAATCATTTCTTGTTATATTTGATAATTTGGTGGATTCTACCGTTCCGGTTTCTGAATCCATATAAATTCATATTCGTTATATTTTAAAGATTTAACAATTCTTTCATCACTTCTTATTTATGAATTTCAATTTGGTAACACTTAATCGTTTTACCAGTTCAATAACTCACGCGAGTTCTTATACAGAAGTGACTGAGAAGATTCTTTTCATAGTGTCAATATTCTTACAAAGAATCCTGTGACTTGGCGGCAAATGTCCGGATATACCTTCTGTAAGGGTCCAGATATCATTTGCCCCGGGAATTGCACAGGGAATATGCACTATCTTTGGTTGGCAATTAAAATCAATAAATTGATTCATAGAATTTAACCAATCAATGGTTTGTATTCTGCAAATATAATCTTAGTTGTATTCACGAAGGAAATTTCAACTAAATTGCCAGTTTTGTGGTCGTATCCTCCACATATGATACGCTGATATTTCAGATTTATATTTCTTCTTATTATGATTTCTTTTTAATATGTTCATTGCACAGACCAACTGTGATCTTGATAAATTTCTACTCGAATGTTCCTGTGCCTGTGACATTCATAATTATGTCGCGATCATAATTACTATTTCACCTCACCTAACATTCCAGTATCTGTTTATTTTAATCACAATAGGTATGTGTCCTTCACATATTATTTCGATATTCTGTTCTTTATTTTCTCTTGGATTCGAAATTATCTATTCTGGAAAGAAACATATTGATATAAGTCTAACGAAGTAGACCGTCAATCGTTCAAGAACTTGATTCCTATCATAACCAATCCAATCTTGCTTAATATCCTTGACTTATTCGAGTCGTAGGATCAAGGCGATTGTTTTATTTCTGTATAATCGAGCGAATAGGAATTCGATTTCTTTAGATAGAGTCCAAATAATTTCATCGCATGAATTCGAAATAATAATATTTCCGTTCGAAATATTATTTAACTTTGGGAAGGATCGATGATAATACTTATCGGAAATTTTTATCTATACACGAAGATAGATTTATATCATTAATCGTAATATATAATAATCGTGGTTATATCGAGATAAAATATCAAAGAAATTATATAATCAAATATAATTACAAAATCGTGTCGAAAATACTTTTAACTTCTATATATATATACGGGTATAACTTTGATTAAGAAATCTTTTATGAAAATACTGTTAAATGCGAGATGAAATATGTTTCGGTAAAATAATACAACCGTGGTTCTATAGGATAAAATTTCTACAATAGACTTAAAATAAAAATACTTGTTTGAGTTTCGTATTGATATTTATTTTTTTGAAAATAATAACTTATTTAGAAAAAGTTACGGTAGAAATTTTTTTTTTTTTTTTCATAGTGTCGGAATTCTTTAAAATTTTAATAAACACATTTCTTATTACTGATTAATAAAATAATTAGATTTCTTCAAAATATTGAAATCAAAATTTTAAAGTTAAACGGATAAATTTGGATAATCCTGAGATAGATTCTGGGGTTTTTCAAAAATTATCATTTCTTAAAAAAAATAAGTTATAATTTTAACAAATTTTCTTAATTTTATAAATTAACTAAATCGTTTACTTAAAAATTTGAACGGAGGGATATTTATATATTTTTATTCAAAACGGATATACCGGTTTAGTGTAAAATAGTAATGAATAAAATCAATAAACTTCGTAGTATGCTGAAAAGTTTTAAAACCTTTTAAATAATCGCGGAATATATTTAATCTTAAATAATCGAAGAAAATTCTTTAAAAACACGATATTTATATGTTTCTAATATATCAAATTTTTATAAAATTTCGGAATTTACGGGGTGAAATAATATTTCTGGAAACTCGAGCATAGGAATGTTCAAGTTGACGCGTATATTTGTATTCGGTTTATAATTATCGAAATAACCGTGAGGTTAACGATCTGAATGATTACTGAGACTGGAATAATTCAATAAACTTATATGAAGTTTCTTGAATCAAAACGAATGGTTTATGTTTTATGATATATATATTTTTCTATATCAACATATATATACTTTTATAACTTCGTCATTTCTTATCGAAATTTATTTTCTGATTTCTATTAATATTTCTGGTTTCTGTTCTGTATATATTCTCATTTCTTATAGCCTTAATATCCTGTAAGATTTCCCAGAAATTAAATGTGCATATAAATTCACAACTGTGTACAGAATTGTCAATTTACCCACATAATCATTCTAGTAATATCCTGTAGTGGATTCGTTCTGATTTCTAATATACGGTTATGGTTCTCACCAACTTTATAATGGTTTGACATTTAGGTACCCAAGAATTTACTCGACTGATATTTTCTTTACTAATCCTGATATCCTAAATATTTCTAATTTATTTTTCTAAGCAACATTTCTTTTTAGAAAAATATTCTGGTAGATCCCGGATGACTAAAGACTTCAAAACTGTTATTAAGCGCGGCTCTGATACCACCTGTAACGACCCTGGCTGACGTGGCCGGGTCGTCGGGTCGGGTGATCGGAGCTACGCAGCGGAATTCGGGTAATAACAGTCTTTAGTCTTTTCAGGATCCACGTCATCATATCTGTTGGGTTACCTGAACACATGTCAAAAATAGTTTCTGTCAACATAAAGTTGGTGAGGTCGTGTATTTTATAAAGTGAATGGCCAGTTCGTTTATTGATAATTCTTTTATATAAAACATTCTTTTATAAATTCTTTTATAAACATTCTTTTATAAACATTCTTTTATAAACATGCTTTACATTTATAATTCTGAAGGGGAATTCTATATAACCAACTCTATTATACATCCATTCAATCATAACCCAATTCTATTATGTGCCATTCCTATTGGTACCACTCTGTTTGTGATAAATACTTGTATCGACTGGTTCTTGCCCTCTAGTTGGTGCAAGAAAGGAAATGGCGGATACCGTCCAGTACTGTCCTCGTTGTTTCTATATATCCCCGTTTCTATTATATTTCTTTATAAATTCTATTAATAATCGTTTATTGTAAAGCAATTCTGGTTTTAATAAATGACATGTATTCCCCCAAAAACACTTAATAAAACAGTAAAAGTGGGGAGTTCACGATACTCACCGATTTGCTTATAATCTTCAGCAAATCTTCTTATTACAATTATATGTTCTATATATATGGATACGTTTTACGCGTAAGACTTGTTAAATTGTAATACTTAGGATATATATCATATATATAATTTATATATATATAGAATCTGATATATATTAGATAGTTCTAAACTCGGGGTTTGGTCTTCCTAGGCAAAAGAAATAAAGCTGGCCATTACAGCTTGGCACGCGAACCTAAAAGAACTCTAGACACTTCTAAACCCGAGTTTAGTATATCGTTTTATATATCGAATCTTGTATATATAAACATATATATTTTATATATGTTTATTATTCTCTTATTCTTATTATCAAGTCCGTACGTTATTCGTATTATATATATAATTCTTATAATTATAATAATCCTCGTCTAGTCCTTGAAACGGGTTCTATTCCGAGTGTTGACCGAGTCACTGAGTCGACTCGGTAACGACTCTAATTCCTCAATGCGGTTAACGGTACCTCGCAATCAACATGATTATATATTAATAACTTATCAAATCGTAAGATTATTAACCAAATAACCAAATAGAATATTCTTACCCAAATAATAACCGGACACTCTCTGGTTTATTATCGGAACATAATCGGAAGTTAACCGGGATTCGCGTAAGACCGGTTATTGGACTCGTCTTCCTTATTTGGTACCTATAACAACAATCACCAAGACAGGTTAATAATCAAGAGATTATACCCAATACTTTAATGATAATTGTACCATTTAACCAAATAATCTATAACTTATATATGGATAGAAATATAACCGGACTGATTATAATAAACGGAAACCGGCTAATGGTTATAAAAGGCTCATGACAGTCACCGTAACTTGGTGACTGTCCGGTCAAGGCAGCAGAGGCACGACACAGCGGCGGCCCCATAGTTCCTAGCAGAAACAGAGTAACAAGAGGGTTTAATGGTCCGGTTTATTTAGTCCTCAAAGACATATCAGCATAGAAGCATCGGGTAAAACCCGATGACAATATTCAGCGGATAATTACCGGGTTATCAAGGTTTATAATCACAAGGGTTGGGTTATCAAGTATACGAACCGGAAGTACCAAGTTACCGATTACATAAACAGGAACAAAAGGGTACCGGTGGGTCATGGAATGGTTTAACAATTAACACGGCTGCGATAGAGGACTACCGGCGACAGTCACCTTAACCGGTGACTGTCTGATTCACTTAACCAGAACAGAAGCTGAATCAGAAGAGTTATCAGCGGTTCTTGGTGGTTGTTTGTGATAACCGGCATGTTTCAGAACATAGGAGAAGAAGGTTGCTTACCGGAGAAGAAAGGGACGGCGGCCGGATAAGTAGACCGGAGACAGAAGACACGGCAGTGATGATGGAGCAGTGACCGGAGTAGCACAGAGGCGGCAACAGCCGCCATGGCTGTCCGGCGGTGGCTCAGGCGGTGTCTCAGGCGGTCGGAGATGGGTGGCCGGCTGGGTTTTGTTGTTGGCTGTCTACACACATATGCGTGTGTGTATATATATCTGTATAGTGAGAGAGAGAGTGGCGAGAATTGAGGCAGAGAGGGGTTGGTTTATATAGGGATTAAAATAGAGGGTATTTGACCACGGGGATAATTACTGGTACTCGGGGTGTTTAGCAACGAGTATGAAAACGTTTGACGGCGTTTTAATTAGCAGGAAAAGAGCGTTTAACCGGGATAATAATAGTCCAATAATTATTATTTTTATACCCGGTTGAAACGGTTAGCCGCGAGATTCGAACTTGACTATTTTATTCCATAAACGGGTGGTTGGGTCCGACCCGACCCGTTTAGGAGATCCGTAACACGTCGGGGTGTTACATTTTGGGTCAACAAAAGTTGGTGAGAATTACATAGGTTTTTGATAATAGAATAAAAATGTTGAGCAATTCATGTGTCATGTCAATCTAGTCCATATGTGAGAACATACTAGAAATAAATCGAGTGCATAATCAACCCTGATGACTGTTATAATATGATACATACCATACGCTCATGGTCCACTTGAATATGTTATACGATAACAAACACCCACGCTACCTTTGTAGGAGGCACGTATCCGGGTGGGATTGTCAGTCCAATAGATCTATCAATGTATACCGTCGGCTTGTACGGAGTTAATGATTATGCTAGAATGGTGCTTACTCTAATCATGCTCAAGACATAATGCAACATAGAAAACACATAGACACATTGATGATTGAATTGCAATGATAATGTTATAACATGTTTCACCCCAAAAATGGTGATAAATAAAAGGGGCTATGTAAAACTCACCTTGGTAAAATGTTATATCTGTTGAGAAATTTGGATAATTGTGTTGCCCAAATATATCAAGTATCACCCTATAATAAAGTAATAAATATGTCTAAGTCTATCAAATCTACAAATGTATAAGTTTCTAGGGCTTCGAATTTGGGGATAATTGTTCGTTTGATTAATATTAAATATATTCGCCAATTGAGAGAAATTTAGTAAATAAATAACCAAAAATCTTTTATAAGAATTTTAAGTTAATATGGTCACAATAATGTGTTTAAAGTATAAAAATAATTTTTATAAAATTATTTTCTTTAAAATAGAATATTAATTCTATTTATAACAATTTGTCAAAATTTAACTTTAATATTTAAAAAATACAAAAATTAAAGAATTATTAGTTTAAAATTCATATTTTTGTTCTAAATATTCAGAAATAATTTGTATAAAATTTTGGTGCAAAAATACCAAAAATTGGATTTATTATGATTTAATTATGATTAAAACTAACAAAAATTGATTAAAAATATTAAATAAATGATTTTTCAGAAATAAAAATCATTTCTGAAAAGTTTAATGTTATAATAACTCAGGATAATTTTTGTGGAAATTAATAAGATCGTTTTGATATTTTTATAGATTTTTATAAATAAAATGGAATAAACTTGATTTATTTATTATATATATTAAATAAATAATTTTTTGAAAACTAAAAATTGGGTGTTGAACTTTTTCATCAGATCAACATAATATAATTTTTGTAGAATTTATAAAAGGGTTTTGGTATTTTAAAATGAATTTTAAATATATAAATGGATATATATATAAGTTAAGCTTTAAAAAAAAAAGATGGTGCTTGTGGGACTCGAACCTGGCCATCTGGCCGGTTCATGTCTTTGTGAAAGGAGGCCAACCAACTGATCTGTTGATCAGTTGGTGTTGAATGTTGTTTTGAAATAATTAAATACACATAGTAGCAGATCCATTATCCCCAAATCAGAATTTACAAGCCCTAGATTATCCAATCAAGCGATTCACACATCAATAACATAATTAATCTTAGGGTTTATGATGTGTGAATGCCGATAATCAAAACCCACTGAAAAATTCAAACTTACAATGTGGAATCGTGTATGATTGTCCGGTCAAAGACAAAAGTCAAACAGCGAACAGATTGATAATTATTAGTGTGATTGGAAGAAAATTGAGGATGGAGAAGAGAGTATGAGCGAGTTGTGAAGGTTGAGGAGCGTTCAATTTATAGTATAACGATCTGGGATGAATAATTGGTAAGGTTGACTATGATTTGAATGTGTGACGCGTTTAAAACAAAAAAGGTAAGAATTGAAGGTTAATTGATGCGTAATCAACTCGTTCTAGGCCGGACATCACGAATCCAAGTCAACCATGGTTAAATTACATGTTAATAGTGTCAATTGAATGGTCAAAAGAAAAGAAAAAAAAGAAATAAAAAAAATGTCTGCTGCTGCTGATCGTGTTTCACAGGGAAGGAAGAAAGGAATCTGAAATTGGGTTTATATATAATTTTTGTTAGGATTAAACCAAACAGATGGTGTAGCCCGGGTGGTTAACGCGTATGTGTAGGAGTGTGGAAGGTCTCCGGTTCGAGACCCGGGGAACACCATTTTATTTTTTTTATAACAGATTTGAGGGAGGGGGTTTGGGCTTGGTTAATGGGCCGGTCAACTGGGCTTCAAATAGGCAAAGGAGATGGGAGTGGGCTGGAAAAGCTTTATTACCCAAAATCTGATTTGTGTTACATATTTTTTTTTTTAAACTGAATTATAATTATTATTATTATCATTATTATTATTATTATTATTATTATACATATACATATATATATATATATACCAGTTGTGAATTAGGAGAATAAAAACTTAGGTACAAAAAATGAGGGGTTTTTATATTTAAAATTTGGGGAAAATTTTGCGATGTTACAGTCTCCCCTACTTTTGAAAACTTCGTCCCGAAGTTTATTGAAAACACGGGGTTGAAGGGGATTGGATAAAAATTAGGACAAGTGTGACTTGAAGAATTTTATGTTTGGGCATGACAATGAATAGAGTAACCTGTCTTGAATAGCGTGGATAGGAGGCGCGTTACGTGTGAGTTGATTTACTAAATGAACTACTAGATATTTGGTTAACTACCGGAAGTCTTGATAGAATTCCACACCACCTTAACGTACCTGTAAATTCACGATTACGTTCCGGACCGTAATCCCCAATTTACCTTACATTAGGGTTTTGCGTCCTTCTATGACTCTTCCGATTGTTGAGCAGGTCTGATAGTCTCCACCAGTCGTTGAGCAGGTGGTAGGGCCTCTCCCGACTGTTGAAAAGACATGATGACCTCTACCAATCGTTGAGTAGATTGTTTGGTAGTCCACTAATTGCTGTACAAGTAAGCAAGTATGATTATATTTATAGCAATCAATTCATATTCAGACAAGCATGCACACAGATATTATGATATTACTTGAATTTATTACTTGAATCCAAAAAGTGTCAATACATAGAATTAAAAGCAAACAACATTTAAAAGGTGGGACTTGCTGTTAAGTAGCTGGAGGGTCTTGATCTCGGTTTAGTCTAGGGCATCGGTTACGGTAGTGATTTGGGTTTCCACATTCATAGCATTGACCATAGTTGTAATTATCAAGACGTTTAGAATTAGTAACCTGAGCAGGGTTGGTTGGTTGGTTGGTATTAGGGTTTGGGGTCTCGCGACATGTGTTGACTAGATGGCCATACCTACCACAATTGGTGCACACGCGACATGCTGAAACAGTGGGATGATGTCGATTGCATGTGTTACACAATGGAAAGTTTCTTGTATAAGGCTTCTTGTTGGAGGCTTGTGTAGTGAGGTTTACATTAGGATTCCTGGTCTTACGCTTCTGATTCTCGGTAGTTACCGCGGCCACAATACTTGTTTTCTTGCCTTTCTGAACTAGGGTTCCGTTCTTTATGTGATTTCCATCACCATTTCCATTTCTATTGCCGTTCCCATTCAATGGGATGACTTGAGCTAACAAGTTAGAAACCAGAGTTGTGATTTGTTGTGCCAATTGTTGAGAAATAATCGTAGCTAGTTGGGCATCACCTCCATTGTTAGTGTTGTGGTCGGGATTGTGGTTGTTGCTCTCTTCTTCATGATTGTCACCACTGTTAATGCGAGTGGTGTGGCGTGGAGACATGATCTGTAAGGGACACAATGAAGTCTCAATGAGGCATGAAATGAATGAGGTAATATAAGGAATGTAATCATTTATTCATTAATTAAAACGAATAAACGAAAACGTTGACTTATCAAAGATTCCAAATTCTAATAACATATGAAGACATGCTTTAGCCTATAAGTGAACACTCATCCCGAGAATTCCCAGGTAGGCATCCGGGTCCCTCGTCTGATTGGGATATATGCGCAATGCCAGCCTAGACAGAAGACTCAGAATACAGGCGTTCACCCTTTCAGATTGCACGTGTTCGTTATTAAGATCTAGAACTTCGACGAGATCTCAAGGGGGTTCAGGTTAAACCTGAGGATTTTGTCCTATTAGTCTAAGAGTAGATCCACTGATGGAGAGCAACCTTCTTGTAGGAATGAAAGTAGGGATAAGAAGTAGGAGGGAGATAGAGAATAGCAAGTAAAAGAAGCAAGTACTTGTTAAATCCTATGGTTATAGACTAGATTATTTTTCTAATAACCTAATTCCCTATAACCATGGCTCTGATACCAATCTGTAACACCCCAACCGATGGCGGAAACATCGGGGTGCCACGTATTGATGATTGTCCAGTAGCTCATGGTGAATAATAATTTCCATTAAATAATTTAAATGAATTACATACATTTGTTCTAGAATTTGTACAACAAATGAATAAAATTATACACACATCTTCAAGCATCAATTCAAATCTTCAAGCAAATAGAACCTGAAACATGTTAAGTTGAAAAGGTTTTGGGTCAACAAAAGTTGGTGAGAATTACATAGGTTTTTGATAATAGAATAAAAATGTTGAGCAATTCATGTGTCATGTCAATCTAGTCCATATGTGAGAACATACTAGAAATAAATCGAGTGCATAATCAACCCTGATGACTGTTATAATATGATACATACCATACGCTCATGGTCCACTTGAATATGTTATACGATAACAAACACCCACGCTACCTTTGTAGGAGGCACGTATCCGGGTGGGATTGTCAGTCCAATAGATCTATCAATGTATACCGTCGGCTTGTACGGAGTTAATGATTATGCTAGAATGGTGCTTACTCTAATCATGCTCAAGACATAATGCAACATAGAAAACACACAGAAACATTGATGATTGAATTGCAATGATAATGTTATAACATGTTTCACCCCAAAAATGGTGATAAATAAAAGGGGCTATGTAAAACTCACCTTGGTAAAATGTTATATCTGTTGAGAAATTTGGATAATTGTGTTGCCCAAATATATCAAGTATCACCCTATAATAAAGTAATAAATATGTCTAAGTCTATCAAATCTACAAATGTATAAGTTTCTAGGGCTTCGAATTTGGGGATAATTGTTCGTTTGATTAATATTAAATATATTCGCCAATTGAGAGAAATTTAGTAAATAAATAACCAAAAATCTTTTATAAGAATTTTAAGTTAATATGGTCACAATAATGTGTTTAAAGTATAAAAATAATTTTTATAAAATTATTTTCTTTAAAATAGAATATTAATTCTATTTATAACAATTTGTCAAAATTTAACTTTAATATTTAAAAAAAATACAAAAATTAAAGAATTATTAGTTTAAAATTCATATTTCTGTTCTAAATATTCAGAAATAATTTGTATAAAATTTTGGTGCAAAAATACCAAAAATTGGATTTATTATGATTTAATTATGATTAAAACTAACAAAAATTGATTAAAAATATTAAATAAATGATTTTTCATAAATAAAAATCATTTCTGAAAAGTTTAATGTTATAATAACTCAGGATAATTTTTGTGGAAATTAATAAGATCGTTTTGATATTTTTATAGATTTTTATAAATAAAATGGAATAAACTTGATTTATTTATTATATATATTAAATAAATAATTTTTTGAAAACTAAAAATTGGGTGTTGAACTTTTTCATCAGATCAACATAATATAATTTTTGTAGAATTTATAAAAGGGTTTTGGTATTTTTAAAATGAATTTTAAATATATAAATGGATATATATATAAGTTAAGCTTTAAAAAAAAAGATGGTGCTTGTGGGACTCGAACCTGGCCATCTGGCCGGTTCATGTCTTTGTGAAAGGAGGCCAACCAACTGATCTGTTGATCAGTTGGTGTTGAATGTTGTTTTGAAATAATTAAATACACATAGTAGCAGATCCATTATCCCCAAATCAGAATTTACAAGCCCTAGATTATCCAATCAAGCGATTCACACATCAATAACATAATTAATCTTAGGGTTTATGATGTGTGAATGCCGATAATCAAAACCCACTGAAAAATTCAAACTTACAATGTGGAATCGTGTATGATTGTCCGGTCAAAGACAAAAGTCAAACAGCGAACAGATTGATAATTATTAGTGTGATTGGAAGAAAATTGAGGATGGAGAAGAGAGTATGAGCGAGTTGTGAAGGTTGAGGAGCGTTCAATTTATAGTATAACGATCTGGGATGAATAATTGGTAAGGTTGACTATGATTTGAATGTGTGACGCGTTTAAAACAAAAAAGGTAAGAATTGAAGGTTAATTGATGCGTAATCAACTCGTTCTAGGCCGGACATCACGAATCCAAGTCAACCATGGTTAAATTACATGTTAATAGTGTCAATTGAATGGTCAAAAGAAAAGAAAAAAAAGAAATAAAAAAAAATGTCTGCTGCTGCTGATCGTGTTTCACAGGGAAGGAAGAAAGGAATCTGAAATTGGGTTTATATATAATTTTTGTTAGGATTAAACCAAACAGATGGTGTAGCCCGGGTGGTTAACGCGTATGTGTAGGAGTGTGGAAGGTCTCCGGTTCGAGACCTGGGGAACACCATTTTATTTTTTTTATAACAGATTTGAGGGAGGGGGTTTGGGCTTGGTTAATGGGCCGGTCAACTGGGCTTCAAATAGGCAAAGGAGATGGGAGTGGGCTGGAAAAGCTTTATTACCCAAAATCTGATTTGTGTTACATATATATTTTTTTTAAAACTGAATTATAATTATTATTATTATCATTATTATTATTATTATTATTATTATTATTATTATACATATACATATATATATATATACCAGTTGTGAATTAGGAGAATAAAAACTTAGGTACAAAAAATGAGGGGTTTTTATATTTAAAATTTGGGGAAAATTTTGCGATGTTACAGCGCAAAGCCCCAAAAAGAAGAAAATGAAAAGAACAGAACAAAAAGAAAATTACCGGATGTCACATCATTCCCACGTTGAAAGGAATCTCGACCCGAGATTCACTCCGCTTCAGCATTAACATGCCTCGATTCAAACGCGTGTTTCGAAAAAAGATGAGGATATTTAGCTTTCATCTGATCCTCCCGTTCCCATGTGAACTCCGGTCCACGGTTCGAGTTCCAACGGACTTTAACGATGCGGATTTTACTCCGACGAAGGCTACAAATCTTGTAGTCAAGGATTTCGACAGGTTCCTCCACAATGCGAAGACGATCATCAACCCTGATCTCCTCCAGTGGTACAATGAGAGATTCATCAGCCAAACACTTCTTCAAGTTAGACACATGGAAGACGTTGTGAACACAACCGAGCTCCGCCGGTAGGTCAAGTCTGTAAGCCACCGGTCCAATCCGATCTAGGATTGCGAATGGTCCGACATAACGAGGGTTAAGCTTGCCACGCTTCCCAAAGCGTATGACGCCCTTCCATGGTGAAACTTTCAGAAGTACCCTGTCCCCAACCTGGAACTCCAAAGGTTTTCGACGGCGATCGGCATAACTCTTCTAACGATCCCGAGCAGCAGCCAAACGCTGACGAATCTGCATGATTTTCTCCGAAGTTTCGTACACAAGTTCCGGACCAGTGAGCTGGCTCTCGCCCACCTCGGCCCAACAGAGTGGTGATCGACATTTCCGTCCGTAAAGAGCCTCGAACGGAGCTGCCTTGATACTAGAGTGATAGCTGTTGTTGTAAGATAACTCCACTAATGGCAGGTGGATCTCCCAACTTTTGCCAAAGTCGATAACACATGCCCGAAGCATGTCTTCCAAGGTTTGAATCGTCCGTTCACTCTGTCTATCAGTTTGCGGATGATAAGCTGTACTCATATCCAACTGAGTACCCAAAGCCTTGTGCAGAGCCTTCCAGAAACGCGAAGCGAAACGAGAATCACGATCAGAGATAATAGAAACAGGCACCCCGTGCCGAGCAACCACCTCCTTAAGGTAAAGTCGATCCAACCGCTCGAGTCCATCAGTTTCCTTAATAGGTATAAAACGTGCCGATTTTGTCAGCCGGTCAACAATCACCCAGATCATATCATAACCACTAGGTGACCTTGGCAGTTTGGTGACAAAATCCATCGTGATTCGCTCCCACTTCCATTCCGGAACCTCTGGTTGTTGTAGGAGACCAGAGGGCCTCTGATACTCCACCTTGACTTTAGCACAAGTCAAGCATTTGCTGACATAAGAAGCTATATCAGCTTTCATGTTTGGCCACCAATAAAGTATCTTCAAATCCTGATACATCTTATCGGAGCCAGGGTGAATAGAATACCGGGATTTGTGAGCTTCATCCAAAACAAGCTCGCGCAATCCCCCGAGCAATGGGACCCAAACACGTCCCGCAAAATAGTGTAAGCCATCGGTCCTGAGCTCAAGATGCTTGTCAGCACTGTGCATAGTTTCAGCCTTAAGGTTTTCCTCCTTCAAGGCTTCCAACTGTGCAGAACGGATTCGGTCAGGCAACGACGAATGTATAGTGAGCTGTAAGGCTCGAACACGACGAGGATTCGCAAACTCCTTCCTGCTCAAGGCGTCCGCCACGACGTTCGCCTTGCCAGGATGGTATTTAATAGCACAATCATAATCATTCAGGAGTTCAACCCAGCGACGCTGCCACATGTTCAACACCTTCTGGTCGAAAATATGCTGAAGACTCTTGTGATCGGTATATACTTCACACTTGGTACCGTACAAGTAATGTCTCCAGATTTTCAACGCAAAGACTACCGCACCCAGTTCCAAGTCATGAGTAGTGTAGTTCTTCTCATGAACTTTGAGTTGACGAGAAGCATAAGCAATAACCTTCCCGTGTTGCATCAACATGCAACCGAGACCACGAATAGAAGCATTACAGTACACAACGAAGTCATCCGTACCCTCTGGTAAGGAGAAGATAGGTGCAGAACAAAGTTTAAGCTTCAGCATCTGAAATGCTGATTCCTGAGGTTCATCCCAGTCGAACTTTCGGTCCTTCTGGGTAAGAGCAGTGAGGGGTTGAGCGATCTTCGAAAATCCCTCAATGAAACGACGATAATAACCCGCAAGACCTAGGAATTGCCGCACCTCAGATGGCGTTTTTGGTGCTTCCCAGTCTTTAATAGCTTCGATCTTAGCCGGATCGACATGAATTCCCAGTTCATTCACCACATGTCCTAGGAATTGAACTTCACGTAACCAAAAATCACACTTCGAGAACTTAGCATACAACTGCTCCTGTCTCAAAAGTTCCAAGACCAACCGCAGATGTTCCTCATGATCCGCCTTGTTCTTGGAATAAATCAGAATATCGTCAATGAACACGATGACGAACTTGTCAAGGTAAGGTTTACAAACGCAGTTCATCAAATCCATGAACACCGCCGGTGCGTTAGTGAGACCAAAAGGCATGACCAAGAACGCAAAATGGCCATAACGAGTGCGAAAAGCAGTCTTCTGAATGTCAGCTTCCCTGGCGCGCAACTGGTGGTAACCGGACCGCAAATCGATCTTTGAATAGTAGCTGGAGCCCTGAAGCTGGTCAAAGAGATCATCAATGCGAGGAAGAGGATAACGATTCTTGATGGTCACTTTGTTCAGCTCACGATAATCAATACACATGCGAAGACTTCCATCCTTCTTCTTCACAAACAAAATAGGGGCTCCCCACGGGGAAGAACTTGGTCGGATGAAACCCTTTTCCAAGAGTTCCTGCAATTGGCTGGACAACTCTTGCATCTCGGGAGGTGCAAGATGATACGGAGCTCGGGCAATAGGAGCTGCGCCCGGAGTAAGATCAATACCAAACTCAACCTGACGATGGGGAGGAAGACCAGGTAAATCATTAGGAAACACATCAGGAAACTCACGAACCACCGGAATATCCTCGATCTTCTTCTCATCGTCAGTAGAAACGTTAACAAGTGCCAGAATGGCTGAACATCCCTTCCGAAGATACTTACGGGCTTTCATGCTAGAAATGATACTCAGCGGAGCACCGCTTTTATCGCCACGAACCGAAAGGATCTCTCCATCAGGGAGAGGGATCCGAATAACCTTGTCAAAACAAACAATCTTGGATTCTTGTTTAGATGTTGTAGATAGGTTAGATTATGAAAAAAGAAGAGCAAAAACTCCTTCCTTAGTGATTAAGATCGTTTGAGAGCATTTTGGGACGGTTAGGGTGTAACACCCCAACCGATGGCGGAAACATCGAGGTGTCACGTAAGAATGAGTATACAGTAGCACATGGTATTCAAGTTTTAATTGAAATTTAATTAAAGTGCAAATATCCAAAATTTAAAATACATAATAAGTCTTGAATGAAATTCTAATACATCAAATAACCAAATAAAGCATAAACTTCAATTTGTCTCCTCATGCTAACTCTCTAGACTTCAAGCATCATTATTTCCTGTTGAGTTGTAAAAATGGGGGGGTCAACTAGAAGTTGGTGAGAATACATAAGCCATGTCACGCAATTAAGTTTAAGAATAAAAGTTTAGCAATTCAAATGTCTATCGTAAGTTTAAGTCTACATGAATAAACATGAAATGTTGAATCAACATAATCAAACCTCTGACTAGTTTAGGTCCATCCCGTCATCCACGGTTCACCTTAATAATATGTTGGAACGATAACAATCACCCACGCTACCTATGTAGGAGGTACACGTATCCGGGTGGGATTGTCAATCCAATAGATCTATTATTGAGTATCGCCGGCTTGGCCATAGCTAATGATTATGTAACGTTGAAACTCGTTGAAACTGTTGTTGTTGTCTAATTCATGAGGCATTAAAGTTTACAACTAGACATGCATGTAGAATTGCTTAAGTATAATGTTGCAAGTATGAAGAATTGCATAAACATGGTTACGTAAACTCACCTTAGTATAGTATTAAGTCTTGAGAAATAGAATATGTGTAGCCCCAAAGTTGCCAATTACAAGAACTTATAATCAAAGCTTCAATTGTAGAAGTAATAGACTATAGAAGAAAGGTATGAGGGAAAGTTTAATCGGATTGAAACAATCGATTTAGAGGTGCAAAGTATAATGAGTCATAGGTGGGTTTTTATACTAGTTTTGGATTCAACTAGCCATTAAAATTGGTCAACACCATAAAGTAAGGTTTTATGATGAATTTACTATTTGACTAAGACTTTGACTGTTTGACTAAGACTTTGACTAGGACTTTGACTATTTGACTCAAGGCTTTATTTAAAAAAAAAATCTTGTATGTGAAAAAAAAAATTTAGAATCATATTATTATTATTATTATTTATATACATTTATGTATGTATATAAGTTGTGAGTTAGGATAAATAAAGACCTAGGCACATTTGTATAATATTAATGATAAAGGTGTAATAATATATATATATATATATATATATATATATATATATATATATATATGTATGTATAAGGGCTTTTTATGTATTAAAATTTTGGGGAAAATTTTGCGATGTTACAGTCTCCCCTACTTTTGGAAACTTCGTCCCGAAGTTTATTGAAAACACAGGGTTGAAGGTGATTGGGTAGAAATTAGGACAAGGGTGGTTTGGGAAGTTTCGAGTTAAGGCATGACATAACTTTATAGGTAATAGAATAAACTGTTTCGAATAATTTGGGTAAGAGTTTTGATATGTGTGACTTTTAAGGGTTGGATTAAGTTCATCTGAAATAGCAAGGAGAATAAGAATCTTAAGTTTTAGGAGTCCTAAAAGGAATGAGTTGATGGACTATTGAAAGACTAAATGAACTACCAGATAACTAAGGTTTATAATTGGTCAACTACCGAAAACCTTGATAGAATTTCACACTACCTTAACGTACCTGTAAATTCATGATTACGTTCCGGACCGCAATCACCAATTTACCTTACATTAGGGTTTTGTGTCCTTCTATAACTCTAGACACACATGTAAAATAATATGATTAACCATGTATCCAAAAATGAGTCCAACTGTTGAGCAGGAAAAAAGACTTCTACCAATCAGTGAGTAGGAACCTCTACCGATTGTTGAGCAGGTATGATAGCCTCTACCAGTCGTTGAGCAGGTTGTAGGGCCTCTACCGACTGTTGAGCAGGCATGATGACCTCTACCAATCGTTGAGTAGGTTATTTTGTACTCTGCTAACTGTTGAGCAAGTACTTCATCCTCTATCAGTTGTTTGATTAAGTGTACCAATTATTACACACATGAATTGCAAATTGATAATATGTACATGTAAGCAATCAAGTATCAAGTATAGCATACGAGTTGTAATAGAGTTGCCCTAGATAAGGTTAATGACTCTAGGTGTGTCTATAGTAAATAGCTTATATTCCATGAATTCTTTTCAAATGTTCAAATAAGGCAAATAGTCGAATCCTCATGTATAACTAAGGATTATGTTTGATGCAACACACAATCAAGTTTCAATAGTTTGGTTATCATGGGTAACTTGCTCATGTGTGAGAAGGTGAAGGATATGAATTTAGTTCTTGAGAGGATGATGAAAAATTCTTGAAGCAGAATCAAAGTTGTGAGAGATAGTGAATGTGAAGATAGTTGATAAAGAGTTTATTTTATAGTATGGAGATTATATGATTTGGGTAGGGTGTTGAATATTTAAAAAGTGGCTAAGATGGTAAGGTGAAGTGTGATTGTGAAATCCATGGATGGTTATGAAATGAGATTGATTTAAGCTGTAAAATTTTGAGATTTTTGAGCTTAGTTTAAGGAAGGTGAGTGTAATCATTTATTCATTAATTAAAACGAATAAACGAAAACGGTGACTTATCAAAACTTCTAGATTCTAATAACATAGTGAAGACATGCTTTAGCCTATAAGTGAACACTCATCCCGAGAATTCCCAGGTAGGCATCCGGGTCCCTCGTCTGATTGGGATATATGCGCAATGCCATCCTAGACAGAAGACTCTGAATACAGGCGTTCACCCTTCCAGATTGCACGTGTTCGTTATTAAAATCTAGAACTTCGACGAGATCTCAAGGTGGTTCAGGCTAAACCTGAGGATTGTCCTATTAGTCTAAGAGTAGATCTTGTGATGGAGAGCAATCTTCTTGTAGGGGTTGAAGTAGGGATAAGAAGTAGGAGTGAGATAGAGAATAGCAAGTAAAAGGAGCAAATACTGGTTATATTCCTATGGTTATAGACTAGATTATTTTTTTTTTTCTAATAACCTAATTCCCTATAACCAAGGCTCTGATACCAATCTGTAACACCCCAACCGATGGCGGAAACATCGAGGTGTCACGTAAGAATGAGTATACAGTAGCACATGGTATTCAAGTTTTAATTGAAATTTAATTAAAGTGCAAATATCCAAAATTTAAAATACATAATAAGTCTTGAATGAAATTCTAATACATCAAATAACCAAATAAAGCATAAACTTCAATTTGTCTCCTCATGCTAACTCTCTAGACTTCAAGCATCATTATTTCCTGTTGAGTTGTAAAAATGGGGGGGTCAACTAGAAGTTGGTGAGAATACATAAGCCATGTCACGCAATTAAGTTTAAGAATAAAAGTTTAGCAATTCAAATGTCTATCGTAAGTTTAAGTCTACATGAATAAACATGAAATGTTGAATCAACATAATCAAACCTCTGACTAGTTTAGGTCCATCCCGTCATCCACGGTTCACCTTAATAATATGTTGGAACGATAACAATCACCCACGCTACCTATGTAGGAGGTACACGTATCCGGGTGGGATTGTCAATCCAATAGATCTATTATTGAGTATCGCCGGCTTGGCCATAGCTAATGATTATGTAACGTTGAAACTGTTGTTGTTGTCTAATTCATGAGGCATTAAAGTTTACAACTAGACATGCATGTAGAATTGCTTAAGTATAATGTTGCAAGTATGAAGAATTGCATAAACATGGTTACGTAAACTCACCTTAGTATAGTATTAAGTCTTGAGAAATAGAATATGTGTAGCCCCAAAGTTGCCAATTACAAGAACTTATAATCAAAGCTTCAATTGTAGAAGTAATAGACTATAGAAGAAAGGTATGAGGGAAAGTTTAATCGGATTGAAACAATCGATTTAGAGGTGCAAAGTATAATGAGTCATAGGTGGGTTTTTATACTAGTTTTGGATTCAACTAGCCATTAAAATTGGTCAACACCATAAAGTAAGGTTTTATGATGAATTTACTATTTGACTAAGACTTTGACTGTTTGACTAAGACTTTGACTAGGACTTTGACTATTTGACTCAAGGCTTTATTTAAAAAAAAAATCTTGTATGTGAAAAAAAAAATTTAGAATCATATTATTATTATTATTATTTATATACATTTATGTATGTATATAAGTTGTGAGTTAGGATAAATAAAGACCTAGGCACATTTGTATAATATTAATGATAAAGGTGTAATAATATATATATATATATATATATATATATATATGTATGTATAAGGGCTTTTTATGTATTAAAATTTTGGGGAAAATTTTGCGATGTTACAGTCTCCCCTACTTTTGGAAACTTCGTCCCGAAGTTTATTGAAAACACAGGGTTGAAGGTGATTGGGTAGAAATTAGGACAAGGGTGGTTTGGGAAGTTTCGAGTTAAGGCATGACATAACTTTATAGGTAATAGAATAAACTGTTTCGAATAATTTGGGTAAGAGTTTTGATATGTGTGACTTTTAAGGGTTGGATTAAGTTCATCTGAAATAGCAAGGAGAATAAGAATCTTAAGTTTTAGGAGTCCTAAAAGGAATGAGTTGATGGACTATTGAAAGACTAAATGAACTACCAGATAACTAAGGTTTATAATTGGTCAACTACCGAAAACCTTGATAGAATTTCACACTACCTTAACGTACCTGTAAATTCATGATTACGTTCCGGACCGCAATCACCAATTTACCTTACATTAGGGTTTTGTGTCCTTCTATAACTCTAGACACACATGTAAAATAATATGATTAACCATGTATCCAAAAATGAGTCCAACTGTTGAGCAGGAAAAAGACTTCTACCAGTCAGTGAGTAGGAACCTCTACCGATTGTTGAGCAGGTATGATAGCCTCTACCAGTCGTTGAGCAGGTTGTAGGGCCTCTACCGACTGTTGAGCAGGCATGATGACCTCTACCAATCGTTGAGTAGGTTATTTTGTACTCTGCTAACTGTTGAGCAAGTACTTCATCCTCTATCAGTTGTTTGATTAAGTGTACCAATTATTACACACATGAATTGCAAATTGATAATATGTACATGTAAGCAATCAAGTATCAAGTATAGCATACGAGTTGTAATAGAGTTGCCCTAGATAAGGTTAATGACTCTAGGTGTGTCTATAGTAAATAGCTTATATTCCATGAATTCTTTTCAAATGTTCAAATAAGGCAAATAGTCGAATCCTCATGTATAACTAAGGATTATGTTTGATGCAACACACAATCAAGTTTCAATAGTTTGGTTATCATGGGTAACTTGCTCATGTGTGAGAAGGTGAAGGATATGAATTTAGTTCTTGAGAGGATGATGAAAAATTCTTGAAGCAGAATCAAAGTTGTGAGAGATAGTGAATGTGAAGATAGTTGATAAAGAGTTTATTTTATAGTATGGAGATTATATGATTTGGGTAGGGTGTTGAATATTTAAAAAGTGGCTAAGATGGTAAGGTGAAGTGTGATTGTGAAATCCATGGATGGTTATGAAATGAGATTGATTTAAGCTGTAAAATTTTGAGATTTTTGAGCTTAGTTTAAGGAAGGTGAGTGTAATCATTTATTCATTAATTAAAACGAATAAACGAAAACGGTGACTTATCAAAACTTCTAGATTCTAATAACATAGTGAAGACATGCTTTAGCCTATAAGTGAACACTCATCCCGAGAATTCCCAGGTAGGCATCCGGGTCCCTCGTCTGATTGGGATATATGCGCAATGCCATCCTAGACAGAAGACTCTGAATACAGGCGTTCACCCTTCCAGATTGCACGTGTTCGTTATTAAAATCTAGAACTTCGACGAGATCTCAAGGTGGTTCAGGCTAAACCTGAGGATTGTCCTATTAGTCTAAGAGTAGATCTTGTGATGGAGAGCAATCTTCTTGTAGGGGTTGAAGTAGGGATAAGAAGTAGGAGTGAGATAGAGAATAGCAAGTAAAAGGAGCAAATACTGGTTATATTCCTATGGTTATAGACTAGATTATTTTTTTTTTCTAATAACCTAATTCCCTATAACCAAGGCTCTGATACCAATCTGTAACACCCCAACCGATGGCGGAAACATCGAGGTGTCACGTAAGAATGAGTATACAGTAGCACATGGTATTCAAGTTTTAATTGAAATTTAATTAAAGTGCAAATATCCAAAATTTAAAATACATAATAAGTCTTGAATGAAATTCTAATACATCAAATAACCAAATAAAGCATAAACTTCAATTTGTCTCCTCATGCTAACTCTCTAGACTTCAAGCATCATTATTTCCTGTTGAGTTGTAAAAATGGGGGGGTCAACTAGAAGTTGGTGAGAATACATAAGCCATGTCACGCAATTAAGTTTAAGAATAAAAGTTTAGCAATTCAAATGTCTATCGTAAGTTTAAGTCTACATGAATAAACATGAAATGTTGAATCAACATAATCAAACCTCTGACTAGTTTAGGTCCATCCCGTCATCCACGGTTCACCTTAATAATATGTTGGAACGATAACAATCACCCACGCTACCTATGTAGGAGGTACACGTATCCGGGTGGGATTGTCAATCCAATAGATCTATTATTGAGTATCGCCGGCTTGGCCATAGCTAATGATTATGTAACGTTGAAACTGTTGTTGTTGTCTAATTCATGAGGCATTAAAGTTTACAACTAGACATGCATGTAGAATTGCTTAAGTATAATGTTGCAAGTATGAAGAATTGCATAAACATGGTTACGTAAACTCACCTTAGTATAGTATTAAGTCTTGAGAAATAGAATATGTGTAGCCCCAAAGTTGCCAATTACAAGAACTTATAATCAAAGCTTCAATTGTAGAAGTAATAGACTATAGAAGAAAGGTATGAGGGAAAGTTTAATCGGATTGAAACAATCGATTTAGAGGTGCAAAGTATAATGAGTCATAGGTGGGTTTTTATACTAGTTTTGGATTCAACTAGCCATTAAAATTGGTCAACACCATAAAGTAAGGTTTTATGATGAATTTACTATTTGACTAAGACTTTGACTGTTTGACTAAGACTTTGACTAGGACTTTGACTATTTGACTCAAGGCTTTATTTAAAAAAAAAATCTTGTATGTGAAAAAAAAAATTTAGAATCATATTATTATTATTATTATTTATATACATTTATGTATGTATATAAGTTGTGAGTTAGGATAAATAAAGACCTAGGCACATTTGTATAATATTAATGATAAAGGTGTAATAATATATATATATATATATATATATATATATATATATATATATATATATATGTATGTATAAGGGCTTTTTATGTATTAAAATTTTGGGGAAAATTTTGCGATGTTACAGTCTCCCCTACTTTTGGAAACTTCGTCCCGAAGTTTATTGAAAACACAGGGTTGAAGGTGATTGGGTAGAAATTAGGACAAGGGTGGTTTGGGAAGTTTCGAGTTAAGGCATGACATAACTTTATAGGTAATAGAATAAACTGTTTCGAATAATTTGGGTAAGAGTTTTGATATGTGTGACTTTTAAGGGTTGGATTAAGTTCATCTGAAATAGCAAGGAGAATAAGAATCTTAAGTTTTAGGAGTCCTAAAAGGAATGAGTTGATGGACTATTGAAAGACTAAATGAACTACCAGATAACTAAGGTTTATAATTGGTCAACTACCGAAAACCTTGATAGAATTTCACACTACCTTAACGTACCTGTAAATTCATGATTACGTTCCGGACCGCAATCACCAATTTACCTTACATTAGGGTTTTGTGTCCTTCTATAACTCTAGACACACATGTAAAATAATATGATTAACCATGTATCCAAAAATGAGTCCAACTGTTGAGCAGGAAAAAGACTTCTACCAGTCAGTGAGTAGGAACCTCTACCGATTGTTGAGCAGGTATGATAGCCTCTACCAGTCGTTGAGCAGGTTGTAGGGCCTCTACCGACTGTTGAGCAGGCATGATGACCTCTACCAATCGTTGAGTAGGTTATTTTGTACTCTGCTAACTGTTGAGCAAGTACTTCATCCTCTATCAGTTGTTTGATTAAGTGTACCAATTATTACACACATGAATTGCAAATTGATAATATGTACATGTAAGCAATCAAGTATCAAGTATAGCATACGAGTTGTAATAGAGTTGCCCTAGATAAGGTTAATGACTCTAGGTGTGTCTATAGTAAATAGCTTATATTCCATGAATTCTTTTCAAATGTTCAAATAAGGCAAATAGTCGAATCCTCATGTATAACTAAGGATTATGTTTGATGCAACACACAATCAAGTTTCAATAGTTTGGTTATCATGGGTAACTTGCTCATGTGTGAGAAGGTGAAGGATATGAATTTAGTTCTTGAGAGGATGATGAAAAATTCTTGAAGCAGAATCAAAGTTGTGAGAGATAGTGAATGTGAAGATAGTTGATAAAGAGTTTATTTTATAGTATGGAGATTATATGATTTGGGTAGGGTGTTGAATATTTAAAAAGTGGCTAAGATGGTAAGGTGAAGTGTGATTGTGAAATCCATGGATGGTTATGAAATGAGATTGATTTAAGCTGTAAAATTTTGAGATTTTTGAGCTTAGTTTAAGGAAGGTGAGTGTAATCATTTATTCATTAATTAAAACGAATAAACGAAAACGGTGACTTATCAAAACTTCTAGATTCTAATAACATAGTGAAGACATGCTTTAGCCTATAAGTGAACACTCATCCCGAGAATTCCCAGGTAGGCATCCGGGTCCCTCGTCTGATTGGGATATATGCGCAATGCCATCCTAGACAGAAGACTCTGAATACAGGCGTTCACCCTTCCAGATTGCACGTGTTCGTTATTAAAATCTAGAACTTCGACGAGATCTCAAGGTGGTTCAGGCTAAACCTGAGGATTGTCCTATTAGTCTAAGAGTAGATCTTGTGATGGAGAGCAATCTTCTTGTAGGGGTTGAAGTAGGGATAAGAAGTAGGAGTGAGATAGAGAATAGCAAGTAAAAGGAGCAAATACTGGTTATATTCCTATGGTTATAGACTAGATTATTTTTTTTTTCTAATAACCTAATTCCCTATAACCAAGGCTCTGATACCAATCTGTAACACCCCAACCGATGGCGGAAACATCGAGGTGTCACGTAAGAATGAGTATACAGTAGCACATGGTATTCAAGTTTTAATTGAAATTTAATTAAAGTGCAAATATCCAAAATTTAAAATACATAATAAGTCTTGAATGAAATTCTAATACATCAAATAACCAAATAAAGCATAAACTTCAATTTGTCTCCTCATGCTAACTCTCTAGACTTCAAGCATCATTATTTCCTGTTGAGTTGTAAAAATGGGGGGGTCAACTAGAAGTTGGTGAGAATACATAAGCCATGTCACGCAATTAAGTTTAAGAATAAAAGTTTAGCAATTCAAATGTCTATCGTAAGTTTAAGTCTACATGAATAAACATGAAATGTTGAATCAACATAATCAAACCTCTGACTAGTTTAGGTCCATCCCGTCATCCACGGTTCACCTTAATAATATGTTGGAACGATAACAATCACCCACGCTACCTATGTAGGAGGTACACGTATCCGGGTGGGATTGTCAATCCAATAGATCTATTATTGAGTATCGCCGGCTTGGCCATAGCTAATGATTATGTAACGTTGAAACTGTTGTTGTTGTCTAATTCATGAGGCATTAAAGTTTACAACTAGACATGCATGTAGAATTGCTTAAGTATAATGTTGCAAGTATGAAGAATTGCATAAACATGGTTACGTAAACTCACCTTAGTATAGTATTAAGTCTTGAGAAATAGAATATGTGTAGCCCCAAAGTTGCCAATTACAAGAACTTATAATCAAAGCTTCAATTGTAGAAGTAATAGACTATAGAAGAAAGGTATGAGGGAAAGTTTAATCGGATTGAAACAATCGATTTAGAGGTGCAAAGTATAATGAGTCATAGGTGGGTTTTTATACTAGTTTTGGATTCAACTAGCCATTAAAATTGGTCAACACCATAAAGTAAGGTTTTATGATGAATTTACTATTTGACTAAGACTTTGACTGTTTGACTAAGACTTTGACTAGGACTTTGACTATTTGACTCAAGGCTTTATTTAAAAAAAAAATCTTGTATGTGAAAAAAAAAATTTAGAATCATATTATTATTATTATTATTTATATACATTTATGTATGTATATAAGTTGTGAGTTAGGATAAATAAAGACCTAGGCACATTTGTATAATATTAATGATAAAGGTGTAATAATATATATATATATATATATATGTATGTATAAGGGCTTTTTATGTATTAAAATTTTGGGGAAAATTTTGCGATGTTACATAGGGTTTGTGAAATGATGAAAAATGACAAAGGTTGGTATTTATACTAATCCTCCTTCGCCCCAACTTAATGGTCGAAAGTGGCCTCCTTCGACCCTTCCACAGGGTCGAATGAGCCCTGTCCTGGTCGAAAGGAATTCTTTCAATGTATATAATCCACCACACGACCCATAATCTACACATATACTTAATTAGTTCATGTAATGTCACCAACAACGGAACCCGGTACTAGTGTATTACCAAAACGACTCCCAATGATCCTCCAGATCATTGTACCCTGGACAATCCTAACTCGACCCGACTCAACTAACCCAGTTAAGTTCGTTTATGAACGTTTCTCGCTAAGGTAGACTTAGATGTTACTAATATGTTTAAGCCAAACATGCCGGGTGTCATAGAGACATTCTCCTCCTTGAGTGCCATGTGTCATGTCATGTGGCAAATTAAAAATGAATAAATAATAATATAAAACCTAATCTACTAAATTTAAATTGAGTTATTTTAGGAAAAAAAATTTTAAAAAAAATTTAAAATTTTCTCTCTTATTTTCCTCCCATAATTTTTAAACGTTAATATATTTTATTTATGATATTTTTTAAAGAAAAAGGTTACACCAAATTAACGAGCGTTTTATTATCTTTCCAACGAGTACCATAGTTCTATATAAAAAACGGAGAAAAAAACAACCATTTTTTGTGGGGTTTCGTTCATACAGGAAAAAAACACAAAGTGTTCAGGTTATTCATTAATAATGTTTTTTTCTTTTAAACCATGTTCTTATCTACGATGTTAAAATTCAGCTCAATCGCCATGCTTTCATTGGAATTTTACTCTTTTAAAGATGCATAGGTATGCTTCATCAAGAGAAGCTAGGAGAAAAGAATCGCGCAACACTGCAACACATGGTGTCACCTTATAGCAAGGTTATTTTTTTATTTATTTAATTACAAGGGTAATAATTATTACTATTAGTATTATATTATTAGAATTGTTATATTTTTCAACTCAGGACGCTCCCGGGATAAAAGCTAGTAAATTATAAAAAAAAAAATAACCTTCTCCAACACATCTATCAAGCTTGGCCTTCTATCTGTAGAGAGGCAACTCGCTTGGCCTTCTATTCCAAATTTATTGAGAACCAACGATTGCCCATGTTGTCAAGCTTATCAAACTCATGGTTATTACTACTTACAGGGGTAATTTGGTCATTAGACAACATCCTTTTTTCTACCTCTTTTCCTAGTATTTGCTTAACCCAGTTCTACATACAAAAAAAAAAAAGACTCTTTATGATAGTTAACATGGCTCACAGACTGTCATAAATGATAAAGACAAGAGTATCATTTACTACTTATAACAGGTAATTTGACCCATTCCTTTCTTTTGATCGGCAAAGAGTCACTTTTATTTCACCCGAATCAAAACATGTACAGAGGTGTGGTCTAGCAAGGTTCTAGACACAAACCAAAAAAACCAGTTCACCTAAACATCCTATTGTTCAAACCAAAAATCAAAACATAACAGAACAGAAGTGCTGAATCAAGTGATTGGAACCTAAAAACTTTTCCATTTTTCCCAAGTCCACCCAGGTTGCTTTGATTTGTGGCTGACCCAGTTGAGTGCAATCGCTTGAATTTCGGCAAAGATCCCGTCTAAACTCACCCTTTTCCCTTGAAATATTGCAGCGTTCTGATTCTTCCATCAGGCTGATGCCAGAATAATGACGCGAATCCATCTTCATTTGGTTGCAATCGCATTAACATGCTTGTGAATGTTCATTAAATCCCTCACAGTGAAAGCAAATATTGGAGATATCCCGCACCACGAACTAACCTTATGCCACATCCAAGCAGCCACGTAGCATGATGTTAACAAGTGATCTGCGTCCTCTTCAGCGTTTCCGCAAAGTTTACACATAACCGACCCAGAAATCATTTTTCTTCTGTGCAGCCCCTTCATCGTAGGCAGCCTGTCTTGTTCGGCCTTCCAAATGAAAATAGAAACCTTCTTCGGTACTCCCTTAACCCATTCAAACGGATAATACGGTGTAGTGTATCTTGACAGCAGATTTCTGCAAGATGACACAGAGAATGTACCATCCGCAGACCCATCCCAAACCCGTGTATCCAATGTAGTCGTCAAAGAGGTACCTGCAATCAGTGCAAAACACTGATGCACCTGCAACAGTGGTATTGTTGACTCAAGTTTTGGTCTCCCATTTTCTTTTCTTTTGCACCTGCACTTGTAGCTTTTTTAAACAGTTTCCGGAACACTAAAAAAAAAAAAAAACTATTTGGTCTCCCATTTTCTTTTCTTCTGCACCTGCACTTGTAGCTTTTTTAAACAGTTTCCGGAACACTAAAAAAGAAAAACTATTTGAATATATAAAACATCAATTAGGGTTTAATTTGATCATATAAAACAAAATCTATGATATCAATAGAATTAAACCTAAAGGTTAACAACAAAACAAACTATAACGAACATAAAGATCATCGAATCCGTTAAATAGAATATAACGATACCTTGCCAAAATTGAAGTTGAAGTCTGCGATTGATGATGATTTATTAATGATTGCCAAATACTCCAATTGATGATTGTCGGTTGATGTACGTTGTTTGAGAATCAAGAGTCGCTAAGAAGAAAAAACAAAGAAGAAGTGTGAAGATGCAGGGCTGGTTGTGGATACATCTTTTATGCCATATTACATTTTCCTATTTTAATTTTCACAATATATCAGTTCATCTCTAAACAAAACATAATGGATCAGCACACATTGAATATGTTCATTGCATTTGTCTCTTAATTTTTGACCTACTACAGATTACCACACAGTCTCTTTTAATATGTTCACTGCATTTTGTAACACCCCAACCAATGGCGGAAACATCGGGATGTCACGTATTGATGATTGTTCAGTAGCTCATGATAATACATATGTTTAAATAATCCTTTATTACATTACAATATTGAATTACATTAAAGTCTACATCAAATAATCAAACAAAGCTTAAAACTTCAAATATCTCCTCATGCTAGCTCTAGACTTCACGTATCAGTATTTCCTGTTGAGTTTGGAAAAATGGGGGGTCAACTAGAAGTTGATGAGAATACATAATCCATGTTAAGCATATAGTTTAAGTATAAAAGTTTAGCAATTCGTATGTCTATCGTAAATTTAAGTCTACATGAATAGTATAATATGTTGACATAATCAAACCTCCGACTAGTTTAGGTCCATCCCGTCATCTACGGTTCACCTTAGTAATATGTTGAACGATAACAATCACCCACGTTACCTATGTAGGAGGTACACGTATCCGGGTGGGGTTGTCAATCCAATAGATCTATTATTGAGTATCGCCGGCTTGGCCATAGCTAATGATTATGTAATGTTGAAACTCGTTGAAACTCGTTGAAACTGTTGACTAATTCATGAGGCAATAAAGTTTACTACTAGACATGCATGTTGAATTGCTTAAATAATTGTTGCAAGTATAAAGAATCGCATAAACATGGTTACGTATACTCACCTTAGCAAAGTATTAAGTCTCGAGAAATAGAATATGTGTAGCCCCAAAGTTGCCAATTACAAGAGCTTATAATCAAAGCTTCAATTGTAGAAGTAATAGACTATAGAAGAAAGGTATGAGGGAAAGTTTAATCGGATTGAAACAATCGATTTAGAGGTGCAAAGTATAATGGGTCATAGGTGGGTTTTTATACTAGTTTTGGATTCAATTAGCCATTAAAATTGGTCAACACCATAAAGTAAGGTTTTATGATGAATTGACTATTTGACTAAGACTTTGACTGTTTGACTAAGACTTTGACTAGGACTTTGACTATTTGACTCAAGGCTTTATTTAAATAAAAAAAAATCTTGTATGTGAAAAAAAAAAGAATTTAGAATCATATTATTATTATTATTATTTATATACATTTATGTATGTATATAAGTTGTGAGTTAGGATAAATAAAGACATAGGCACATTTGTATAATATTAATGATAAAGGTGTAATAAAAATATATATATATATATATAAGGGCTTTTTATGTATTAAAATTTTGGGGAAAATTTTGCACTGTTACAGTCTCCCCTACTTTTGGAAACTTCGTCCCGAAGTTTATTGAAAACACAGGGTTGAAGGTGATTGGGTAGAAATTAGGACAAGGGTGGTTTGGGAAGTTTCGAGTTAAGGCATGACATAAATTTATAGGTAATAGAATAAACTGTTTCGAATAATTTGGGTAAGAGTTTTGATATGTGTGAGTTTTAAGGGTTGGATTAGGTTCATCTGAAATAGCAAGGAGAATAAGAATCTTAAGTTTTAGGACTCCTAAAAGAAATGCATGAGTTGATGGACTATTGAAAGACTAAATGAACTACCAGATAACTAAGGTTTATAATTGGTCAACTACCGAAAACCTTGATAGAATTTCACACTACCTTAACGTACCTGTAAATTCATGATTACGTTCCGGACCGCAATCACCAATTTACCTTACATTAGGGTTTTGTGTCCTTCTATAACTCTAGACACACATGTAAAATAATATGATTAACCATGTATCCAAAAATGAGTCCAGCTGTTGAGCAGGAAAAAGACTTCTATCAGTCAGTGAGTAGGAACCTCTACCGATTGTTGAGCAGGTATGATAGCCTCTACCAGTCGTTGAGCAGGTTGTAGGGCCTCTACCGACTGTTGAGCAGGCATGATGACCTCTACCAATCGTTGAGTAGGTTATTTTGTACTCTACTAACTGTTGAGCAAGTACTTCATCCTCTATTAGTTGTTTGATTAAGTGTACCAATTATTACACACATGAATTGCAAATTGATAATATGTACATGTAAGCAATCAAGTATCAAGTATAGCATACGAGTTGTAATAGAGTTGCCCTAGATAAGGTTAATGACTCTAGGTGTGTCTATAGTAAATAGCTTATATTCCATGAATTCTAGTTTCAAATGTTCAAATAAGGCAAATAGTCGAATCCTCATGTATAACTAAGGATTATGTTTGATGCAACACACAATCAAGTTTCAATAGTTTGGTTATCATGGGTAACTAGCTCATGTGTGAGAAAGTGAAGGATATGAATTTAGTTCTTGAGAGGATGATGAAAAATTCTTGAAGCAGAATCAAAGTTGTGAGAGATAGTGAATGTGAAGATAGTTGATAAAGAGTTTATTTTATAGTATGGAGATTATATGATTTGAGTAGGGTGTTGAATATTTAAAAAGTGGCTAAGATGGTAAGGTGAAGTGTGATTGTGAAATCCATGGATGGTTATGAAATGAGATTGATTTAAGCTGTAAAATTTTGAGATTTTTTAGCTTAGTTTAAGGAAGGTGAGTGTAATCATTTATTCATTAATTAAAACGAATAAACGAAAACGTTTACTTATCAAAACTTCTAGATTCTAATAACATAGTGAAGACATGCTTTAGCCTATAAGTGAACACTCATCCCGAGAATTCCCAGGTAGGCATCCGGGTCCCTCGTCTGATTGGGATATATGCGCAATGCCAGTCCTAGACAGAAAACTCAGAATACAGGCGTTCACCCTTCCAGATTGCACGTGTTCGTTATTAAAATCTAGAACTTCGACGAGATCTCAAGGTGGTTCAGGCTAAACCTGAGGATTGTCCTATTAGTCTAAGAGTAGATCTTGTGATGGAGAGCAATCTTCTTGTAGGGGTTGAAGTAGGGATAAGAAGTAGGAGTGAGATAGAGAATAGCAAGTAAAAGGAGCAAATACTGGTTATATTCCTATGGTTATAGACTAGATTATTTTTTTTCTAATAACCTAATTCCCTATAACCAAGGCTCTGATACCAATCTGTAACACCCCAACCAATGGCGGAAACATCGGGATGTCACGTATTGATGATTGTTCAGTAGCTCATGATAATACATATGTTTAAATAATCCTTTATTACATTACAATATTGAATTACATTAAAGTCTACATCAAATAATCAAACAAAGCTTAAAACTTCAAATATCTCCTCATGCTAGCTCTAGACTTCACGTATCAGTATTTCCTGTTGAGTTTGGAAAAATGGGGGGTCAACTAGAAGTTGATGAGAATACATAATCCATGTTAAGCATATAGTTTAAGTATAAAAGTTTAGCAATTCGTATGTCTATCGTAAATTTAAGTCTACATGAATAGTATAATATGTTGACATAATCAAACCTCCGACTAGTTTAGGTCCATCCCGTCATCTACGGTTCACCTTAGTAATATGTTGAACGATAACAATCACCCACGTTACCTATGTAGGAGGTACACGTATCCGGGTGGGGTTGTCAATCCAATAGATCTATTATTGAGTATCGCCGGCTTGGCCATAGCTAATGATTATGTAATGTTGAAACTCGTTGAAACTCGTTGAAACTGTTGACTAATTCATGAGGCAATAAAGTTTACTACTAGACATGCATGTTGAATTGCTTAAATAATTGTTGCAAGTATAAAGAATCGCATAAACATGGTTACGTATACTCACCTTAGCAAAGTATTAAGTCTCGAGAAATAGAATATGTGTAGCCCCAAAGTTGCCAATTACAAGAGCTTATAATCAAAGCTTCAATTGTAGAAGTAATAGACTATAGAAGAAAGGTATGAGGGAAAGTTTAATCGGATTGAAACAATCGATTTAGAGGTGCAAAGTATAATGGGTCATAGGTGGGTTTTTATACTAGTTTTGGATTCAATTAGCCATTAAAATTGGTCAACACCATAAAGTAAGGTTTTATGATGAATTGACTATTTGACTAAGACTTTGACTGTTTGACTAAGACTTTGACTAGGACTTTGACTATTTGACTCAAGGCTTTATTTAAATAAAAAAAAAACTTGTATGTGAAAAAAAAAAGAATTTAGAATCATATTATTATTATTATTATTTATATACATTTATGTATGTATATAAGTTGTGAGTTAGGATAAATAAAGACATAGGCACATTTGTATAATATTAATGATAAAGGTGTAATAAAAATATATATATATATATATAAGGGCTTTTTATGTATTAAAATTTTGGGGAAAATTTTGCACTGTTACACATTTGTGGTCTAACAATTTAGTAAGTAAAAGATTAAAGGAGGTACGATTTTACCTAATAGTGAATTAGTCAATTATTCAAAAGAAATCTGCATCATGCACCTGCACTGCTTCTGGTCAGTAGACAATAGTTGATATTTATACTTCTAATCACTCGAGTTATTAAGGAAAAATCGATGATGTCAAGTGTTGTGTAGCAGTTACCTTGATAATTCGTACACCAAACCATGTTCCTAATTCTCTGTGGTAGCTTCTAAGAAATGGAATTGTAGCAACAAAATCTATCCATACGATGACCCAAATTAGGTTTAAAGGCTACAATAAAAATTAAGGAATCACAATATAAGACCAACCTTTAACCTACCAACAGAAGGCGACGGTCGATTGCGAGAATGTGCCGGCAGACGCTGAACGCAAAGTGGCGACGGAAACAGTTGCCAGGTAATGGCTACAGCTTTTGCGGTAGCTCTGTCGTTTGTTTCTCCATCAATTTATGGTGGAAGTAGTAGAAGAAGGGACTAAAACTAATGTCTGCAATAAGAGAAATTGAATGAGAGAGTTAAAGTGAGAGTCTGTTAGTCTGGACATAAGGGCAACCATGGGAACTAAGGTTAGTATTGTAAATTTGCTATGATATTGTAAAGGAGTAGGTGGGTTAAATGTCTATATTACCCTCCTAAGTGTCTTAATTGTCACCAACATCCCTATAATACCCTTAAATTTTCTGCTTAAATATATTGTACATGTTGCTTCTTGAGTTGTACGAAATGAAAATGACTATGCTAGCCATCACTCCTCTTTTATCATGTATATTATAGATTATAGATTATAGATTATAGATATTAGATATAGATTAATGGATAAGGATAAACAATTAGATGTGAATGCTCTAAGAGAAGGAAATTGGATGTAATGGATATATTGTTGGAAACTAAGAGTTAGCGAAAGTATTCAAGAAAAGGCTTATTCTTAATCGCGATAACCATTCAAGATGTTTACATAGGGAAAGTTTGAACCTGGGTCTCTAGGGAGTATATATGTACCAAAAATAATCGGTTTAGATTTCCAAACTGCTTCCTAAAGTAACCCAATACCCCACTTGGAACCATTTGACCCAAACTGATTCTAACCCAACACAAACAACCAGATTATATATTGGTTCTTACTCACTCGTTACTAAAACCGGTTTCTTCTTATAATCCGGACCCTTTCTGCCCACCCCCCCCCCCCCCCAAAAAAAAAAAATCCCTCTAAAATGTACCCTTTCTGCCCACCCCCCCCCCCCCCCCCAAAAAAAAAAAAAAATATCCCTCTAAAATGTACACCTCTACCTGGGAGACCTTTTAGGGGTGCAAACGAGCCGAGCTCGAGCTCGGCTCATTAGAAAATTCTTAAGCTCAAGCTCGGCTCGGGCTCGGGCTCGACTCGTTTATTATTTGTTAGTTAATATATTAAACAAAAATAATATAAATAATAGGCTCGGGGCTCAATAAATGAAGCTCAGCTCGGTCTTGTTTAGTAAACAAGCTTAAATGAGGGGGCAAATAATAATAAAACTAATATTATACGAAGGCTCGATAAGGCTCGACGAGCCTGACGAGCTCTACATACTAGGCTCAGGGTCGATTAATAAACGAGTTTTGTTTTAAGCTCAAGCTCGGCTCGACTCGTTTCGAGCTTTTTACCGAGCCGAGCTCAAGTAACTCGTGAGCTGCTCAGCTCGTTTTCACCCCAAGTTGTGATGGTTTTTTAAGAAGCTTAATTTCACTTTAAAATTTGCCCAAGGTATGCTTGTAAACGACCTGAATGTTCATGAACTGTTCGTGAACTTGTTCGGTGGGAAGTTCGTTTATATTCGTTTATTTAATAAACGATCAAACACGAACAAAAAAAATTGTTTGTTTAGTTAAATGAACGAACATGAATAAATGTTGTGTTCATTCGTTTATGTTCGTGAACATCCGTTTGTGTTCGTTTATTTATGTCCGTTTTATGTTCATTTAATTTTATTAATTACTTAAGTAGTTATATTTATTAAAATATAAACATAAATTGGGATTTAACAACTTCTATAAATATAACCAACTAGTAATTGGGTTTTTCAGTAACACAAAATCGTTTACATTTATTTTGTTTATGAACGTCTGTTTATGTTCGTTCATGAACTGTTCGTTTAGGTTTTAAACAAACGAACATAAACTAACACGAAACATGGCAAAATTTATAATGAACGAACACGAATACAAAATGTGTTCGATTATGTGTTCGTGTTCGGTTAAAGTTAAATGAACAAACACGAACATACATTTGTTCATGTTCATTAGGTTCGTTTACAAGCTTACGAAAGGTAAAGAACTAAAAACATAGATATTGAATTTTAAATATGAATGCCTTGTGTAACTCCCTAAAAAGTAAATTGCTTGGTTGGTCCTTATGGTTTTCAAATCTTGTACGCTTAATTCTTAAACTTCACTAATTACTTAACCCAAAATCTGATTATTATGTGTGTTTTTGAATAGATAAGAAATTGCCATCTCTATTCTTGACTGATTTTATAAGTTCAAATTCAACGGGTCGTATATTATTTACTTATTATTAACAACGTATATATTTGTGGGATCCGGTATAAATCTATCAAATTCTTTATTTATTTATTTTATTTTTAATCTATTAAATATAAAAATAACTATAGTAATTAAAAAAAACGAGCCAATGATCTCCACTCCAGCTAATTTGAAGTGGGAAGGTTTATCTCCTTGGAGGGTTCATGTCCGGGTTTGGTGAGATGATTGGGTCTGTATTCAAAATACGAGCCAATGATCTCCAGTCCAACGTAAATCTATAAAGACAAAATGAAGCACAAAATACAACACAATGCCGAGAAAAAGGGGTTGTGGATTCATACACCCCTACTTTAGGATTCATACACCCTGGCCCACACCTGTCACCAATAAGAAGCTGCCACATATCCAGAATGTGACGTCATACGCCCTAAATATGATGTCACGGGGTGTATGAATCCTAGAACCCCGAGAAAAAATATGGTATTTAGGAATCATACACCCCTTAATTAGGAAACATACACCCTGGCCCACATCACACACTAATAGAAGGTTGTCACATATCTCAGAATGTGATGTCACATGGTGTATGAAACCTAGAACCCATTGAATCACAAAAAATGACATAATGAACAAAATTAAAAAAACGACACAATGTCAACTAAAAAGACGAAAATCTAAAATTTAAGATTGTAGAGTTCAATGAGATAATTACAATGGACTTAGAGTGAATTTAATTGAATACTTTTTAATGCTTTTCTATAACTTCCTATACATAGGTGCTACGTATTTAAACTTTTCCACTCGATAATAAACACGTGTATATTAGAACTAAATGCATTAACTATTTTTTGTACGACTGGAGAAAATGTAAACAAGACTATTCGGTTTTTCGGTACCATTCTTTTAACATTTAATGCCACCAAAAACAAAATAACGTTGAAGATATCTTAAGGAAAACTAAAGACAAAGTAAAGGATTTAACGTATAGACTCGTTTTTTTCCAACCCCTTTTTTTATCACATCCTATTTAATTTTATAAGATTAAGTTTCTTCATATGGGCTATGAAAACTGTTGCATTCGAAGGTGCATTTATGTATTAAAAAATGATATTAAATGACTACAGTGGTGCTATTGATAAGTTAGAGAATTAAAGTATATAATATATAATTGTAGTTTCAAGTAGCTGTTTTATATGTAAAAATTAAACGGGAAAAATATGCTTGACACGTGTAGCACGTGGAATGTATTTTTTCGATATTATGAATCCAAAAAGTACAATAGAAAGATATAATAAATAATTAAAAGTGAACATAAAAATCGAAAAAATATCCCTACTAACAAACTACCACTTTGGCATTATTTCATATTTACAGATAAAGTAAATAAGATGTTGATGCTAAAAATTTGTTTGAAATGAAAGTGTTGTAATTAACTAGATGAGAAAGTATTAGTTCATTTAGGACAAACTATAACCTCACTAATATAGTAATATGGAATTTTTGAGTTCTAACCAAAATGGCCACGTACGTTTATTTATGATATTGTGTTGTGACTATTCAACATTATTCGAGCAGTAGTAGCAAACTTCCTATTGATCGGGTATAGTGAAAATGAGAAACGCTAGTCATTGACAACACGTGAGCAACGACAACCACACCTCATCAATGGTATTCTCTCATTGAGCAATTGCAACACTCGAGTAGCAACGACAACCTCACTTGATCAGTGGTAGGTGATGAATAACCCGACTTACAGCTGTAGTAACCGCACCCGACCCACCCATCAGTGGTAATTGTGGTCAACAAAAAGTTTGTTGACTTAGCAACCAAGCTAGCTTAACAGCAACACACAAGTAGTAACAAACGAACTCCTTTCCCATCAATGACAACTAATAAGTACGAACATTCTACTACTTTTTTTTTTATCGGCTAAGGACATCACCTCGGTACCCAGTTTCGAATCCCCATTTCCGCATCGTCCCTGAGGGCATAAGCCCTTTCCACGTCAAGGGGTGTATTTTTGCTGGCCCTAAGATTCGAACCGTGTACCTTTTCTGGACGGAAACCTCTCTAAGGAGTAAACCCTCTCACCTCTCCCCAACTGAGCTGGGGGTCATTGGCTCAACATCCTACTACTTAATATCAACCAACAACAATAGCTAATAACCAAGCTGACTTTAACTAGCAACAATTGTACCCGATCTGTCCATCCATGGTAACTTTGATCACCCGGAAGTCTCTTTTGTCGAGCCGCCAGTGCGTTATCAAAACACAACATTACGTTTACCTCCCATGGTCCAGGCATACACGTGTACGTGCATGAGGATGCGAAGAGTCCTCATTTATTAAAAAAAAAAGCAATAAATTCTTTCAAATAGTCCTTGGGAATCATGATATCATATACACAGCGAAAGCGGTTTATATATTTAACAAAAACGGATTATATATATAATATATATAATGACCGATTTATATATATAAATTGTTAATTTTATTAATCCAATATAATAAAATATTCCCAATCAGGATCTCAGTTAAACGCGTATAAACAAATAAATAATAAACAACCATAGGGGGTTTAGTAATCAACCTTTGACGACTACACCGGAATTGTAACACGCGGGTTACAACGAATCCTCGCTAGTAGGAAGCTCACACCGAGCACGAAGCAACACTTGCAAGAAGAACGGTGAGCGGCGGAGTGGTGGTTTGGCCGAAACCAAGAAGGAGGGACGGCGGCCTTTTTCTTCTTGGGTGGCGGCCGCAAATCACAAGAGGAGGAGGCAAGGGTTTGTTGTTTTTATAAAAGTATGATTAGAGTTTACTCCTTAAACCTCCTTTTATAAAACAACAACTTACATTAAGCCCCCTTGTTAAATATCATAATATTCCTTAATATTAATCTAATTAATATTAAGTCCCTCAAGTCTAAAACTATTATTATTTCACAAATAATAATCCACCTACTCATGAACTTATTTGATTGGTGTACCAACGTGTAACTCTTTGGATCGTACCGGGTCGGGTTACGTTGATCTCGACTTTTAATTACATCGAACATACTATATATCCAACAATGGGAATCATGGTATCGTATACACAGTGGAACCAGTTTATATATTTAACAAAAACGGATTATATATATAATATATATAATGGCCGATCTATATATATATATATATATATATATATATATATTGTTAATTAATTTTATTAATCCGATTAATAAAATATCCCCAATCAGGATCTCAGTTAAACGCGTATAAACAAATAAATAATAAACAACCATAGGGGGTTTAGTAATCAACCTTTGACGACTACACCGGAATTGTAACACACGGGTTACAACGAATCCTCGCTAGTAGGAAGTTCACACCGAGCACGAACCAACCGGAAAGCTACACTTGCAAGAAGAACGGTGGGCGGCGGAGTGGTGGTTTGGCCGAAACCAAGAAGGAGGGGCGACGACCTTTTTCTTCTTGGGTGGCGGCCGCAAATCACAAGAGGAGGAGGCAGGGGTTTGTTGTTTTTATAAAAGTGTGATTAGGGTTTATTCTTTAACCCTCCTTTTATAAAACAACAACTTACATTAAGCCCTCTTGTTAAATATCATAATATTCCTTAATATTAATCTAATTAATATTAAGTCCCTCAAGTCTAAAACAATTATTATTTCACAAATAATAATCCATTATCCAGATGTAACTTGGTTATTATTAATGTGAAAATTGCATCAAAGTATTACTATAAAAAAAAATTACATGTCGTGATTAAAATTAAAAATAAAAAAAATAGTCCTTTAATTTCATCTTTCTTTTAATCCATTATTGACTTTCTTGGAATAACTATCGATTTCATAAAGTTTGACTTTAATGAAAATCGTGAATCCAAAAGTGAATATTGAGTAAAATATATCTAACATCACCGATATGTTTAAATTTGAATACCGATATGCTTAAATTTATTCAAAGCAAGGCCACTCAACGTTTCTTGGTTACTATTACTACCACACTTCTTGTAATTTAACTAGTTACTTTACGCGATGCACGTTGCGGGGGCATCGAAGCGTACAGTTACTCGAATTTATATTACTTAATTAAAATATATTATATTTGATATGACTCATTTCCGAACAAAACATTTATCAAAACACAAACCAACTAAAACCATATATAAAAATAAGCAGAAAACATATTATATTTGACCAAACTCATTTCTAAAAAGATATTTACGTTGAAATGTAACACAAAAACCATAAAAAAAAAAAAACAAAAAAGGCAAAAAAAAACACACACAAATAAAACACAAAAAACAATAAAAGGCAAAAAAAAAAAAAAAAGCCCACAATTCCTAATCATAATTAGGCCCTTCAACATTTGTTATTATATAGAATAAGGTGGTGGTGTTCGTGTGTTGGCGTCGATATTGACACAATAAAATATGTAAAGAGGATCATATGAAGTTGTTCTGGCTCTGCTTTTTTAATATCATAATATACATGCCGCGACAGTTATTTAAAAGAATTATCAAAAAGACACGTGAAAATAAGTACGTCGTGATAACAAATTCAAAATTTTATAGAACATCATGTTTCATGAGTTCCAATAGTAAATAAAAAACTAAACCTTAAAAGAACTTTGATGACTTGCATGTATGTGCTTCGATGAGTTGCACATTAATGCACACAACTATGTTTTGAATATATCGAAATGTAGATAAAAAGAAGGTCATAACAACGTATTCGGATTTTTATAAAGCAGCATATTTTAAAAGTGACAAGATAAAAAAAATAGAAGTGGGGCATGTGGCTAATACTGACATGTGTTGTCAAAGCGTCTAGGCGCACTCAAGGCGCATAGGCTAAGCCCGAAGCCTAGGGGCTAAGTGCTTAAAAATAAGGGCTTTTGTAAGCTAGACGCATGGTATAAAATGCATTTTTTTACGAGTTTTAGATATGTTTAGGGTATAAAATGCATTTTTATGAGTTTTACATATGTTTAGGCTTGTTTAGAGATAGTTTAGAAAGTTTTAGGTTGAATTTAGCCCGAACTAGGCATGAATTTGTGCCTTGCGTTTTGAAAACACATGTCAGTATTAGAGGACATCAACCTTTGGTTTTACAATATACACTAATTAGATTTGAAATTTGTGTATCGTATAAATTGAATAAAAATTATTAAGTAGTTAACAATAAGATTTAAAAACCACATATTTAATTTTGTAATCATCCATCCATGCATGTGGCTATGAGGTTTACAATTAAATAATTTTATAATTAAAGGAAAATTGAAAATTCAAAAGAATAAGAAGAGGAGGTTGTTATTACTCAATAAGTCAATTACGAGCACCTCTACTAAAAAAAACTAATAATAAATTGCTGTTTAAAATAGAAAATTTTAAAATATGAATATTTTAGAGTGTCTAAGACATATACGAGGCATCAATTATATTTTACAAACTACAACTACTTTGTTATTATTATCACAATCTATTATCTATTATCTATTAATATATATAAAAGAATTGAACATTGCTGACGTGGCGTGCAATGGTGCCGTCAACCTCTCCATGAAACTGCCACGTGGCATCATAATTGAAAGATTTTAGTGTTTTTGAATTATTTTCTTTTTTAATTAAAAAAAAAAGATAAACATAAAACCCTAAATTTATCTCTCTATCTCTCAATTCTCAATTACTAAAATTAAATTAAGTTATTTTAGGAAAAAAAATTTAAAAACAAATTTAAATTTTTCTCTCTTATGTTCCTCTCATAATTTTTAAACGTTAATATCTTTTATATTCGAGATTTTTTTAATAAAAAAATTACACCAAATTAACGAGCGTTTTATTATCTTTCCAACGAGTACCATAGTGCTATATAAAAAAACGGAGAAAAAAACGACTATTTTTTGTGGGTTATGTTCATACAGAAAAAAAAACACAAAGTGTTCAGGTTATTCATTAATCATGTTTTTTCTTTTAAACCAGGTTCTTATCTACGATGTTGAAATTCAGCTCAATCGCCATGCTATCATTGGAATTTTACTCTTCTAAAGATGGATAGGTATACTTCATCAAGAAAAGTTAGGAGAAAGAATCGTGCAACACTGCAACACATGATGTCACCTTATAACAAGGTTATTTTTTTTTATTTTTTTAATTACAATAGTAATAATTATTACTATTAGTATTAGTATTATTAGAATGGTTATATTTTTCAACCCCCATCATGAATTCTACATCTATATAAGTCAAAGTCAAATTGTAACATATTTTAAATTACGTGAAGATGATTATATGTTGAATGTTATTCTTTTAATACATATTTCAAATTGTAACGTCCCACTTACGGTGTGCGCATATAATGTATATATGTGTGGCCATTGGGTTTGGGGGGCAAAAGTAAAGTTGCACTAATTTTAACGTTTACTTTTTTCGTGAAAATAACGCTAAAAACGACGGACGGTTAATCATGCATCATGTGGTGGCGTTGATAGCCAAAAGACAAAGGGGTACATGCACCGATCGGGTTTGTCCCGATTGCTAAGTGTTTTGTGCCTTATGTCCAAGGCTTGATACCAAACCACATCGAGTCGGGGTCTCACTAGAAGCAGCCTCTCTATTCTTAGGGATAGAGGTAAGGCTGTCTACATCTTACCCTCCTTAGACCCTACCTTAGCATTGCTATAGGCGGGATTAAATGAGTATGATGATGATGATGATGATGATTTTTTTTAACTTTTTAAATAAATGTTTTTTTAACTAAGATTGATTATGTTTAAGTTATTTATTTTTTTTCGTGATTCGAGTTTCTTCTTTTATCATTTTTTTATTAAATCATATTAAATTTTTCAACCCCGGGACCTTCCCGGGGTAATCAGCTAGTTATATTATAAAGAACTGGGAGATATCTCTAAATTTGGCTTTTTACATAAGTAGCCTAATAAGGAGTACAAAAATGAATTGTGACATCCTTACATTTTGGTCTAAACACGTAAACTTCTATCATTTTGTCGTCACAAAATTTTAGTACGAAAAATTTTTAGTACAAAAAAAAAATGTAGTACATAAAAAATTAGTAAAAAAAAAATAGCACACAAAAATGTAATACAAAAAAATTTAGTACACAAAATTCAGCATAAAAAAATCAATACAAAAATTTAGCATAAAAATCTAACACAAAAAATACACCACAATGTTGTACAAAAAGCACTACCCATTTTTTGGGTGTTTTAGTTGACGTTTTTTATATAGCAATATCTATACTACATTATAAAGGAAGAAAAAATGTCTACAAATGTCATTTTATATGAATTTTAAGTTGACATCGAAAAAGTCTCATGCTTAAAATTCAAATGTCATGTAAATTTTTTTCCTTTCTACCCTTCATGCAAAACTTACTTGTACACATTCTTTTATTATAACCTTCAATTACCATTAATCTCTATAATAAAATTTACATTATATTATAAAGCATTTGAGAAGAGTATCAAACAAAATTAAGTAATTACTACATTTTATTAAAAAAATTGCACTTTTATATAAAAAATTTATATATACACATATATTAACACACCTTAAAAAGATTGTAAGAATAAATAAAAGTCGAACTTTACGTAAAAAATAATTTTGTGATGCCTTTTTTTTTAAAAAAAAAAGTATGTGCATGAATTGGTTCACGAATTGAAACTGGTCTTTCAAACCGGCAAAACCGGGGCCGAAACGAACCGAAACTAGCTCAGACATGAACCGGCACCAAACATGAACCAACACCAAACACGAACCGGTTTGGAACGGGTTCGGTTCCTAGAAAAAAACCAATCTGTGCACGTCTATAAAGTTCTCAGGCTGGGACATCTTATGTGGAATATTTTCAATTAACCTAACTTCCAATTTTACTTTCCGATGCCACTGATAGAAATTTATGGTGCACTTGATTAGCAGTTGTATTGCATTGTTTTTATCATGTGGAAAAAGTTATGGGTATGTTTCTTTCTAGGTTGATTACATATGAGTCGTTCCAACCTCCTCTTAATGTAGATTTTATAAAGGTCCCTATGATTTCTTTTCCTCAACAATCTCTCCGGATTTGACACTTTCAACATATTGAGTAGGACTATTAGTATAATAATAGTTGCTAATGAGTCAAATCGCTACTTCCGTTTTTTTCTGGCATGTAGGTCAAATTGCATATGGTATATAGAACGTAGCATGCTATCATGTCTTCTTGTAGCATATAAAAATTTACCCCACTGCGAAGCACATGTGCTTACACACACAAACATACACCTTATATATTGATTCTTTTAATCGTTTTAAGGGTTGAATTAGGTTTCCGCCTTGTATTGTCGATTCCGGCGCAACGTGTCGGTTCCCTGCTAGTAGTACCAAATTATTGAAAAAAAATAAGCTCGATTTTATGGTGTTTTTTTTTTTTTTTACAAAAAATAAGGATGTGTGAAAAAGTTATGGCCATTTAAAAAATGGGGGGGGGGGTTGCACGTGCCTTGTATGTGGAGAGAGAAAGTCAACAAATAAGTTATCCATAAATACCCTTATATCCCTTTTTCCTACACTTTCATCTTAACCATTGATTCAAAAAATAAAAGATGGAGATGGCTTCTCCTCCTACTTAGGCAAAATCAACTTTTTATTTGATCCTAACCATATAAAGAAAAAAACACCTCTTTGTATATATGTGTGTATTTTAAAAAACTTACTTTTTATAGAGGTTGAGACACTCCGTGAACGAGCCCCATAATCATTTGACGGTCGTGAAACACCATCGCAAGTGCGGTGATCACAGTGTGGTGGTGATTTTTTATGGTTGTGGTCATGAGTGTGATGGTAGATGGTGAACGTTGTTCAACGACCTTTTAATCATTATATTCATTAGAAAATAAATAAATAAATAAACCCCTTTCCCACTATGTAACTATTAAAATCCTTTTGAACTTTTCACACATTTCTTCACCTATTTTACTACAACTTAAAAATCTAAAAGATAAGAGATGGAGGGTTCAAGCACTTTGTTTCCGACTCTTCCAATTCTACCTTAGAATTTATTGTCATCGTTTCCGAAGCAGCAAAAGGACTTGAAGATACGATGTGATCAAAGAGAAAAAAATGTTTGGCGTGATCGACAAGGGGCTCATAAAATTCTAAGGAATGATTACTTTTCGAAAACCAAAGTACAGTTTAGAAAGGGATTTCTTTATCGAAAGAGTTAATTTAAAAAATCGTGGAACATATAGGTGCTTGATTGGAATGTGTAGAAAACTAGGGGGGGGGGGGATAGGGTTTCTTATAATTTTTTTTATGTTAAATACTTGTTTTACTTAATTCGTCAATTATTACAAAACCCAATGATATATTTGGAAACTATAAACAATAATATATGCAAGGATGTAAAGAAATAAGGAAGGAATGACATAACCGATTTATAGATGTTCGAGAGATGTTAACTAATCACTCTACGTCACATCCCTACTCCTCTGATCAAGAGTTTCTCCACCATTCGTCTCCCATAATCCGGCAGGGATATTTGTTACACAATCGTCTCAGTAAGCAGATATACTAATCACCTTGTACAAATGTCTCACTCTTTTCAAGGAAGTGATCACCTTCCACGTCTCACTAATCTCAAGCGGTAGTGATCACCACCGTCGCCCCACCCACCATTGGTCCATCACCCACCTACCCACCACCGCTATCACCCACCACTTGTAACACCTTGAAAATTAGTTTTGCTTAATCATACCACTTCACATGATTAGCAAATAATAAAGCAAATTAAATAATAATGCAAACGTTCTATCAACGAATAAATCAGGGATTTTGTTATAATAGGGAAATAACCCCGCTAAATCCATTAGTCGATTCAAAGCCTAGACATAAAACATAAATCAAAGACTTCAGTTAGCTAGACTTGAGGGACCATAGTTGCCAATATGATAAAGTGGGTTTTATTATCTATATCTATACTACATTATAAAGGAGAAGGCGTGGGCAAATATGTCCAAATTGTCAAAAGTTAAGATGGTATATCAAGGGTCCTTTACAAGTCTCTAATTTTTTTTTATCAATTTCTTCCTTTTATGCCCTCATGTACAACCTTTAATACTAATTGTATATATTTCTTATGCACTCATTGTATCCACATGAAGATGTAGCCCCTTCATAAGCACCATAAACACCAAATTGAATGTTGTAATCCTTGAAACCCCACAATGCTCTTCACCTTCACTATGTTATTTTTTTCTTCTGAAAGTGGTTAAACATATAATATATGAATATTTGGTAAAATGGTGACCCTTTGTGCTAATGCATATCACCAAAATAAGAATACATCAAGTATTCATGGTCTGACTTGAATAATTTTTTTTTTTATTTTGTTGTTGAAATATCCTAACAACTTCTTGTATATATTCTTTTATTTCAAGTTGTAACAAAGCTGCTTGTTACATTACTTATGTTCGGAAACAATGAAGCATTGATCTATGCATTATATAACATCCCTAATTTGCATTATGTGTTGGTTGGTTTCACTTAAATTTACAAATTTAAATTAGTGGATTTTATGTGAAATACCGGTTTAAATTAAAGATTTGAGTAATTGCCACCCATCACCACCACCTACCCATTGCCACCGACACGACCATGACCTCACCACCTACACGTCGTTCTTGAAACTGGCCACTATAAAAATAAATAAGAAATGTAGCGGGAGAACACTATTTTGGAACATCTTTGTCATTCCTAAGATTGTCCACTTTGTAAAAATTGTACATCTACATGTATCATGACCACTTTACAAATACTGTTTTTAGATATAGTAATTAATGACTATCATGGTTTGAACATTGGAATAATTAAAATGTTTTTTTTTCTACATGTGATGTAGGACAACAAAAGGACAAAGTACAATCGATAGAAAATTTTGATGGGCAAAAAGAAATACTAATAGTTGAAGTACCCGCACTTTTGCTTGATTAACCGAAAGAGAAAACAAGAATTTTGGATTAAATGTAATGATTGGTGAAGGTTCTATTGGAAGGGTTTGCCAATGACAGTGAAGAAGAGTGATGTTTACCTAAAAGGACGTCCATGAAATTTTATTCCACTTAATGTACTTGTAAGATGGGTTTTTTTCCCTATATTGTTTCTCTTGACATAAATTTTATGATTTCATACCACTAGGCTTGCTAGCTATATTCATTTAAGTAAATTAAGGTATTGGCTTATTTTCGTGTCACATACTTTCACTTATTATGATCCATTCATGGTAAGCCGACAGTCTATATGGTTTGAGACTTTGAGATAACGGTACGGATTCGGCAATTTCAATGTTCGGTCAACGGTTTATAACCTAGATCGGGGTTGTGTAAAGTGTAGTAAAGTGTAAACGCCTGTTTATTTTTTATACATATTCTTTTTGGAATGTGGTTATGTTTAGAAATCACCTACAAACCCCAACAACTAGAAGGCGACAAAACAAACGCACCCGCTGCAACGCGCGGGCATTCACACTAGTATTAATAAAACAAGAAAAACACACCCGCTTGTGTGTGTGTTCATAAATAACATCAGGAGACTCATCTCCATCAACCACGAGCCCTAAACACTACAATATGCTCCAAATCCAAGCTAAACCAAAAATGAATCATCTAAGGTCTATTCTACACCAAGTTTGACTCCGATAAACTAGGTAGGAGCTTGGAGAGGAACATATCAAACAAATACAAGTTCAAGTATGAAGCTCGTAAGGACACAAGGTAAGTGTTACTTACACTACTAGACCAAAGATCATTACTTTTGTGTTGCGTGTTATTTATTTAGTCTTGGTTATGGGTCAAAGGTAGGACCCCAAGTGGTGAAAACCACCAAGCCGGTCCAAACGGGTGAAATTGTGTATAAACTTGTTTTATGACAATCAATGAGGTGACATATCCCACCCAACAACGAAATCTACCAAACGGGTCTAATCTTGAAAGGTTATGTTGTAACTTGTCTATGACGAATAAAGAGTCGATACATTGGAAACAAAAACAATATACACAAAGTGGGTATTTCGTGAGGGTCAAGTGGTGACGTTCTCACCATTTGGACCTGGTGCTTAATGCTTGTACATTCAAGCATTTAGGTTAAAGAGATATAAATGGGTCAAATGATGATACGTCACCATTTGGATCCCAAAACCTAGCGTGTGCCTAGGAGGCTCTTTCACAGGTAAGCGATTTGGAAAAGGGCACATGATGCCAAGGATTTTTTTATGGGAAATAATAAGGTATGGAAATGGGACAATGCTATCCGGTAAGTCTATAGTTAAATAAACACCTTTGAGCGAAGTAGTATGTGTACTAAAACTCCAGATGAAGTAAGAGTGCCATCTAGGTAGGTTATTCCCATAACGATGTCTAATGCGCACTAATGCGCTTATAATCAAGTAAATTTATAGAAATTTTGGATGTGGCAAAAATCTAAGTCCGTTAGGTCTTAGAGGGTCCCAAACAAGTCATCGAGTCGAAAACAACGTATTTAAATCAAGTAGTGTCGCCTACGGGTGGCTGAATTGAAATAATTGCCTATAAGGGCATTTTGGGAATTTTAAAGTTTACTAAAAGTTGAGTTTTAAAACCGGGTCATGATAAACAAATCAGATGATGTTTTTGGTTTAACGAGTGCCAAATGAGTTGGATATATGGATATTATAGCTTTTGAATGATTCGAACAATGTTTGTATAACCTATGGCCTTAATGGGTCGATTTGGGTGAAAACTACATATATTTTAGTTAAGCCGAAAGGGGTATTTAACTATAGATAATTGGCATCTTACAAGCTCAATAAGGGTGTTAAACAAGTCCCCAAGTTTAGGGCTGCAAACGAACTGAACTTTCAGCGAATAGTTCATGAACCGTTCGGCGGGAAGTTCGTTTGTGTTCGTTCATTTAATAAATGAACGAACACGAACAAAAATTTTCGTTCGTTTAGTTAAATGAACGAACACGAACAGAGGCCGCGTTCGTTCGCTTATGTTCGTGAACGTTCGGTAACGTGTTCGTTTGTGTTCAATAGTTTAATAGGGTTTTTAATTTTTATAATTTTTTATATTCTTTTATTTTTATTTATTTGACCTAAATAAATAATCAAGCAAATAATTTAGGCTGGTAAATATATGACTACATGAGATCAATAACCCTACTTTTAGTCTTCACGCTCACTTCTAAGTATATGTTTCGTTCTTATCGAAAGTTAATATAGATTTGTTTATGTTTGTTTCCGTTCATGAACACTTCGTTGTGTTCGTTTGTGTTCATAAACACATGTTTGTGTTCATTAACGTTCGTGTGCGTTCGTGAACAAACGAACACGAACACGAGTGCTCTCTTAACAAACGAACACGGACAATAAAACTCGTTCAGTAAGTGTTCATGAACTGTTCGTGAACACACAATTTCCTTAACAAATGAACACGAACAAGGCCTTGTTCGTGTTCGTTCGGTTCGTTTGCAGCCCTTCCCAAGTTACCTTAGGAATGGCTTTCAACATAGGCAAAAGATCATTCAAAGATTGGGGGAAACAAGCAAGATAAAAATGCCTAAGTCTGAAAAATGAATGGGGAACCAGCAGCTTACAGCCATAAGCTACGACCCTCTGCCCGTATCCTACGGCCGGGATGATTCCCAAAGGTCGTTTGTTGGCCGGTTGATTTAGTTCGCTCTGTTTTTAACGTGCATCGATGTTTTAACCATTATAAAGGTGATATTAACAATACAACTAACCATTATTCATGTAATGGTGCTAGGTATCATTTGATGGAAGTCCTGGAGCAATGATCAAGTCGCGAAGAGAACCGAGCACACCCGGAAACTCAAAAGCTTCCGTAATAGAATTTCCAGTTTAAAACGCAAACTTTAACACATGTTTTTAGTGAGCTAAAAATGCAAAAATTGTTGGGACCAAATATGTATGGGATTTCATTGAGTTGGGTTATTATAATTACCAAAGTTTTAATCGGGAGTGATTTTATTTTAGGCCTAAACTTGGAAGTTTAAAAGTTAATCACATGTTTACGGGTTAGGGTCTTACACCACCGCTACTCATCACAAATTTTATTCTTTGTCTTTCCTGCATACCAAACAATACAGAGTAATGATTCATTCCATTCTCATATGGTAACCAAACAAAACATAGAATGGTAATGATGTATTCCATTACCACGCCCATTCCATTTTCATGTCCATTTAATTACCTTATACCAAATAAAACCTAAGTGTTTGGATACATGATTGTGGCATATGCATAGTTATTAGCAATAACCTTAGAACACAAGTTCCTAATTTCAGTCATATCAAAACTAGGGATCATTTGTGTTTTTCTAATGTTATCATTAGCACTAAGCATGTTGCTTCCCCAACATAATGGTTTCAAGTAGGTTACCTTGAGATGTACAAAAAGAGTTCTATGCCACTGCAAAGATGCACATTCGTCAACTCGCAACAGGTAATAATCCCAACTAACACGATTAATATTTAGCTATGTATGATAGGACTTCACATGAATGTCTAGATTTTTTTGCAATATGATTATTAAGCTATACAGTACAAAGTTCATAAGAAGACCAACTAACCATGCCATTACACATTTGTACGCCACATACGAAGCTAGATGGAGCCTTACAGGGATGCTCGAAAGCGTGGAATGTACACAATTTGGATAATGTGTCCGACGAGATTACAAACCCAGTTTATAAGAGGCGATCATAAAACTAATAATAATGCATGAAGCGGTGACGTTGAATGATTTATGGATTTAGCGTGTTTACTTTAGTATTCCTGGTTCAAACAACGACATCAACATTGTAACATCCGGGCCCTCTCACCACCAATATTGTCCGCTTTGCCCCGATGGGTTGCCCATCCAGAGCTAACGGATTTGTTTTTGGTTGCCTCGGTGGAGACTTCCCAGGAGGTCACCCATCCTGATACTACTCCCACCTGAGCACGCTTAACTGTGGAGTTCTCCTCTCATCCACTAGCATTAAGACCAAAACGCGTTGGTAATTTAAGAGGCTTTGGATTACTTATGAACCAAGGATCTCTCCTGGCCACGGCCGATGTGGGATTTGCCTAGGGTGTCATACAAAGGTCCATGTTAATCTCCCAGAAATTAGTACTGTTACAAACATTGTACATCAATACCCATTATTCGATAGTGAAATGTATAGAACCACACTCAGGTTTCGGTGTGTGGTCAATGGGAGACAATTCAGACGTGGCTATAATCTTAGTGATGTCGTTTACCCGTCTTGGTCTCTTTTTATAAAAGCCTTTTCGTATCCAACCATTGACAAAAAAATGTTTAAGAAGTTGTAGGAATCAACGAGAAAAGATGTCGAACGAACGTTTGGTGTTTAGGCAAGCAAAAACAAGGAGCATGGTGCACTCGTGTATCATATTGGCAATATAATATAAAGGATGGCGAGAACACAATATCACCAGACTACGTCATGGACTCTCCAACCGAGGTATGCATTGTCGATAATATTATTTTTGAGCTGCAAGATGAAGAAACACACTTTCGACAACGATATGATATAATGGAACAAATTAGTGGTAAATATGAACATTCCTGCCTTGATTAAGAGTAGTTTAAGATTTATTTTTGTAGTTTTTTTTGTTATTGTTGTTTTTTCTTTACAATTTTTAAGTAATATAGTTTTATATTTAAATTTAATATTTAAAAAACTTATTGAGTTAAAGTGATCATGTATAAACTGTTTCAAGGCAATGGGTGTTAATGTGGAAAAGCTGATAAAGGGGGTGGTGGGAGATGGTAACATGATTAGTTTTTGGTTGGAAAACTGGGTTGGGAACGGGGCGTTGGCTGGTTTATTTCCGGCTTTGTTTGCTTTAGAAACAAACAAGTTCGCGACTGTAGTTGATCGGGTTTCATCGGATGGGTTGGGTTAGGTTGGATTTGGGATTGGAGGGTTGATACTTTTGAGTGGGGTGGTGGGTTCGGAGCTGGACACATTTGGGTTGGGGCTACAGAGGCCGGTTCTATCTGCAGCGATGGATAAATGGGTTTGGGACCTTGATGGGTTGGGTGGGTTCACTGTCAAAGGGGTCAAGACGAGGCTGCAAGACTCAAGGATCGACTCGTCTAGGTGGGTGTTTACTCGTAATTCTTGGGTTCCATGAAAAGTCGAAATTTAGGCTTGGAGAGCGGGTCTCGGTAGACTTCCTACAAAAGTGGCTTTGAGTAGAAGAAACATCAGTGTGGGCTTGGTCCTATGTCCTATGTGTGGTGAGATGCCGGAATCGGGGAATCACTTATTCATATCGTACGCTTTCGCGGAATCGGTTTGGCAATTGGTTTCACAGTGGTGCAAGGTAGGAGTAATGTATGCGTTCGACATCAGGGACTTACTCTCTTGTGTTGTGTCAAAGAAGGTGGAAAAGGTGTTTTATGCGGTATGTTTGACAACTTTATGGTGTATATGTAACTGCCGAAACGATCTGGGTGGTGTTTGTTTTTGAAGATGTAAAAGGCCTGCAGTCTGCGGACCACATCTGCAGGAGAAGAGGTGCACCAAAGGTCTGCAGTCTGCAAGAAAAAGACTGTTTGTTTGTTAATGTCTGCGTAAGCTAACCATAACCAACCACAACCCACCATAACCAACAACAACCCACCATAACCATAACCCACCACAACCTACCATAACAATAACCAACCCCACCCACCATGGCCACCGTGAACCACCACAACAATAACCAACTACAAACCACAATAACCATTACCTACAATAACCATAACCAACCACAACCTACCGTATCCCACCTCAGCACAAACCTTTCAGCAAGAGAGGAGGAGAAGAAAAGAAAATAGTGTTTGTGGTTGGCGGCGACGTCCAGAGGTCGGGGGATGGAGGAGGCGACATCGAGAGGGAAGGGATGGAAGAGGGCGGCGGCGTCGGAAGGGAGGAGGGCGGCCAGGTGGAGGAGGAGGAGGAAGAAGAAGAAGAAGAAGAAGAAGAAGAGAAGAAGAAGAAAGAAGAAGAAGAAGAAGAAGAGAGAAGAAAAAAAAGAGAATAAGAAGAAGAAGAAAAGAGAAGGAAAAAAGAAAAGAGAAGAAGAAAGAAGTAGAAGACTGACGAGGGGAGAAGGAAAAAAAGAAGAAGAAAATAAGGAGAAGAGAAAAAGAGGGGAGAAGACCCAAGAAGACATTGTCTCAAGTCTGCACTAAGAAGAGGTCAGGAAAACCTTTTTAGTGAAAGGTCTTCCAAAAAAACAAACAATATGCGCGCCCCAAACGTCTGCCCGCGTCTGTGCGGCGTAGACAAAAGTGATCAGAAGCACTTCTGACCAAAAAACAAACACCACCTTGGTCTTCAATAAGGTTCAACCTTATCTTCAAAAGATTATTGGTGACATAAAAGGTTGAGTTTTCTTTGGGTAAAGGTGCGTGCAGAACTAAGTGACTTGGATTGGGAGAAATGGCGCGGGTTCAACTTGTATAGTATCGTCTAGATGGTAGTATTTTTGTTTCTTATGTTTGTATATGGACGGATATTTTTGTTTTTGTTTGAATGTTGGGTGATTTGCTAGTTCCCTGCTAGCCTTGGGTGTTTAATAAAAGTTTGGTGATCGTTCAAAAAAAACCGTGTTCATGTATGAGTGGTTTGTGTAAAAATGAATGGAAATGTAACAAAGAGATGAAATGATGTCATGAGCTATGATTGGTTGGTTTTAAGTGATCATGTCATGGGTACAAATTTTTCCACCTTTATTTTATATCGTTTGTTTGTACAAATGTGTGTGTAATAAATAATGTATAAATGTATAGATCGACTTTGTTTGTAAGGGAGGACGGGGCGGGCTCGGTATTGCACCTTAGGCTTCGTAGCTGAAGCAGATACACCGCTCCCCATGTTCGGCTAGCTTCATCGGCTATGGTTCTCGGCATTTACTCGTTGATTGTGTGATCACTCTTCAAACGGTCTTTTGACCGTTACCCTTTAAAAACAACTTAATTAATTAATTAATGTTTATTGGGTTTTATATTAATTTAATTAATTAATGTAAAAAAAGTTTTAGGTTACTTTAGGCTAGACGTTTTCAGTGTTTAAGCTACTTAGCTACAAATGACGTGAGATTGGTGAAGCCTAAGGTGCCCTTTCCCAAAAGTTAGCTTGTTAACAACGTATTAAATTTCACAAATCTTTATTATATGACATGATAATAAGGTGTGTTGACTGTGTCCTTGTATGGTTGGTCAAAATCTAGGAAACCCTTTGTCTTAACGTGTGGGCTGATAATAACATTATTTTATTTGTTTGTGATGTATCCACTAGCTAGTTACATAATCAAATAGATTTATTATAATTTGTGTGTAATCACATATTGCAGAGAGGAGGCAGAGTGGATTGATGAATGAGGTAGGCTCAGCCCTCACGAAGTGATCACCTATTATCACTCTGAGAAAAGTGAAAAGGCGACCTTATGAAGTTTCAACACAGTTATTAATTAGGTGAGGTGAATTCATGAAGTTTCAGAATATGAAAATATAATAATATCAAATTGATTATCAAATAATAAATAATGTAGCTTACTGGCTAGTGTATATATATTTTTTGATGGCAAAACTTACACTCATACTATACATTACACCAACATATTCTAAACTCCTCTTTAAAAGACACATGTCTCTACCAGGTAGCTAACCCCAATGGAAGCTATATAACAATGAGTATATTTATTTGAATCACGGTTTTTGAGGGTGGACTAGACCAACGGACAGGACACGAAGCGATTACATAACAACATAACAGGTCTTATTTAAATCACTTTCATCTGAATCAACTGAATGGGTAAACTAGCTACTGGGTGGGGTGTGTTGAACACCGATCCAAATTTTCCTTAATGATTTAATTGGAACACTCTTAAATCTTGATTACTATTATGTGACATATTTCATATTTTTTACATTGCAAACTAATATTAAAATATAAAGTATTTCATATTTGCTCTTAAAGTACATATATATTTTTAAACTTTTAGTTATTAATAACTTATCTGATTTATGAACCAATCCAAACAACTAACCATTCTTGAACCAGCAAATTTAATAACGTGTTGGTTGATAATAACATTATTTTAAAGAGTTAATTATTTTAGTTTAATCAGAGACGACACACTTGAAAAATGCTCGTTCATTGCTCACCCGAAAAATGCTCGTTCCACTTTCCCCTATGTTGTAAATGAGCCAATAGGCTCGGTTTGGTTTGTAAACGAGCCAAGCACAAGCATAGGTCTGATTGGCGCGGTTCGACTCAAATTTATTTATTAATTTATTATATATACAGATAAATTATGATAATAATTAGAGTTTTATACATACAACTCTATTGAATTTGACCTAATATATGCAAATACACAATTTTATTCATGCTAACTACGCCAATCAACCCGATAAAAATTTATTACAATGTGTAGTAGCAAAACCTTAAGTTGTGAAGCAACTATCTTGCCTTCTTTCTCTCCTTACTCGTCTGTCGTCAATCCCTTCCTGCTATCACCCTACGCCACAATGCGACATATCTCTGCAATATGCTTATCACCTCACCGGCCTTAACCTACGCCTCGTTCTCGAACAGCTAGACCTCAGGCATAGTATCATCATCGGATAGTCACATTTCAGTCATCAACCGACAACGGAAACATTCCAAATTTATGGTTTTTCAAATCATTCGGTGCTTACCGTTCAGTCAGAAAAATGTGTTTGCTCGGTTATAAATGAGCCAACCAGCTTAGCTCGATTCATAAACAAAGCAAACACAAACAAAGGTCTCATCAACACGACTCGTAAACAGCCCTACCGGTATCTTAAATGTGTGAATTACATGTTAACAACAAACTAAAACCAGAATCTTTAATTAGTTGTATAATACTGATGGATGGGACCCACAGAAAACAGTAAAAAGACGATGGCAAAGATGGTAAATAAACTCAAGAACGAGGGCAAAGTAACAAAGATCCATTGTCAGCAAGTTCTCGTGTTTGCTATATATATGTAACTCCAGCATGTAACGCCTCCTCACACCTCTCCTAAAATAATAATAAATCAAATCAAATATATCTGTAACAACAGTTAGTTGTTAATATCGTTCGATCTGCTATCAATCGCTGTTGTGATTCAGTTAATCTGTTAGTTACAACAGTTACACATACATACAGATGGCTCCTCAAAACGTTGGAATTCTCGCCATGGAAATCTACTTCCCTCCTACTTGTATTCAACAGGTACAATTGTTTTTATTATTATTATTATTCATGTTTTTTCTTTATGTTTTTTTATTGTAAACTGTTATTATTATTATTATTATTAGGTATTTATTTTGTTACAGATCTATGCGATTGTTATAGGAACTGATTGATATTGTTAGTTTGTTATGTTATGTTACAACAATGAAGCGCTGAATGATGATGAATTGGTCTTGTTGTTGTTATTGGATAATTTATTGTTTGGTGAATTTGTGTTGTACAGTACACTATCCAAGTTTGACTTTATTATGTTTGACCTGTTTGGATCCATAATAAGCTATGAATTAATATTATTTACAGGATGTTCTAGAAGATTTTGATGGGGCAAGTAAAGGGAAGTATACTATTGGTCTTGGACAGGATTGCATGGCATTTTGTTCTGAGGTTGAAGATGTTATCTCTATGGGGTTTGTACTCTATTCTTTTCTTAAGGATTCATGTTTTTTTTTGCATACATATCATTATCTAGTCTTTGGTTAGTGCTTGTTATTATGACATGATTATTGGCAGTGAATTTTTAAGAGTTTTTGGTTACTGAATTATGATTTAGTCGGCATATATTCTGTAACCGTCAGCGACCAGGGCCGGCCATGAAAATTCAGGTGCCCGGGCCGAGCTGTAAAAATTGTGCTCCTTAGGCTTAGGCTTAGGCCTTAACGAAATAAATAATGTAATTGATGGATCAAATTTTATTTCATACTTAGGTTGTAGACTTGTAGTCTAACAGTAGAGGGAACAAACCCTCTTGGGGGAGGTTGGAAGTTTGAATCCCACAAAGGGTGAAAATATAAATGGGTGAAAGTTTGGCAATTAAAAAAAAATGTTTCATAACAAAAATAAAAGTTAAAAAGGAAGTCAAAACCAACCGGTAAAAAGCAAAAACAACTGGGTGTGGTCCTCTTCATTTCGTCTTCTTCATCCTCTCTAGTTCTACATCATTAATAAACCAACAATTATTTTCTCAAACAATTTCATTTTCTTCTTTAATTCTTAACCTCTCTCAACATTTCTTTACTTTCTGTTTTATATAAACTACCCTTCACTTTGATTAATACTTGATTAACAATTTTGGGGCTCAAACATACAAAAATCCATCAAATTAAGGACATCACTATTAAGAAAACTTGGATTGCCAGATGGTCAAAGTGCCCCCGAGAAATTGGGCCCAGGCCGGGAGTCCTCCCCGCACCCCTTAAGGGCTGGCCCTGTCAGCGACAGTCAAAAGTTTAAAGAACGGAATCGAGCGTCTAGCCATTTTCCCTTTGCATGCCCGAGGCGGAATTGAAAAATAAATATAAGTTATATATTTTATAAAAAATAAGATAATTGACAAATGTCGGCAGATTATCTGAGTTCTTTAATCTATCAAATGGAAAGCTCGTTGCTGTTATAAATAAGTCATTGGTGATCTTTAAGACAGTCACGTAACCCTCAATGGGTGCGAACTGGTGTGTTCCATGATGGAACCAACCGACACAAACTGCCCGAACCATAGCAGCCCCAGATACAACCAGACAGATCATTGCGAGTCTTTGAACGAACCAAGGATTTTATTAAAATCTCTTTCTCTTTTGCCTAAGACTCAACCCAAAAAGTGCACATTTGTTTTTGTCATTTTGAAAATATTCCCAACATATGATGTTTTTTATGCCTATCCGGCAATCATATCCATAGCGCGACTAGTATAATTAACATTAAAAGGTCAATTTGGAGTGTTTTTGGAGGCGCATAGCATATAGAAGGGACTGTTTTCATTGCAATCTTCTAAAGTTATATACACATGCCATCTTTGTGTTTCAGAATCACAGGACACTTTCTTGTTAAAAAAACTTGACTGTCCAAGTTATAAATCATTTCCTTATATTACTGTTGTTATTTGCATACATACCTAACCTTTTCATTTTCAGTTTGACAGCTGTCACTTCACTACTTGAGAAGTATGAGATTGATCCAAAGCAAATTGGACGGATGGAAGTCGGCAGTGAAACTGTGATCGACAAGAGCAAATCCATCAAGACTTTTCTAATGAAAATCTTTGAGGATTGTGGAAATACAGACATTGAAGGTGTTGATTCAACCAACGCATGCTATGGTGGAACTGCAGCATTACTTAACTGTGTGAATTGGGTGGAAAGTAGTTCATGGGATGGACGATATGGGTTGGTTGTCTCCACTGACAGTGCGTATATCCGATTGCTTACTTTTTCATTTGTACTAAAAAGCTCTGTTAAGTTTGATATTTGTAAACATGCATCTTGGGTGAATGGTCAGCTACTAACTAGAAATGACTTTGACCAGGTTTATGCTGAGGGACCAGCTCGACCAACAGGTGGAGCAGGTGCTGTTGCTATGCTCATAGGCCCTGATGCTCCTATTGCGTTTGAAAGCAAATTTAGGGCAAGCCACATGTCTCATGCTTATGACTTCTACAAACCTGATCTTGCAAGTGAATACCCGTATTCGTCAATCCCTCTAACTATCGTCATCACCATCATTTTTCAAAATATTGGGCGAGTTCCTACTTGTTAGAGAAAAAGCGTAAACCGAAGACCCATTTTTTGGCAACTTGTAGCTCTAACCAATGAACACTGGTTCCTGTAGGTTGTTGATGGAAAGCTGTCTCAAACATGTTATCTCATGGCACTCGACTCTTGCTACACAGGATACTGTCAAAAGTAAGGTTTTCTCGATATACAAAATATATACGTATGCACATACAAGTATACAACTCAATGTATATTACTAGATGTCTGACCGAAATTTTGCCAATTATAGGTATGAGAAAATTGCAAGGCAAGCAGTTCTCAATGGCTGATGCTGACTATTTTGTTTTTCACAGTCCATATAACAAGGTTATCTATACAACAATTTTCTTTTCCTTCTAGCTACTCAGGAATTTGCAATAAAGAAAAGTAGTTAGTATTTACACTTAAAACTTTTATTTGAATTTATGCAGCTTGTACAGAAGAGCTTTGCTCGCTTGGTGTTCGATGATGTTGCTAGAAATGCCAGGTGATGACCAGATTTGGTAGATTGTTATTTCTTTCATAATTTCCATTTACACTGTTACTCATTTGTCAAACAAACGGTTTCTTGTTATTTTCAGCTCTGTTGATGAATCTGCCAAAGAGAAGCTAGGACAGTTTACGTCCTTAAAAGGTGACGAGAGCTACCAAAGCCGTGATCTTGAAAAGGTACCTTTTTTTTAAACATTTTATAAAACTAAATAGATAAATTTAATGAATCAATATTCAATAATCAGCTAGTTTATGCCTTAACCTACAGGCATCCCAGCAAGTGGCAAAACCCGAATATGATAGAAAGGTTCAGCCAGGAACTTTGGTTCCCAAACAACTGGGAAACATGTACACTGCATCTTTATATGCTGCATTTGCTTCCCTCATTCACAATAAGACTAGCTCTCTGGTATGTCTCACTTTGACAAATTTGCCCTTATTAAACATCTCAATTTACATACTCTGAACCCAGTGGCGTTATTTTCTCCATATTTAGGATGGGAAACGTGTCATGATGTTCTCGTATGGGAGTGGATTAACCGCCACAATGTTTTCACTACATCTTACTGAGGGAAAGGCGCCTTTTAGTTTGACAAACATTGCAAAGGTCATGAATATTGAACATAAGTTGAAGACAAGAACTGAGGTATGATACTAAAATCCTTTAAACATATATAAACTGAACGGTTTGTGTTCTATTTGTTAAATAACAGTCGTATTTAATACATTAATTATCTAGAAAACTAAAATTGTGCTGTTGGCCCTGACCCGACCCGTTACCCAGCTAGTCTGTTTTGTCATCTCTAATATTCATCATCATCATCATCATACTCAGTTAATCTCACTAATAGCAAAAGCTAAGGTAGGGTCTGAGGAGGAAGATGTAGACAGCCTTACCTCTACCCCTAAGAATAGAGGCTGCTTCCAATGAGACCCCCGGCTCGATAGTGGTTTTGTATCAAGCCTTGGACATAAGGCACATAACACTTAGCAACCGGGACAAACCCGATTGGTGCATGTACCCCCTTGTCTTCTGGCTATCAACGTCACCACCTGATGCATGATTAACCGTCCGTCATTTTTAACATTATTTTCACGAAATTAGTAAAATAACGTTAATATTAGTGCAACTTTAGTTTTGCCCCCGAGGGCCACACATATATACATTATATGTGCACAGCCGTAAGCGGACACATCAATACCTGCCCCCTACATTTTCTGCTATATGTCTGACCATATGGCCATAACTAAATTAACTCTAACTATGCAGTTGGCACCTGAAAAATTTGTGGAGCTGATGCACGTGATGGAGCACCGATACGGTGGCAAGGACTACGAGACGAGCAAGGATACTAGTCATCTTGCTCCGGGCACCCACTATCTCACTCATGTTGACTCAAAGTACAGGAGATATTATGCCAAGAAGGATACTGCGGTGGCGAATGGTCACTGAAGCTAGAGTTGTCTCAATGTCATCAAGTTATAAAATATGGTATGGTTTTGGTTTAGAGGTGATCGATTGTTGTAAGAGCGCATAGTCATTTGCTTCTAATTATGTTTCTGTCAATGTATTTGTTTTTATCTATTTATTAATAAATTCCTATTATCCATCTTCGTTCATATTTAATTTCTTACAAGTTAAACGGGTTGGCGGGTTAACGGTATACATAGATACAAACATACTTAGTAAAATCCCACTCATAGCTATTAGTAAGGTCTCGAGAGTGTGGGATACTGCCATACTGGGATGAGGGTAAGCTTTTCCTCTGTCTCGGAGGATAAAGAGGTTATCCCACTTAATGCTAAGATGCCTCTTAGCTTCAGAAACCTTTTTTTTTAATGTATACGGTACGGTATACAGTATACTAGTCCGGATAACATAAAATGTGTGTAAGAGAATAAAAAACAAAGAGACAAACCCAAATAATGAGTAAACTCTACAACAACAGATTGAGATGCAAAAAGACAGTAAAAAGCATCACTAACAGCCTTTGAGCTATATATACACTCACCTATATAAAAGAATCTACATGTACATTTGGGTGAAATATTCCTACCTGAGCAATGATGCAAGTGTGTACCATGGTTGTACATTTAGGTGAAATAGCCCTACTGAATATGTAAATGTAAATTATTGTTATAGTTATGATTTAACAACTATAATAGTTACTCAAAAAAAAGTATCCTTAAATGCTTGATTAGTAAACTGTTTAATTAAATAAAGTAGGGTAATTAACAATAGAGAAATTATTGGGTACAAAGTCCCTTAACCTACAAAGTGTAGGAAGCCACAATAATATGCCACGTGTAAGATGTCTTTTAAAACAAAAAAAACTGATTTTCAATTATGAGAGGGGTATTATAGACATTTGCATTGATCAATTAATCACATTCATAATTATGATTTTCACAATCCCTGTTTTATCGTTCAATCAGAATTCAAATTTTTATAACTGATTTCACGATCTTCATCGTCAATTCTTACCTTATTAAAAAATTCTCATCACCTTGAATCTGTCGATCAAAAGTTTACCAGAATCATACTCAATTGCAGAGTTCATCAACATGTTCGGTAGGTTACTCTGTTTTTTAATTTCACATAATCGTAATCTTATTTTGATTTTTAATTGTTTATCAGACCTAAACAACAAGCCTGAAATCTTAATCGGAGAAGAAGATGATGTTGTCGATGCTCATAATCTAAATTTTTGAAGGTTGGTTTATACAGTTTTGATTTATATTAGCAGATCACAAAAAACAGAGATGAACAGAGTGTTGAGGTAGCTGCTTTGTTTAACATGCGTTTTATTATGTTTAACATGCGTTTTGAGGTAACTGCTTGGTTTATAGAAATGATTTTTATTCAAATGCGTTTTATTATGTTTAACATGCGTTTTGAGGTAAATGCTTGGTTTTATAGAAATGATTTTTATTCAAATGTGTTTTATTATGTTTAACATTCGTTTGAGGTAACTGCTTGGTTTTATAGAATTGATTTTTATTCAAATGCGTTTATGCTGTTTTAACATGCGTTTTGAGATTTATTAGATAAATCCTTACATCCTTACATGTGCATGTGAATGCTTACTAGTATGTGTCTTTTTATAGTATGAACATGTCATTTTGTCATTAAAATTAGATTTTATAGTTGCATGTTTTGTGTTTTATGACAAATCTTTCTAAGAAAGATGTTCCCATTGATGATCAAACTCCAATATACAAACCTGCTGTTGCATCTTCATTGAAACCAGAAGATGCAATGAAGATGAAAACGAGATGAAAAATACATTGTTACAAGATGAAAACGAAGAAGTTGAAAATGCTGAAGACCATGGAAATGAACACCAGGCAGATGAAAGAACAAGTTGTTGATGAGTGATTTTTTTTCAGTAAATGCGTTTTATGTTTTATGCATGCGTTTTGGTATATACTGAATAGTTTGCACATTTTCTTCTGTTTTCTAAAGTGCGTTTTATGTTTCCTTGAATGCGTTTTACTATAACTGAACATTTGAAACTCTGTTTCTTACGAATGCGTTTTATGATCATATCGAATGCGTTTTACTAATACATCATGATTCAGTTTGCTTCTCTTTCTCTTCTTTCATCTGTTATGTTTATTTTAGGTTTTATCAAATGATTTTCGTTATACGATCATAATGACAATCATAATATGAACATAAACTTACTTGATTTGCGTTTTGGAGCCATAATACTTCCTTGATCGGATGTTATTTTTTCGTCTTCTACAACTGCTCTGTTTTTTTTTTCTAGAGATTTTGATTTTGGTTGATTTTGTTTTGTGAATTCGACAACTATATGTTTTGATTAAGTAACCGTCATTAAATGATATTGAATTGTACGCTATTATTAAAAAAATTCAAACTATTAGATTGGGAATTTGTCCAATTTACCCTTCCCCTTGTTAACTGATCCTTAAAACACTCATGGGTTATTAAATAACGATCATCTTGATTAAAACACAATGGATGGTCAGGATGACTTCTTACACTTTGTATTTTAAGGAGACTTTGTACAATAGCCTCTCTCATTAACAATAATCTTTTGTGTTTATATTTAAGATCATCATTAAACTTAGTAAATCCAATTCTACCAATATCAAAACTAAGGTAGGGTCTGAGGAAGATAAGATGTAGACGGTCTTATCTCTACCTCATATGAATAGAGAAACTGCTTTCAATAAGACCCCTGGCTTGTGTTTATATGTAAGATATAACAATTAATAATTATAAATTAAAAAAAATGCTACATTAGCATTCACAGCCCGTCCATCAAATCCCCTCAATCAAATTACACTAAAAATCATCACTTCACCCCTAAAGCTTCTCTTCTAATTAAATTAATAATATTTTTTTATACTTTTATCATTATATTTTCTCTCTTCTCACTCACAATCACTTACAAAAATATTAAAATATATATATAGGTAAATGGTGTTTTTACCAAATATTTTCTCTCTCCTCCACTTACAACAACTCACACCGACTCCATATAATTTGAGAGAACTTCTCACATAATTTGATGGACGGGCTTTGAATGGTGTTACAAAAGGGTGAGAAATGGTGAAGTTATAAAATTTGAAGGTACTAGCCTAGATTGGATCTAGAAAAGTTATACCATACTTTTTGTTCTTAGATCTGCCATGTGCTATGTAAAAAAACAAACGGGTTTTTGACTAACAACTACATTCTTTATTTTTTTGTTTGAGGAATAAAAATATCTATGTTTAGAACTTTTTCTCTTACTTTTCCCTACATGTGAGAGGTTAGATCTTATTTTGGACACAGGCAATTATCATATCGGCAATAATAACCTAAGAGTAGTTTTATTTGTCCATGTAAATGGATAGACTCGCACGACAACTTTGACCCCACCATTATTAGAAAACCACTAGTGAAATTTCTTTCGCTTGATGTAGCGGCGGGAAACATACATGTGTTACAAAAGAAAAAAAAAATATTTATAATGGTATTTGTTAAAGAATACACTATGAAATTGAATCAAGAAACTCAAACAAATGCTTTGGATGTTTATTATTGATGAAACGAAAAAAGGAATTACAAAAGAATTGAAATGAAAACGATTAAACCTAATGATTGAATCAAACAAGCTTATAAAGACCTAATCCCCAATATGTTCGTTAACAGTTAGTTAAAACTTTCGTTTGAGCAGAATTAGTCCATCTTATCAGACTTATCACTATTACTCCGAATCTTATTAAAAGCATATAAACTTTGAGAAACTGTCATAACTGGCCCTGGACTTCACTTGTACACTTCTGTCCATCTTTGACTTTAGTTGACCGGCCAATTTTGACTTTATTATTAACAGTATTATGTTTAATTACACAAAAGTTACCTCATGTCATCATCATCATCATACTCAGTTAATCCCACCTATAGCAAAGCTAAGTTAGGGTCTGAGGAGGGTAAGATGTAGACAGCCTTACCTCTACCCCTAAGAATAGAGAGGCTGCTTCCAGTGAGACCCCCGGCTCGATGTGGTTTGGTATCAAGCCTTGGACATAAGGCACAAAACACTTAGCAATCGGGACAAACTCAATCGGTGCATGTACCCCTTTGTCTTTTGGCTATCCACGCCACCACATGATGCATGATTAACCGTCCGTCATTTTTAACGTTATTTTCACGAAATTAGTAAAATAACGTTAAAACTAGTACAACTTTACTTTTGCCCCCCAAGGGCCACACACATATACATTATATGCGCACACCGTAAGTAGGGCGTAAAAGTTACCTCATGTAATCAAAATAAAAAGAAGTGACATTTCCAAGAGGATATCAACACATGTTTAACAACAATGGTGGGATGTCTATTATTTGACCCGCGAAAGGTAGTAGGTGCTTATGAATAGACCTTATAAAATATAAAATATAAGTTTTTTTTTCGAAAAGAACGAACCCACATCAAATAATGCAATCTTTCAATCCACTAAATATATTAAAAAACATATTCCAACAACTGTCTACAGCAACGGATGATGCTCATTATCATCAAAATTAGTAGCAAACATGATCTTTTGTATAGAGTAGTCAACTAGTCATGGATAACATACAATATAATATAAAAATGTGGGTTTAAAATCAAATGGTGAGGTTCTCTTGAATGGCCACAAAAGTGCCCACAATGTTGCCACCCAAATCTGGAAATTTGGACAGTCAGGAAGAGGCTTTACCTGGCCCGTTGGATCGACTTCAACCGGATACTTGAGTAGGTGCGCCTTCATGTCTGTCACTTCAGGGGCTGCATACTGGTTCCAGTTTGATTCACTCAGTGATCTGACCCGTCTCACACACTCGAGGCTCTCGGGTACCTCAAAACTGCTTTCAAGTACACCAATATGCTCAGCCCATAGGGACATTCTGTACCCAAATATCTGCACAAAATCATTTCATAAATGTCAAAATCATTTCATACATTATCCATAATATTAATTTTCTAATCACATTTGTCACACTAATTATAATAATGATTTTGAGTCAATCTAACATGACCTGCTTGCTACTCAACCCATCTGTCTCATCCATTTTAAAACCTTTCATTAAAATAGGAGAAACATTACCTGTCCGTGTGGGCTATAACGTTTGTGAGCCCATGTATGATAGGGTTGATATGCACCCATTGCAATTTCAGTGTCTCTAGAACCTTCTAATGAGCGTTGGTTAATGTTTGCCGATCCCAATATCACAAACTCATCATCCACTATCATTCCTTTCGAGTGTACATATATCATGAAGCGTCGATTCTTCTTACTAAGTAACTTTGTGAAAGAAAAAAAAAGTGTTATAAAAAAAATAAAGAAAACACTGATAGATAGAACAATTGGTCAGAAAGATAAGATATATTACTTGAGGGGAATTTGTGCCGTTAGACCCCTTTTCATCTGAGGTCGGTTCCACACCATGAGATGACTCGCGAGTGCCAAGACAGAAAAAATTCAAATAATCTTGAGGCTCGTACACGTTTTCAAGCCCAACCTCTTGTAAAGCCTTGTAAATCACTTCATACATCATTTGCATTGTCTTATTCTGTCAAAAAAAATGTTGTAATTAGCATTTTGTTTATTATTGAAGTTAAATTTTGGTAAATATTGAGTCATATAATTTACCTGCCAAAACAGAATCCTTTGAGTTGCAGTACTTGTAGGACTACCCTCTGGCCACATTGGAATCACAATATATGCAGCAAACCTCTCTTTGGCTCTGATTTTATTCGCTATCTTTAAAGCAATTTCCATTGGTATTAAATTGTTTGCCCCTGAAAAAACACATGTATTTTTGCTTCTTATATGGAAATAAAGTTTAATAATAATAATAATAATAATAATAATAATAATAATAATAATAATAATAATAAGGTACCGGTTCAAATACAAAGTCTCCAAAACGTGCGAAGTACGTGATAATTACGTAATGATAATTACATAATGTCTTTGTCTGTTCATGAATGTGTTTTTTCTATTCATGAAAGCATTACGTAATTATGTGTTTTTCATTACGTAATTATCATGTACTAGTAATGATTCTCTCTATGGTACGTGATTTTAGTTTATGGAACTAGTAGTGATTCTGTCTATGGAACGTAATTTTGTATGTTACGTTATTTTTAGGGGTAAGGAAAATTGTTATGTAAAGTTTTGAATGACTATGTTTATGGTACATGATTTTGGTAATGGAACTATAATCATGACTATGTTTATGGTACATGATTTTGGTAATGGAACTATAATGATTATGTATATGGTACGTGATTTTTGGTAATGAAGTAGTAATGATTCTATCTATGGTACGTAATTTTGTATGTTACGTGACTTCGCGCACTTCGCACGTTTTTGTCACTTTTTACGATAACCGCCCCCTAATAATAATACCATCCACAAGTCATCCTACAAGGTAAACATTTCTTACCCAAAGTTTTGTAGTTACTCCAGTTAAATGAAGAACCAAGGAAGTATTGATTTTCAATATATATAAAATGCTGCGCAGCACGAATTGCCTTCACATATGCAGTGTGTATGCTCATGTCTATCAGCACATTCTTCCCGCATACCAAGTTCTGTCGCAGTGAAGAAAATAAAAATATATTAAGTACGGTTCCCACCAAAACCGAAAGGTGGCAAATTTGACCTATGTACTTAAGACTTGGTTACGCCCCACTTACGGCGTGCGCATATAATGTATATATGTGTGGCCCTTGGGGGGGCAAAAGTAAAGTTGCACTAGTTTTAACGTTATTTTACTAATTTCGTGAAAATAACGTTAAAAACGACAGACGGTTAATCATGCATCATGTGGTGGCGTGGATAGCCAAAAGACAAAGGGGTACATGCACCAATCGGTTTGTCCCGATTACTAAGTGTTATGTGCTTTATGTCCAAGGCTTGATACCAAACCACATCGAGCCGGGGGTCTCACTGGAAGCAGCCTCTCTATTCTTAAGGGTAGAGGTAAGGCTGTCTACATCTTACCCTCCTCAGACCCTACCTTAGCTTTGCTATAGGTGGGATTAACTGAGTATGATGATGATGATGACGACTTAAGACTTGGTTAATTTGGGCTATGTTTTGTCTCTAACGGGTCAAACAGGTAAAATTAAAAAGTAGAATTAAAGAAAAAGGTCAAACGGGTTGAAAGTCACCAAAATGAACTTCTAATGCATAAAATCTCATAAATCAATTTTGCTAAAAGAAACTATTTTATTATTGAGATAATATATTTTGTAATCATATTTGGCACACTAGTTGTTTATATAAAGGTAAATGATTTGGACAAAAAGCGCTTCACGTTAACTAGACCCGAACCTAAATTATCTATTTTGACACGTCACCCAAGCCACCCATTTTGCTACCTCAAAAAATCGTATAAAGTGGAAAATTGCCATACCTTGCTTGTGGCTTCCCTGGGGTCTTTGGGAAAACCTTTAACAGAGTTGGAGTCAATCGAACGGAACACCTGCACATTGTAAAAAAAAAATTATAATAATAAAAAAATAAAAATAAAAAAAATCAGAAATATATTGGCCGTTATAATGTTTAAGTTTGCTCAAAAACCAACATACCTGAACATGCCAACCCTCAGGATCTTGTTCATTGGTACAAAGAGCATCCTCTATTCCCAAAATGTCAGGAATCCTTTCTATTTTGAGCAATGAATCATCAGCAGATTTCTTCATTTTACGAATCCCACGTGGCTTTGAAGCCCTCAACCACCTTTCCTCAAAGTTTTTAAGCAAATCATATGCGGCTGGACCTTCGATTCGACTATGCAAATCATGCCATGGTTCTCTAGGACAACCAATAGTGGGTCCCTATAACCGAGCAAGATGTAATTAGAAGTAAATTAGGTTGAAGATAATCAACATATGGTAACTGAGTGAAGTGCTTACTGTGTAATTAGGTTGATGATAATCATCTTTATGCAAAGTTTGTAATGTGCTGAAAATGGGATGTGACGGAGTATCATAACGGCCCACACATAAGTCAAGACCTCCAACAAATGCCATTATCCGTCTTCTGTAATTACCGGCATCAGCATCCACTATAACCGTTTTTTGATGATGTGTATAGATTGTTTCAACCTCCTGTAATCCAAGTTCACCCTCAGATTAAAATACAAAAATTGAAGATAACGGGGATGTATTCTTATACAAATAGTAACATCAAACCTGTTTCTTGGCCCAACTATGCCCCTTTCCAGCAGAACGAGGGCAAAGTAGTACTTTCACAGACGAATGCTTGAAAAAACGTCGAGTCTCTTCATCGTTGGTTTGCATAACTCCTTGCTGCATTAGTTCAACAAATCGTGCAATTTAATAGATGGAATGCAAATATGACTAAATAAGCAGGGGTGGATACAACTAAGAAGCAGAGGGACGTCTGTTACCCTCGATTATCCTGGCGAAGTGGAAAAAAATTGTTTTTTAAGGTATTTTTTTTTATAAAATGTTACCCCTAAAACAATTTTTTTGTTACCCCTTATAATAATTTTATAAAATGTTACCCATTGTTTTATTTTCTAGATCCGCCACTGCAAATAAGCAAGTATGAAATTTTTTATATATCCTTCTGAATTTCATAATATCATTGCTACATCTTCACAACACTAAGAAGATCATATTTATCCATTTTATAAGAACAAAATTAAACAGTTGCTTAAAAATGTCTGTTTCCTGAATAAATGATTAGGAAAACAATGTTATTACTACAAATCATCTCAGCGCATAATATTTTTCTTAATTTTTTTCAGTAAAAAAGAATATCAAATCTTGAATGTATCAGGATTAATATAAAACTGTCCAATAATTAAATGGCACTTACTGTCTTTATTCCCAAAATGCTTCTAGAAGTAGGATCATCCCACACAAGAAGAAGCACTCTTACACCTTCTGAAGATTTGGTTTTCAAAAGATCCCCTAAATAACTATCTTTCGCACCGTCGCCATTACGAACAAGCTGAACACTGTGAAAAACAGACCAACCTGTAATATAGATCAAACGTCTCGCCTGCTTTATAGCTTCACAAATATCGTGCCAACAATCACCATGTTGATACTTCAAACCACCATCAAGATGCATACTGGGAAGGGATCCATCATCAACATGAGCATCTTGATAAAGAGTAACCTTACCTCCTCTCCTAAGTGGAAAATAGGTGCCAGCAACACCATTAAAATTAGGATCAAGGGGCACTTTCATCATAGGCGTGTACTGAATCGATAAAGTTAACACAGCACCACGCTTACATGGCTTCCCACTTTCGTTCAAAACCGGGAAAGTACCTTCAACAAGCGACCCGGAAACCAACTGCTCAACCGGCACACCAACTGCCCCCATGATCTGAGAACCTACAACATCACTGTCTTTTACAACAAACTGTACCTCAGCAGAATAATGTGCCACAGGGACATAAAAATGCTGCATCCAAACAGGGTTCTCACTATTACTAATAACAAAAGTTCTAGCAATCACAGCATTAGCAATCGAAACCGTCACATACGGGTCACTAGTAACCTTCTCAGGCTTCCCATCCTCTGTCTTGTTCTTCCCTCCACTAAAAGTAGGCAATCTACCAAACACTTGGCCTAACTTGTTATGAAACATATCCATGTTTGGCAGGTTTTTCGCCTCTTTAACCCATATATCCAAATTCCCATGTAGCAACAGAACTTTAAGAGAAGCATTAGAGGTCTTGAATGGAATAACTTGCACACTTTGTCCATGCTGTGATCCATCATAATATCCCACGTCAGCCATATCAAAAAACAAGATCAAATATTCAAATTCAATATAACAGAACACGATCAAAGATGAATTACACGATACCCACTTCACAAGATAGCTAAAAAACAAGTTCTATAAAACCTTTACTTCAAAGAGACATTTAATCAAACAGGTGGTGGGCAAATTTAAAGATGACAAAAGACACCTTAAAAGAGTAAATTAAAGGATACCCAGATGAGAATAAAGATATTTATGGAGGTATAATGGGTAGATGAAAGGAAAGAATGGGTCTATGAGCGTCTGCTGCAGGTAGACCCAGATGAATAAACCGCGTAGACAAAAGTTGAATTTGGAAATGTAGGAGAAGGTGGGATAGCAAATGCAATGGTGGTGGTGCAGCAGCTTCCATTGATTACTTATAGAAGATGATGACTTGTTCTTGTTGAAAGTCTTTTCCACAAGGTCTGCCGAATTATTATTATTAATAAATATATTAAGAATTCTAATAAAGCAGGCGGACTGGTTACAACGAACGATAATGGAAATTAACCTTTTTATATTTCTTTGGTTTGGTTGTTCGTTAAAATTAATAAAAAATGTAATCTTTCTTTTGTCTCAACAATCGAGATTCCGGCGTAAAAGAATCTAAAAAGCGCGAGAACGAGAACTCCCTCGCTAAATATGGATCATGTAATGTAATTATGTGTGATTTGGTTTAGTGTCGTTTATTTTTATTCGAAACCCGACCTGAACTTGAAGCCACCTAAACCTAAATTAGAGAATACCCAAAAACGCTTGAACCAGGCTAACCTGATCCTTAAATGGGTCGGTTATTAGGTCACTTTTTCTTCGCCAAAAACCCGAACAACCCGACTGAAAAAAACAAAATCCGAAACCTAAAAAAAACCCGAACAATTAATGTCCTTTTTTCTTAATGTGTTTTAAGTTTAGAGTTTTTGATATATAAAATATTAAGTTTTAGGATTTCTGAACATTATAAAATTTTAAGTAACATAATGAATTTTGATGATATTTTGCGAGTTTTTATTTCATATTATATCTAAACTCGAAAATCGAACAACCTGACTCGAACTAACCCGAACCCGAATAACCCCGACCGATGAACCCACACTTTAAATGGTTCGGTTATGGGTCACCTTTTCTCAGACAAAACCCAAACAACCTAACCTAAAACCAGAAAAATAACTCGAAGAACACCCCTAGTTAGGATCAAATACACAATGGAAAAAATAGGAAGTCGTAGGAATATATCGTCTCATCGAATCATACGATCTTAGTTTTTAGGTATTCGTTTTTTTAAATTCAACTTGCACTTTTTAGAATTTTTGTTAGATCATTGTGTCTTTTATGTGACATTTTTGCGATTTATTGTGTCTGTTTTCCTCGGCATTGTACTATATTTCGTTATCCATTGTGTTTTTTATATCCTTCTTGATTATTTTACACTGTGTAAGATAACTTAACCTAATCAAGTAATTATAATTTTTTGAACAGCTAAATTTTTATCACTAATGAAATTTGAACCTTCACCACTTTAAAAGCGGAGAAATATCTAAAATTTTGATAACACTTATACAAAAGCCTTTTTGGTTAAATACTTAAATATTATTATTTTTATAATTATTGAAAGATTTTAGGAACGGATGAAAAATATTGTGATTCTTATAATCACTCTTAAAATAATGATTTAGAGTTGTGGTTAAAGATTCTCTTTATAGTACACAAATCAGATTCACAAATTTTATTTTTATGGTCACGTGTATTTTAATCTATTTTTGGTCTTTTTCAAACGGAAAAACTACTCTATAAAAATATAGAGCTTAATAAGAAGCTGAAAAACCAAATAAAAACACAACACCTGAGATTATATTAAGTCTAAAACATCAAAAGTGACACATTTCTCCCACGCATGGTAGGGGATTTTGGACCTTTGACATGCCAAACAAATCTACAAAACTATCTTTTTTGTTTTATCAACTTCACATATTTTTTTAACAGGCAAGAAGTGTCCTCCAAACACCTTCAAGTTTCTCAAATGTCATATCCTCCAAACAATCACCATGACCAAGGTGTACACAAGCATTTTCCATTTTTAGCTTCCGGACTATCCAACACCACCCAATGATATCCCTTAAAAATAAGAAGATTAGGCGCATGGTAATCACCAACGCATCCAGACTATGTTGTCTGAACCGAGTCTACACTGGTACGGTGGGGACTACGGCGTTCGGCTGGAAACCGTACTGCCTCCACATGAATTTCCTCGCTAGAGTAACAACCTGATGAAACCGGGATCGAACCCAGTGGCGGACCCAGGAATTGTTTTCAAGGGGTGCGGAATATCTAAGCCTTTGGGTCGTTTATCGATCAGGTGGCCCGGTTCGGGTCGGGTCAGTGCTGCTGTGGATACCAAAAGGCAAAACTAATTTAAATGTCCTTACATATGCATAATAATATTCTAAAATCTAAAGTTGTGGATACATCTCGGCTAAGCGTGTAACATTGTGAATTTTTTTCCTGAATCTTGAATTCAGGAAACATTTCGACTCGCACCTATCATCATTTATTGTTCTAATACTAAAACTTATTCCAACAAATTTTAGACATATCAGTTTATTTATAAACACAAAGACTCAATCCTTTAGCAAACAACTTCTTAGGCCCCTTAGGCTTTAAGGAATTAAATAATTTAAACTAAATTTTATGTACGATCAATGATATAGTAATAAACGTAACAATTAGCAAGATAATAGTATTAGAGCATTCACATCCCGGGCATCAAATATATGTGAGTGTGTCCACCAAATTATATGGGGTGAGTGTAAGTGGTTGTGAGTGGAGTATATAGAGAATATTTGGAGGAAGCACTTTTACCCTAAATATGAAAAATTACTGTTCACCCCTAAACATATATGAAAAGTATTATTTTAATTAGGAGAGAGAAGATTTAGGGGTGGAGTAGTGATTTTTAGTGTAATTTGATGGATGAGATTTGGTGGATGGGATAAGAATGCTCTTAGATTGAGTGAAATTAGATACCATAATAGACTAGTATATAACTTACGATCCGTGAAACTCTCCTAGCATTCTTGGTAGCAAATTGGTGGATCAACTCTTCGCAGTTTATACTATCTAAGATTTCGCTTTCGATAGCTATCATTCCTAACCCGCTATTTATGCTTAAGTTTAGTAATCCAACCAATTTTAAGGCTTAACAACACACCTAATTCTATCAAATAACAAAAATTTAAGGCTTCACTTTTCTACTTAAATTTCTGCTACTCTTTTGAAATTATATATATATATATATATATAGAGAGAGAGAGAGAGAGAGAAGGATATAGACAAATAGCTTATATTCATATAATTTAAATTATAAAAAAATATATTAAAATAAACTCATTAGCCTAGCTGTTGGGTTGAACTTTAAAATAAAGGCCCAAGAAAATAAAAATAAGATGAATATGCCTTTCACTTTTTCTTTCCATACTTCTTCCACCTTTCTGAAAAGAGAAAACCATCTGTAGCTTGCACCTCGTCGCCGGCAGCGAGGAAAATTTCAGGTCATCTTTTTCACTTTTATATATATCGAGTTTAAATACCTTCTTGTTGGGATTGAAAACACTGGTTTCAAAATCCAAGGGGTGCGATTGAAAATTTCCAAGGGGTGCGGACGGGATTGACGCCCGTATATAACACTAAATTTTTTTTTTCCAAGGGGGGCGCCCGCCCACCTTGGGCTAGCTTTGGGTCCGCCAATGATCGAACCCGAGTCTCTCCAAATGAGAGCCCGGTCACCTACCAACTGAGCTACAAGTGAAGAATAATGTGGACATGAGTGACGAATCAAATTCTTGCATTTAAAAATAACATTTAAAAGCAATTATTTCTGAAATAAAGTTACTTTAAAGAGAAAGGCTAACGTACAAAGTTTCTTAACGTACAAACTGTAAGAAACATTTTCAGCCATTAGATTTAGGCGGTGGCAAGATGGTAATTAACAATCCTAATCATATTTGGGTTAATCTAACCAATGGTAAATTAGGAAAAACACGTTTAAATTTCTGTGAAATCATAACAACAGACATAATCAATGCAAAAATTTTCAACGATTGAACCTGATTTTTCATCGTTTTCAACTCGATTAAACGTTCAGAATGATTAAACAATAAAAAAACATTCGATTACAAACAAAATCAAAACGCATTTGCAAAAATAGAAAACAACAGAGTATGATAAAATTAGTCGAATCATATTCAAAAATCACTATCAACGCATGTATTATTCACAGAAACGAACGATGTTGATAATAGAAGAAGAATTAAAGAAAAAAAAATGGCTTTCAAAAAAGTTTCAAACGATGAAGATCAAAAACTGTTAAACAGAAAATCATAAAACGCACTTGGTTTTTTTATAAAACGCATTTGGTTTTTTAAACACTATTTAAACTACTTTTTACAAAACACACTTGCTTTTTTATAAAACGCACCTGGTTTTTGTAAAACGCACTTGGTTTTTGTAAAACGTATTTGGTTTTTTAATAAAACGCATTTGGTTTTTTAAACACTATTTAAACTGGTTTTTACAAAACACACTTGGTTTTTTTTATAAAACGCACTTGGTTTTTGTAAATCGCACTTGGATTTTGTAAAACGCACTTGGTTTTTGTAAAACGTGGTTTTTGTAAAACGCACTTGTTTTTTGTAAAACGCACTTGGTGTAACATTCGTAAATTTTCTAAAAAGTTAATTATAACTGGGGGGGGGGGGGTCTAAAGTGACAATAATCCATAGTTGAAAATCTTATAGACCGCAATTTAACGTAACGGTTGGAGTAGTGTTGGCATACCCCAGATTCTTAAATCTTTTAATAGTGATAATAATAACACATTAATATTAAAAATATGATTAAACGTTTTCAACAAATGATGGAGGTCATATTGAATACTTATATTTAATTGTATTGTATTATAATTTAGTAGCAACTATAATTTATTGTTAGTGACAAAATTTGTGCAAAGGTATACAAGTTAGTGATTGTTTTGACTAAAAAGAATATCAATAAGTTGATAGCCTTAATAAGTAATCAAACGGTTGGATTTAAATGTGTTGACAAAAGAAATTTAATCCAATTAATTATTGGCATTTATCTCTACACCAGCCATATTACACCTCCACTTTCACCATGGTATCAATAAGACAATAACTAATATTATTAAACTCCATTCATACGTTATGAAATCCAAACGGTCTCTGAATTCTTGGCAATAACCGTGACCGACATTTAAGACCCTAAGAACACTCTTCGATCCTATAAATGATTGAACTTCCTAGTCATTTCAAACAGAAACCTATCGACCACCTCCCTTGGTTCCTCTCCGTTTTCCGATCACCGAGTTCTGGTGAACAACCCACGCACCACCATCACCCCCGAACAACCTTTTTACCTCTCTCGGCTTCCTCTGTGGGTTTCGACCAGGCTTCGACAGAACCAAATGGATGACTGTCCCAATTATTCGTTAAGATCACTATTTCATCATGTCGAAACCGCTGCCTTCGAACCATTGGCGACGTCCTATTCTTTGACGAACAATCGGCCTTCAAGGTAGTCTTCTTGTTATTCTACTCGTTTTCATCTTTCAAAGAAAATCTAATTTAATAAAATTGATTATGATAACTTAAAATCTGGTTATCGCAATTCATATTTAAGTACATTTGAAAAGTATTGTTTTAATAAGACATGAATGTATTGAGCCACATACTAACCTATATACACAATATAAAAGTTATTTGGGTCGTAAATAGTTTGAGTTGAAACAAGATTAGCATGTTTCTAATCTTGTTGAATAAGCAAAATGTAATATCAAACCTTGAACATGATAATTTTTATAAACAAATATTTTGATGAAAAGCAACATTTGATGGTTGAGAACTGTTGTGTGGTCGAACATCACTATATATAGTATATTATTTTTAAAATTGATCATCTTAATTATATACATTATTATAAACTCAAGTTAAACACGCAATTAGTTTCACAATACTAATTTTGAATAACCGTATCTTAGGTTCAAACATAATCCGTTGATTCCTGTTAAATTCTTGCACAAGTCCATCACAATCAAAGTGAGTATATCTTTCCCTTTTTTTTTTTTACTGTTTTACTACTTCGGGGTGACTCATGTACCTATATATTAATCAAGTTTCAATTTCTTATACTTAATGCAATTCTCATGTGTGTTTGCTTTATGTTAATTGGTGTGTCTATGACTTGTCAAAATCATTAACCGCTGGGCGGCCTAGCTTTTCAATGAATAGTACTATGGTATACCCCCTTGAGACTCTGTTGAGAATCTTGGTCATTGTCTTGTTAATTCATTATTCAGTTGGTTAGTCATGTGTTAGTCATTCTTCTCAGGTTTGGTTTTGAACGGATATTACTTATTACATAATTGCAAATGGTACCGCACATGAATTGCTAAACACTTTTCTACTATATTTATTTAAACAGGGTATGCTCACCAATACAATTTTTGTATTGACCAAATTATTTTGTACATGTTTCAGGTTATTTTGAGATGCATTCTTTAAGCTTTCGGATTTATATTTAGATTTTGATTCATTGTATTTCAGATTAGTTGGCATTTAGAATCGTTGTATTTCATTTCAATGTAATAAACTATTTAATCAATGTATCAATATTTACACTTTTAGTCCATGAGCTATTGAACAATCGTCACTACGTGACACCTCGATGTTTCCGCCATCGGTTGGGGTGTTACAGATTGGTATCAGAGCCATGGTTATAGGGAATTAGGTTATTAGAATGCCTTTTAGCCTAGTCTATAACTAAGCTTACTTTCGCGAGTCCTCTCGTGTATATTTCTCTTATTCTTATATTTTCTTTCAAGATATTTTCATTATGATTATTTCTTGTTATTCTTTCGAAATTTTGTTTGGCGAAGAAGTCACTCGTATTTCACAAACGAAACGATATCATCAAGTTAGGAGTGGTATCCATACCTTGGTGATTAGTTCCACTCCTCTATATGTTATTTATCTTAGGAATATATCTTTGAGATAGGAGTGACATCCACACCTCAAAGAGTATTTCCTTCAAAAAGGAACTTAACCACTAAGCTTGGAGTGATATCCTTAACTTAGTGATTGGTTTCATTCCACGATCGTTTTCAATTTTGAAATACATCTTTGAGTTAGGAGTGAAATCCACATCTCAAGGATCTATTTCTGCATCTCGTTTTAAAGTCTCGCTAAAGGTTTTGAAATTTACCAGTGACGGGGTATGTGCAATCGGGAAAGATGACCGTTCACTCATAGGTTCAAGTACGCTCCCCACAAGTCACTAATAATATTTCAATCTCTTTGGCTAGTCACCAGTTTCAAATAATTTCAGTATCACATTTTTGATATATTCTTCAATTGTTGTTTGAAACTCTTATCATAATTTTCTATAATGAAGTTATTGTGTCTTTTGAGTTTTCTCTATTAATAGCTATTACTATTTGTGCGTTTTTTCCGTTTTCCCATTAGTGACTCTTAAGTTTTGTTTAACATTTGGATTTTAAGTTCCATCTCTTGATGTTTTATATACTCATTAATTATTCGCTTTTGAATTTTTTTTCATCATTATTAAAACTTTTATCGCATTAAAACTTACACTATTTTCATTTATGCTTTGTGACCTTTACACTATTGTCGTATTGACTTTTATCATTCACGTCATTTTAAATCTTGGTCTTCTAAAACACATTAGATTTACACATACTTCATGAAACGGTTTCATTTTGCATTTTACAAACTTGTATTGCATATTTTAAAGATCAAATGTAAATTTTTTGTTTTCATATATGACGTATCCAATATATATTTTCGAGAGAAATTTGCAACTAATAATAAGCCTTACAACATTTTCCAAACTCGACTTCTCGCAAACACATGAAAATGTTTATTTATGAAAATTTTTCAAATGAAGCTGTTTGAATCTAAAACACACTTCGATTTCTAAAAAAAAAAAAAAAAAAAATTATTCTCATGCATCACTACTATTCTTTCAACAATATCACAAAGTCGAGTAAACTGCGAAAATTTACCTTTTACATTTATACTCTTTCAGTTGCAAAACTTTGGTTTAACAAAACAATGGACATATTTTTTTATCAGAATGTTGCTAAATGTCTTCTAACATATAGTGCATATATTTTAAACCCGCATGGCCAGTAGACTATACGTATGTTCCGTCCACTCTCAATTGCAATAAATATCATTATCTTATTCTTACATCATTTTATTCTATTACATTCGCATATTATCTTATTTATGATTATACTCGTATTATTATTTTATTGGTGGCTATCCCCACGCGTGATTTACAATTATTCTCGCACTAATTATTAGTAATCATTCTTACAACCCTGGTTTTGAGCATTAACTTAACTCGTTTACTTTCATTTTGTGAAAATTGTGCGATTTACTCGATTTATGTTATACTATTCTTACAGTCGGAATTTTATATTATACTTATATACTTACTTGAACGCATATTTGGTATGCATATTTTCTTTCCTATTTTGAGCAAAACCCTGTTATACTATTTTGTTCACCATCATGGCCAATGAACATACTAGTTGATAATTTTGTATGAGATCTAAGCCAGTGCCCACGTACGACTCGGGTTAGAGTATTTCTTTAATCCGAGGGGAACGGTGTAAATCTCAGGGTTATCAATATGGGTGTTTAAAGCCAACGATGTGAACAGGAGTTACCGGTTAATGGTAAACCCGAAAGGGAAGAACCTCTAACCATGTCTTATACTTACATGTTATTCATATTACGGTTAAAGGAAAAACCCGGAAGGAAAGGACCTCTAACCATGTCATGATTGAACATTATTTCATTACAGTGGCTATTACATATAGGTTGCACACATTTTTTTTTTTTGGTATTATTTATGTTAGTGGTATGGAAAAGCATAACACCCTAGTGTAAGGTAAATCGGTGATTACGGTCCGGAACGCAATCATGGGTTTACAGGTACATGGGGGTGGTGTGTGATTCTACTTAGGTTATTGGTAGACAATCAGTACGAGTCCAAAGTATCGGGAGTGTGGTGGGTCAGCTGCGGTACACCCTATATATAAGCATAAACGATACTGCGGGAACGGGCTAGGAGTCTGACCAGGGACCTACCCATTACTACCTTTTCATTAGGTCGTTAATTAATAGCTAGCATTTCAATAAGAACATTTTACATAAGCTTCAATTAGTTTTGTTGGAGCCTTCCTTATTTACCCCTCTCTACAGAAAACCTTAAACTTTGTATACTCTTACACTCTCCGTTAGTCGGAATCTTGTTGCATGTCCTTAATAAAGCTCAGTCAGGAACCTTTCTAAAGTAGGGGAGACTGCTTCGTCAGTGCCTCTACCCTCACCAATTACATACTTTCCCAATACTTTTTCATTGTAAACTCTCATCTTTCTAACCCTGGGTTAAATGTTAAGGATTTTGAAATCTTTACTTTGGATATTAAACCACTACTTTAAACTTTGTCAAATCATGATTAATGCATTTCTTAAAACCTACTTACCTTTCTACAACACCTTTTGTTTCATAGAAACCTCCACTTGAAAAAAAATTTCGAGACGAAATTTTCTAAAGTAGGGGTGACTGTAACATTCGTAAATTTTCTAAAAAGTTAATTATAACTTGGGGGGGGGGTCTAAAGTGACAATAATCCATAGTTGAAAATCTTATAGACCGCAATTTAACGTAACGGTTGGAGTAGTGTTGGCATACCCCAGATTCTTAAATCTTTTAATAGTGATAATAATAACACATTAATATTAAAAATATGATTAAACGTTTTCAACAAATGATGGAGGTCATATTGAATACTTATATTTAATTGTATTGTATTATAATTTAGTAGCAACTATAATTTATTGTTAGTGACAAAATTTGTGCAAAGGTATACAAGTTAGTGATTGTTTTGACTAAAAAGAATATCAATAAGTTGATAGCCTTAATAAGTAATCAAACGGTTGGATTTAAATGTGTTGACAAAAGAAATTTAATCCAATTAATTATTGGCATTTATCTCTACACCAGCCATATTACACCTCCACTTTCACCATGGTATCAATAAGACAATAACTAATATTATTAAACTCCATTCATACGTTATGAAATCCAAACGGTCTCTGAATTCTTGGCAATAACCGTGACCGACATTTAAGACCCTAAGAACACTCTTCGATCCTATAAATGATTGAACTTCCTAGTCATTTCAAACAGAAACCTATCGACCACCTCCCTTGGTTCCTCTCCGTTTTCCGATCACCGAGTTCTGGTGAACAACCCACGCACCACCATCACCCCCGAACAACCTTTTTACCTCTCTCGGCTTCCTCTATGGGTTTCGACCAGGCTTCGACAGAACCAAATGGATGACTGTCCCAATTATTCGTTAAGATCACTATTTCATCATGTCGAAACCGCTGCCTTCGAACCATTGGCGACGTCCTATTCTTTGACGAACAATCGGCCTTCAAGGTAGTCTTCTTGTTATTCTACTCGTTTTCATCTTTCAAAGAAAATCTAATTTAATAAAATTGATTATGATAACTTAAAATCTGGTTATCGCAATTCATATTTAAGTACATTTGAAAAGTATTGTTTTAATAAGACATGAATGTATTGAGCCACATACTAACCTATATACACAATATAAAAGTTATTTGGGTCGTAAATAGTTTGAGTTGAAACAAGATTAGCATGTTTCTAATCTTGTTGAATAAGCAAAATGTAATATCAAACCTTGAACATGATAATTTTTATAAACAAATATTTTGATGAAAAGCAACATTTGATGGTTGAGAACTGTTGTGTGGTCGAACATCACTATATATAGTATATTATTTTTAAAATTGATCATCTTAATTATATACATTATTATAAACTCAAGTTAAACACGCAATTAGTTTCACAATACTAATTTTGAATAACCGTATCTTAGGTTCAAACATAATCCGTTGATTCCTGTTAAATTCTTGCACAAGTCCATCACAATCAAAGTGAGTATATCTTTCCCTTTTTTTTTTTTACTGTTTTACTACTTCGGGGTGACTCATGTACCTATATATTAATCAAGTTTCAATTTCTTATACTTAATGCAATTCTCATGTGTGTTTGCTTTATGTTAATTGGTGTGTCTATGACTTGTCAAAATCATTAACCGCTGGGCGGCCTAGCTTTTCAATGAATAGTACTATGGTATACCCCCTTGAGACTCTGTTGAGAATCTTGGTCATTGTCTTGTTAATTCATTATTCAGTTGGTTAGTCATGTGTTAGTCATTCTTCTCAGGTTTGGTTTTGAACGGATATTACTTATTACATAATTGCAAATGGTACCGCACATGAATTGCTAAACACTTTTCTACTATATTTATTTAAACAGGGTATGCTCACCAATACAATTTTTGTATTGACCAAATTATTTTGTACATGTTTCAGGTTATTTTGAGATGCATTCTTTAAGCTTTCGGATTTATATTTAGATTTTGATTCATTGTATTTCAGATTAGTTGGCATTTAGAATCGTTGTATTTCATTTCAATGTAATAAACTATTTAATCAATGTATCAATATTTACACTTTTAGTCCATGAGCTATTGAACAATCGTCACTACGTGACACCTCGATGTTTCCGCCATCGGTTGGGGTGTTACACTTGGTTTTGTAAAACGCATTTAGTATAATTAAAACTCACATTTTCCTCACTTTTTTTCCCTGTTTTCCTCCAACAAACAAACTATATTCATACACCGTTGAGGTAAGGTTTTTATGGAGTGGTTGTTTTTTTTTCTTCTTTTTTCCTTTGTTTTGTGATTAGCCAGAGATACAGAGATGTTGGCTTGGTTGTCTTCTCCGAAGATAGAGGGAAGTGACTAGATCTGAGCCACGATTGAGGTGGGGTTGAAGTCGAACAACGTGAAAGGTTTTGAAGGCGTCGGAGGTTAGAGGAGAGAGGGATGTAACACCCCAACCGATGGCGGAATCATCGAGGTGCCACGTAGTGACGATTGTTCAAAAGCTCATGGTACTAAAATGTAAATATTATTGAATAATAATAATTGTCTTACATGGAAATGGAAAATACATTGTCTAAATGAAATGTAAATATTGAAATAACTGAATTGAAATAAAACACTAAATGTCTCTTGCTAAAGCACTAGATCAAACTGCACCTGAAACATGTACAAAAATAGGTTTGGTCAACATATGAAATGTTGGTGAGCATTCCTAGATTTGATATATATAGTAGGTTAAAAAGTTATACAATTCAAGTGCAAGCTACAGTGCAAATATGTAAACTATGTATCATACAAATGAGCGAAATCAACCCTGTGACTGTATAATGTACTGTATGAACTGTAGTGTACTCAACCAATCAATGGATGATAACTTAACACTGGCCACGGATTCTCCGATGAAAAAGGGGGAGAATCAACCTAGGCGGGTTGTCAATCCAAATAGCGCTATCCAATGTTAAGGTCGGCTTGTACCATGTTAATGATTTCACTAAGTACAAATGTAATCCACATGTATTGTCTAAGCATAAAGCACGTTGTAAGCAATGCACATAGTACTAGAATTGTATTTTGAAAATGTAAACTTGTATTTGAAATTGTATTAGTGTACATGTAACACCCCAAAAATGAATAAAAGCAAAAAGGGGATAGGAATACTCACTGTTCACGTAATAACTTGAAATTGAACTTGGACAACGAAATATGAATTGAGATTACTCCCAAATGATCAACCTAAAGTATACGATAATGTGTAAGGGAAATAACTCTAGGATATATGTATTTCTAGGGCTTCGAATTGGGGATAACGTTTATTTGTTTAATAAACAAATTGTTTATTAAATATAAGAAATTTTAGTAAATAAATAAATAAAAGTCTTTTTGTAAAATTTTAAGTTGAATATAATCACAACATGAGGTTTTAAGTATGAAAATAATTTTTATAAAATTATTTTCTTGGAAATAGAATATTTAATCTAATTATTTCAAATTGTCAAAATACGACTTTAATATCTAAAAATATTAAAATCAAAGAATTTCTGAATCAAAAATTGTATTTCAATTCTATATGAATAGAAATAATTTATGTAAAATTTTGGTATAAAAATATTGTAAAATGAATTTATTATGATTTAATTATGATTAAAACTAACAAAAATTGATTAAAAATATAAAATAAATGATTTTTCAGAATTAAAAATCATTTCTGAAAAGTTTAAAGTTATAAAAACTTAGGATAATTTTTGTGGAAATTAATAAGATCGTTTTGATATTTTAAAGGAATTTTATAAATAAAATAGAATAATCTTGATTTAATTATTATAAATAATAAATAAATAAATTTCAGAAAACTAAAAATTGAAAGTTAAACTTTTTCACTAGTTTAACATAATGTAATTTTTGTAGAATTTATAAAAGGGTTTTGGTATTTAAAAATGAATTTACAAGATTTAAATGTAATATATATATATTATTTGTTTGTTTGAAAAACATGAAAAAAAAAAGGAAAGAAATCGTCCTAGCCGGGTTTCGAACCCAGGTGGTCCTGGTTACAAGCCACAGTCACAACCACTTGGCCTAGGCCTGTGGTTGTGATGAATCTTGTTCTGAAAAAATATAAATATACACACGTAAATCAGTTTATCCCCAAATTAAATAGCCATGAACCCTAGATCATCAATTGACTGATTCACACATCAATAGCCCAATTAATCTTAGGGCTATTGATGTGTGGATGCCGATGAACAAATCCCACAAAAAAGATTTCACTTACAAGAACGTTTTGATGCTCGATTAGTCGGTCAACCAAAAAGTCAAACGCGAATCAAAATCACACGAACAGAGATTATATGAAGAAATTGAGAGTTGAGAGAGATGTATGAGCGAGTGTAGAAGGTTGAGGAGCGTCCAATTTATAGTATAACGATCTGGAATGAATAATTGGTAAGGTTGACTATACATTGAAGTTTATACGCGTTTGGGGTATAATTGGTATGATTTGGATTGAAATTGGACGTGCAATGATACATATCAGGCCGATAATCACGTGTCCAAGTCAAATCGTGGTTAATGTTAAGTTTAATGGTGTTAATCATTGGTCAAAAGGGAAGAAAAAGAAAAAGAAAAAAAAAAAATAAAAAAAAAACGTCTGCTGCTGCTGTCGCTGATAAGGGAAGAAGGAAAAGGAGTAGTGTATGTGTGTATAAATATAAAGTGATATGGGTTTAAATCAAGATGCAAGTGTGGCTCATGTGGTTGGTGCGCGTGTGTTGGTTGTGGCCGGCTCGGGTTCGAAACCCAGCAGAGCCACACATATTTTTTTTGATTAAATTGTAAAAAGGGGAGGAGGGATTGGGCTGTGTTGGCTATTGGGCTGGTTTGTGTGGGCTCGCGCGTGGGCCAGAAGAAGGAGAAGGGTGGGTTATGGTTTGGTTGGTTAATGGGTTTATAGATGGTAAGAAAAAGAAAAAAAAAATATATCCATATAATCTGAAAAAAATTTTTTTTTTTTTATTATTAAAAAGATATATATGTATATATATATATAATGAAAAGTGACGGATGTCACAGCATCCCCTACTTTTAGAAACTTCGTCCCGAAGTTATTAGAAACATAGGGTTATGGATGCTTGGGTAAAATTAAGATAACTGTGGTTTGGAAATTTCGAATGATTTGGGTAAAAGGTCTGATAGGTGTGAGTCAAGGATTGGATTAGGTTCGTCTCGAAAGGGTAAAGAGAGTAAGAATCTAGTAAATCACTACCTCAAGTTTTAGGACTCCTAAAATAAATGTACGAGTTGGTTGACTATAAAAGACTAAATGAACTAACAAGCAAACAGAGTTTGTTCCTGGTTCGACTTCCAGTCTCACCTTCAATGCATCATTAGTGTTTGTATACAGGGTGTACCGCAGCTAACCCACCACACCTTTGATACCTTGAAAACGTACTGGACGTCTACCAAAAACTCTAATAGAATTTCACACTACCTTAACGCACCTGTAAATTCATGATTACGTTCCGGACCGGAATCATCAATTTACCTTACATTAAAGTTTTGTGTCCTTCTATGACCCCACCGATTGTTGAGCAGGTCCGATAGCCTCCACCAGCCGTGGAGTAGGTTGTAGGGCCTCTCCCGACTGTTTGAAAAGGCATAGTGTCCTCTACCAATCGTTGAGTATGTTTGATAGCCTCTACCAGTCGTGGAGCAGGTTGTAGGGCCTCTCCCGACTGTTGAAAAAGGCATGATGACCTCTATTAAGTGCAGCAATTATTATTCACATAGATTGCAAATTGATAGCATGTTTATGCAAGCAAGTTTGTAAGTACTACAACCATTAAGTGTAAGTGTTATCAAGAATAATTAAATGTTGTACGAGTATCATGAATAATTAGATGTTCAATGAATAGTCAAGTTAAAGGAAAAATCAAGTTTCATATAATAAGCAATGATGTTTTCTTAGAAAAGCTCTGTAAAATCAAGTATCAAGTCTAAACGTTTCAAATAAATGTAAGTGTACGATAACGTAACCAATATGATAGATTACCAATTTGTGTTCGTACATAATAGCATGCAAAGAATCTCTAGATGTTATATGCCTATGAGTATGTCATAATTGGGTACAAAATGATAATAAGATCAAGAAAATGAAAACACGAGTATCATGAATAATTAAATGTACAGTGAATAGTCAAATTAAGGGTAAATCAAGTTTCATAAGCAATGATGTTTTGGAAAAATCCTGTAGAATCAAGTATCAGGTTTTTAGTAGTTTGATTAGCATGGGTAACTAGCTCATGTGTGAGAAGGTGAAGGACATGAATTTAGTTCTTGAGAGGATGAAAAAAAATTTTTTTTTTTTTTTTTTTTTTTTTTTGAAGCAGAATCAAGGTTGTGAGAGATGGTGAATGTGAAGGTAGTTGATAAAGAGTTTATTTTATAGTAAGGAGATTATACAGCAGTGTAAATTTTGGGGTTTGGATCAAAGGTTATAATCAAGTGTATAAGAAAACATGATTGTGGTGTATGCCAAATATTGTAAAAATTTGAACAAGTTGAAAATGAGTGATTGTTGATGTAGAATCTAGAGACTAGATATTATTCTAGAAAAAAAATAAATATTTTCAAAATTTGGTTTTGTACATAAGGCAAAGGTTGTTAAATAGTACAAGCTAAGTAGGCTTTGTAATAGTTTAAAACATTATATAGAAAATTGTTTGTTACGTCAATAAATGATCAATTGAATTTAAGTTCGAGGAAAATATGTACTTTGTAAAGTTGCTAGGTAATACAACTAGTTTTAGAAATCTTTAGTTTGTGCTAAAGTATGAGGTTATAGTTTTTAAAATAAATAACATATGGAGAAAAGAAATAATATGATTTGGGTAGGGTGTTGAATATTTAAAAAGTGGCTAAGAGGGTAAGGTGAAGTGTGATTGTGAAATCCATAGATGGTTATGAAAGTATGAATTTGTAAGCAATATATGAAAATCGTGAAATACAAAATATTGTATATGAACCGAGAGAGTATTATTGAAAAAGTTTGCATAAAATGCTTGGAGTGCCCTTGTCTAGCTGTAAAGCTCAACAAGAACGTTGACTTTTCAAAGAATTGAACCCAATGGTGGTCAAAGAAGACATGCTTTAGCCTATAAGTGGACACTCACTCCAGGAATCCCCAGGTAAGCATAACAGGTCCGTAAATGGATTTATGCGCTATGCTTGCCTATGCCAGAAAACCCAGTGTACAGGCGTCCACCCTTCCAGATTGCACGTGTCCTTATCACACTCATTAAAGTTCAACAACTTTGAAGGAGCAAAAATACGAGTAGGCATTATGCCTAAGAGTGTCTTCATGAAGGTACTGTCCCTGTTCCATAATGATGTAGACTTTCCACTCCTTGTAGGACACCATCTCTATGCACCAGGGTGAAAGATGGGGAGAAATGGAGAAGAGGAGAAGATAGAGGAAGGAAAGTAGAGTATAATGCATGAAAGTTAAAGTTCGGTTATAGTCTAGGCCTATTTCATCTAGTAACCTAGTTCCCTATAACCATGGCTCTGATACCAATCTGTAACACCCCAACCGATGGCGGAATCATCGAGGTGCCACGTAGTGACGATTGTTCAAAAGCTCATGGTACTAAAATGTAAATATTATTGAATAATAATAATTGTCTTACATGGAAATGGAAAATACATTGTCTAAATGAAATGTAAATATTGAAATAACTGAATTGAAATAAAACACTAAATGTCTCTTGCTAAAGCACTAGATCAAACTGCACCTGAAACATGTACAAAAATAGGTTTGGTCAACATATGAAATGTTGGTGAGCATTCCTAGATTTGATATATATAGTAGGTTAAAAAGTTATACAATTCAAGTGCAAGCTACAGTGCAAATATGTAAACTATGTATCATACAAATGAGCGAAATCAACCCTGTGACTGTATAATGTACTGTATGAACTGTAGTGTACTCAACCAATCAATGGATGATAACTTAACACTGGCCACGGATTCTCCGATGAAAAAGGGGGAGAATCAACCTAGGCGGGTTGTCAATCCAAATAGCGCTATCCAATGTTAAGGTCGGCTTGTACCATGTTAATGATTTCACTAAGTACAAATGTAATCCACATGTATTGTCTAAGCATAAAGCACGTTGTAAGCAATGCACATAGTACTAGAATTGTATTTTGAAAATGTAAACTTGTATTTGAAATTGTATTAGTGTACATGTAACACCCCAAAAATGAATAAAAGCAAAAAGGGATAGGAATACTCACTGTTCACGTAATAACTTGAAATTGAACTTGGACAACGAAATATGAATTGAGATTACTCCCAAATGATCAACCTAAAGTATACGATAATGTGTAAGGGAAATAACTCTAGGATATATGTATTTCTAGGGCTTCGAATTGGGGATAACGTTTATTTGTTTAATAAACAAATTGTTTATTAAATATAAGAAATTTTAGTAAATAAATAAATAAAAGTCTTTTTGTAAAATTTTAAGTTGAATATAATCACAACATGAGGTTTTAAGTATGAAAATAATTTTTATAAAATTATTTTCTTGGAAATAGAATATTTAATCTAATTATTTCAAATTGTCAAAATACGACTTTAATATCTAAAAATATTAAAATCAAAGAATTTCTGAATCAAAAATTGTATTTCAATTCTATATGAATAGAAATAATTTATGTAAAATTTTGGTATAAAAATATTGTAAAATGAATTTATTATGATTTAATTATGATTAAAACTAACAAAAATTGATTAAAAATATAAAATAAATGATTTTTCAGAATTAAAAATCATTTCTGAAAAGTTTAAAGTTATAAAAACTTAGGATAATTTTTGTGGAAATTAATAAGATCGTTTTGATATTTTAAAGGAATTTTATAAATAAAATAGAATAATCTTGATTTAATTATTATAAATAATAAATAAATAAATTTCAGAAAACTAAAAATTGAAAGTTAAACTTTTTCACTAGTTTAACATAATGTAATTTTTGTAGAATTTATAAAAGGGTTTTGGTATTTAAAAATGAATTTACAAGATTTAAATGTAATATATATATATTATTTGTTTGTTTGAAAAACATGAAAAAAAAAAGGAAAGAAATCGTCCTAGCCGGGTTTCGAACCCAGGTGGTCCTGGTTACAAGCCACAGTCACAACCACTTGGCCTAGGCCTGTGGTTGTGATGAATCTTGTTCTGAAAAAATATAAATATACACACGTAAATCAGTTTATCCCCAAATTAAATAGCCATGAACCCTAGATCATCAATTGACTGATTCACACATCAATAGCCCAATTAATCTTAGGGCTATTGATGTGTGGATGCCGATGAACAAATCCCACAAAAAAGATTTCACTTACAAGAACGTTTTGATGCTCGATTAGTCGGTCAACCAAAAAGTCAAACGCGAATCAAAATCACACGAACAGAGATTATATGAAGAAATTGAGAGTTGAGAGAGATGTATGAGCGAGTGTAGAAGGTTGAGGAGCGTCCAATTTATAGTATAACGATCTGGAATGAATAATTGGTAAGGTTGACTATACATTGAAGTTTATACGCGTTTGGGGTATAATTGGTATGATTTGGATTGAAATTGGACGTGCAATGATACATATCAGGCCGATAATCACGTGTCCAAGTCAAATCGTGGTTAATGTTAAGTTTAATGGTGTTAATCATTGGTCAAAAGGGAAGAAAAAAAAAGAAAAAGAAAAAAAAAAAAAAAAAAAAAACGTCTGCTGCTGCTGTCGCTGATAAGGGAAGAAGGAAAAGGAGTAGTGTATGTGTGTATAAATATAAAGTGATATGGGTTTAAATCAAGATGCAAGTGTGGCTCATGTGGTTGGTGCGCGTGTGTTGGTTGTGGCCGGCTCGGGTTCGAAACCCAGCAGAGCCACACATATTTTTTTTGATTAAATTGTAAAAAGGGGAGGAGGGATTGGGCTGTGTTGGCTATTGGGCTGGTTTGTGTGGGCTCGCGCGTGGGCCAGAAGAAGGAGAAGGGTGGGTTATGGTTTGGTTGGTTAATGGGTTTATAGATGGTAAGAAAAAGAAAAAAAAAATATATCCATATAATCTGAAAAAATTTTTTTTTTTTTTTATTATTAAAAAGATATATATGTATATATATATATAATGAAAAGTGACGGATGTCACAAGGGAACGGTGAGGCTTTGGTCCGGCGGTTGGGTCAGGCGGTGGTGGTTGTGGTGGTGGTGGTGGTTGTGGTGGTGGTGGTTAATGAACGATTTGAAGGAACATTACCTTTTAGGCTTTTACCCCCTTTTAAATCAACCATGATTGGGTTAGTTATAGTTAACTAGGGTTTACACGTGTCAAAATGTGGTGGCTTCTTACACTTTGTAGGTTAAGGATACTTTGTATCCTATACTTTCTCTACTTTAAAAACATCATTTAATAATGGAAAATATTAGTTGGGAAAAATATATTTCAAAATATATAGGAAAACCAAAAATATAAGAGTAGAGGGAGTGGGGGAAGAGGGGCGGGAAAGATGTCTTCAAGCCCCAAACACCGCCCCGTGTGGGGGGGGGGGGGGGTTGGCGTGGAAAACTCAATGGGCGTGGGGCACTTGGGTTGGCCACATGGTCTTTTCTGATTGGTCCGACTTGTTTTTTTTTTTAAACTTTATATAATATAATATTATTCCCTTCACCCCTTTTTCCCCTTCCCTTCCACTCCCCACAATCCCCCCCCCCCCCTCACATAGGTCCCACAAGTGCTACATGGCACTTCACCCCCCTCCACTCCCTATAGTCTAAGAAAACAGAAGAACTAACCTGGCGACGAAAAAGACAAAACCAAAAATATAAGAAATTAAAAATAATCGTACATATAGTTTTTTCTTGGGAAAATCCCCATAATAAACACTGATCAAGTTTAATAATCAAAATAAACAGTTTTGAAGGCTAATATATAGGGGCTTCACCACTTAAATCGCTAAGATTTAAAGAAAAAGGCTAATAGTAGGAGGAAACGGCTAAGGGAATGAGGAAAAGGCTAAGGGGAAGGAGGAAACCCCTACACATTAGCCTCCACAACTATGTTTATGTTGGTAAGGAAACCCCTACGAATTAGCCATCACGAATATGTATTTTAGCTATTTAACTTAGTCAATATTTATTTTGGCTATTTAACTTAGTAAATACTAGTGGTCAACCCGCGCGTTGCTGCGGGAAGACAATTTGTCACGCGATATTTTTTTACTGTTAGTTTATCGATTCTCTCATGATATATTGTGTAGTATTTGATTTTAAAGGTGTGCTAGATCTAGTAAATATATTGTTAATGGATTTTATTTTTAAGATGGTTCTTGGACTTGTAGAAAATAAATATAAACAAACTATTAATTAGTTAACAAACTACTAACTTGGTTGAGAAGACGACAAAAAATTATGCCATGGTGACTTTTAATAAGACAAACAAGTTAAGTGGTTTTTAGTTGTTAAATAAATATCTATTTAACCCATTTGTGAAAAATGGGTTTTTACCCAAGATTTAACAACCACATATTCTTTGCATTCATAACCAATATATATTATTGCAACGTGCATTATGCCTCTACAATTGACATATATAATCAAATCAATAGAGTTGTATAATGCGTCTCCGGACCAAGAAAAAAAACAAGAATTAAAAATATTACCGAATTGAAAATCATGTACACGTTAGGGCTTAAATAGTATACATGATACCAAATTAAAAATCTAAAAAAAAAAGTTATGGATTTCTACCTTGTAACTTGAGCCATCTCACATTGAATATGACCTTATTAACTGTTTTCCCCTCCATTTTTACCAACAATATTAATAAACATTTCCATATCTTTATTCATTTCTACCTTCTAAATTAAAAAAAATCAAAACATTTCAAGCTCCGGATGAACCAGACCGGAATTCAATTTTTTTTAATAAAATCTCAATTACTAATTCATTCAATTTGAGTGAAAAAACAATTGGCTTTTAAAGAATTTTAATAGTATTTGAGATTAACAATAAAAGAGAAACGGCAGACCATTAAAATCGTTGGCCTCCGTTTGCAATACTTACGTAACCAAGCAACCATCACCCCATCACCTTCTAAACTCAAATTATGATTAGCAACCAATAATGAGAACAAATTATGCTACTAAAATTTTGATTGATTATTAGATAGCTATAATAAAACAACCTTTTTTTTAACTTAAATCCTACCATACAAAAATCATTAAAACAATACAACATAACCAATTTTGCAAGGGAAATAAGGTGGGTCTGAATAAAAAAAAAGTAATCTGAAATTGAAGAAAAAATTTACACAAATCAGTAAAAGTGTCTAAAATTGTTCTTTCGTATTTTATGCATATACATCACAAAGAAAAATGTATGTATTTATTACTTGAATTGTGAATGGAGATGGATTAGATTGATTGTGATTTCTAATCACTTTTGATTCCAGTGGCTATAACACAACATACATGTGACGGTTATATTTTTACATTGTTACGTAAACGTATCGGCACAAGGCGAGGTTAGACTATGGATTCAAAGTGGAAAAAAAAACGAAGAGCAACAAGAAAACTCGTGCTAATAACGTGTTAGAAAATAACAATCTAGTAGCAACCAACGTACAAGTCATATAAACATGAGAAGAAGACCCTAGACATCATGTATGGAAAGAAAGAATAAAGGAAAAGAGAACTTTATTCATTGATATGTTTCATATACCAATTTTTTTTTGAACGGCCAAATTTCTTCTAATGTTAGTTGTTAGTGGGTATTGAACCCATGACCTCCATGTTAGTACAACAAGTTAGTTACCAAATAAAGGACCACTATTTATACGTCTATAAACATTGAAAGATATGTAAGTTATGTATGTGAAGAGTCACCGCATTATTTATATACCAAATACATGACCACTATTTATAAGATTATAATATTGATACAAACTGTTAGATAATAGAATACTGAATTAATATTATTGAATAGTTAGTGAAGAAACAACGAGTATAGGTGAGGAGTAGGATGGGATAATGTGGGGTACAATGACTCGTGTTTGCTGCAGGTTATAATCTTTGGCTCACAACGATGGTTAATCTATGGTTATGTGCACAAACGATAAGCAGAGTAATGTAATAGGCAAAGGTATAAGTGGTTCAGTCTCGTAAGACCTACGTCCACTGAAAAAAGATAATCTTTATTGATGAGAGATATAAGTAATCATACAAGTAGTGATACAAGTGTGTTGGTTCTAATTGGTTGATTCACCGTCCTAAGGAAGGAGGTCGAGTCCTCCTTTTATAGGAGGTGCGTGGGCCTGGAGTTATCGGGCCCACTTCGATTGTCAATGGGCTTGGGCCTGAGGCCCGAGCCGGTTACCTATGAGCCCATTTAGTTGGATCTCAACCTTTAGTTAGGTAAAGTGACCCAAGTTGAGTAGGGCTGCTCTTGATTGGGCCACGTGGCGCTTCGTGGTTGGCCGGCTGGGCGGTGCCCTGCCATTGGGGCACGTGGCGCACTGTGGCTAGTTCAGCCGAGGGGACTCCTTTTCTTCTGATGTCAGACGGTGTCAGACGGCTGGCCAGTTGTCAGCTGACACCTGATGGGAGGTGGCAAGTTGGGCTTCAGGGGGGATGTACCCGGGCGCTGTCAACTGGTACTCCTATGCAGAGTGAGCAGCGCTTTTGGCGCTGCTGTGTTACCTTCTTAGGTGTGTTGTTTTAGGCGGAGGATCTGGATAATGGGTAGGGTGCGCCTGAGAGCGCTAGGAAGAAGTACCCTACCCCTTCAGTTAGGTTACAATATATAGAGAGTTCACAAGAAACCCTAAAACCTAACTAAGCCCGTGGGCTTATCCTAATTAACCCTAATAATAATAGGGCCCAATACTCTCCCGCAGTCAAAGCGGTAGAAAATCGCACGCTTAGACAGAAAAAAAAACATAAATAAAAACAAAAAAGAAAATAAATAAAAAAACTAGTCTTGATCTGTGTTTTTGACTTGACTTGTAAGTCCAAAATTTTGCCATAAATCCACAACCTTCAGGTCAGTCCCGAATTCCTGCAATCTTCTTTGCCAAAAAAATAAAAAATATACCCATACTCTTCAATAATGACTTTACCTCGATCCACAAATTCCCTATGTTTGGTTTCGATTCTTATTCCCCGTAATGACAAACAAGATCCACTAGATCCCAATAAATTCGCAATGTCATCTTTGTTGGCCATGACAATACAAAAGATAAAAGAAAGGATAAAAGAGATGTTGTGGGAAAGAAAAATAAATGAATAAAAGGAAGAACAAATAGACACCCTACGACTCTTGTCGTGAGACGGGCTGTCAAAAGAGATGAAAGAGATGGTGAAAGTCCGGTGATCGCCAGGCGACAGTTTTAAGAAGAAGTGAGATGCTTAGATCAAAGAAAGATGTCCGACTAAATCGTCGTTTTATCTGCTGAGATCAGTTGTAGCGGACCGTGATCCGGCTAGAGAATAACGATAAGAAAATAAATAGAATGGAATAGAGATGAAGCAAAAGAAAGCAACTAAAGATCAGAGGGATGGAACTCAAATAAGAGAAAGGAAAAAAAAATAAATAAATAAAATAAAAAGAAACAGAGGATGTTTGTGGTGAATGAATGAATCGGTGTTTGATTTTTGAAAAAAAGAAGAAGAAACAAAGGGATGTTGGTGGTGGGAAGAAAAGACAAACATAGGCGGCGACAAAGGGATTTGTGGTGGGGAGAGGTAGATGGATCAAAGGAGATAAATAGTGGGCGAATACAGGAATAATGGTTGGGATCTATAACCGAAACCGAGGCTTTATTTAGAACGAAATATAAGAAAAGAACAGGAAACAAACAATGGCCAGACAGGGCGGCGACGGCAATGGCGGCACACCGCCCTGTCTAGGGTTTTTCTCAAAGTGGTGATGGCTAGGGTTTGATTATTTGTGTATGGCGTGGTGGAGACGGTAGAGAGCCTTGCCTGGCTCTGATACCATGTTAGATGGTAAAATACTTGATTTCATTAAGTCAATAGATGATTACAATATATAGATATTGTACGAAACCCTAGATAGCTAACTGAGCCCGTGGGCTTCACACTAATAATATAGGTTCCGATACAAACGTAATAAAGACATTGAGGTTATGAATGTAAAAAGTCACTACATTATTGTTAATTTCCTCATCAATTTTATAATTATGTTTAAATTAATTTTCTTCAACAAATTAATATTTAGGTAGAAAGACAATTTTACCGCTAAATGACTTACAAACATTATACTATAAGCAATAAATGTTGTATTTACTTAATACCAAAATGTTTGCTATAGAATTTGCTACAAAAATGTTTGCTTATGGATTTTTATACACGGTTTTTGCTATGAAAATGTTAATTACCATTTTTGCTAGGTATTTTTAACTATGGTCTTTGCTACAAATTTTAGACACGAATTTTTTATGCAAATTTATTAACTTGTTATTTTACATATCTCGTGGGTTTAATATTATTTTGTTTACAAAAGTATCCGAAATCATTAACTATATATAAACACAACTCTAAAATGAATGATAAAAGAATTAGCCGTGAAAAGAATATGAATGTATGTATATGTGTGATTATAGTAAAAACTCAGTGGTTTACATTACAAGTAAAACATAGTATTTAAGCAAAAAACTAAGAATTAAGTGACTTCAAAAACAAACCTAGTACTAATGATTCTAAATTTAATAACTTGTTAGGCAGAAGAAATGTCGGTTTCATTAAATCTATCTTGTTTTGCTGGCAACATGTAATACATGGTTTCACCACTTGATCTTCATGTATCATACTTTTCGCCTGTTTGCGCTCCTTCAAATATGATTTTAAGACTGCATTATTAAGATTGCTAAAACAAAGAGCAACAAGAAAACTCGTGCTAATAACGTGTTGGAAAATAACAATATAGTAGCAACCTACATACAAGTTATATAAACATGAGAAGAAGACTCTAAACATCTTGTATGGAAAGAAAGAATGAAGGAAGAGAGAACTTTATTCATTGATATGTTTCATATACCAAATAAAAGACCACTATTTACAAGCCTATAAAAATTGAAAGATATGTAAGTTATGTATGTGAAGAGTCACCCCATTATTTAGTTACCAAATAATATTTATAAGACTATAACATTGATACAAACATAATAAAGACATGGAGGTTATGAATGTAAAGAGTCACCACATTATTGTTAATTTCTTTATCAATTTTATAATTATGCTTAAATTAATTTCTTCAACAACTTAATAGTTGGGTAGAAAGACAATTTTACCCCTAAATGACTTCAACAAGCATTGTACTATAAGCAATAAAGGTTGTATTTACTTAAATTTTACGGGTATCCTTCACTCATGCTTTATAATATAGTATAGATATAGATATAGATATAGATATTATAATTACTTAAATTTTGTAGTCATCATTCCCAAATGCTTTATAATATAGTATAGATATCGATATTTGCCAAAGAAAATATATAATTCATGATGATAGAAAAGTACTAAAGAGTCAAGAATCAAAATTAAGAGAATAAAAACATAAAGAGACAACACGTATTGAATCTTATAAACAACATGTAGCAAAATGCTTGATACGTATAAAAATTGGCACTTAAAACAAAAATCACCTATGATTTTGAAAATCATTATAAGAGTATAAGGAGATGATGAGACCTTTCGCGTTATCCCCGGTGATCTCGAATCCATCTTTTGGCATTTAGAGACAATGTTAATCCCACCTGTTAATTATCATCAATCACCGTAAATCCACAAACTCATTTTTTTTCCCGTTAACACAGTTTCATGTTTAAAAAACTATTTGACCCACTAAATCAAGATTCCTAAAAAAAAAAAAAATACTAATTAACATCACAATCTTTGTGTATCAAGCTTCAATGAAATGCCATAGAGAAAAAAAAAGAAAACAATAAATAAAATGAAAGATACGAAAAAGAAATAATGTTTGCGTATCAAGCTTTAATGAAATGCAATAGAGAAAAAAAAAAAGAAAATGATAAATAAAATGAAAGATACGGTAAGGAACCTGTGATGATAGAAGGGTTTTGAGGTGAGAAACCAAAGAATTGCGTTTGGTGATTTATGTGGTGATTCTTGTTTTGTTGACCCCATATAGATAATATATAGATATATAAGAGGAAGAAGTTACTAATGAATTGATCATGATGATGATGAAAGGTTGATAATTATGATAGGTTAATGATTATGAGGGGTTGAAAGGTCTCACATTTAAGATGCATCATAGGTTGTATTTTGTATTCTAAATGTTAGACATGAGGGTAGAATTGGGATAAGATTTTAGGATGTGAGGTATTGGATTATGCTAAATTTACTATTATACCCTTCTAAGTGTCTTAAATGTCCATAAAGTTTCAATTCTACCCCCATCATGTAAGCATAATTCAATTGTACATGTTGCTTGAATAGTTAGATGCTTGACAAAATTACAATCTTGACCATCACTCCTCCTTAATAAGATAATAATAATAATATAGATTTATTTTTGTGATTTCCCCTTCCTTTCTTTTGAAACTTTTTTTTTATTACCTAATACGAAGTTTTATTATAAAACCACATGGGCTAAAGTAAACTTACTCCTTAACTTTTATTATATAACAATGATCCTCGTTTATTTTGTAATGCATCGGTGTTTTTGCTTAATTTCACCTTTTAATTTCCATTATTAGCTTCATTAATAATAAAACATTTCTCGTTTGCGACATGTTGAAAAGAAAACAAATTAATGTGACGTCACCTATCTAACCCATTAGTTTCTAGAAGATCGATTAATTCAACGTACTATTGATTAACATTATAAGAAGGGTTATTTTGGTCATTTGCTTTTGTTTACAATGAAATGATTTATTATTTTTGTTTTCATTAGTTATTCAAAGATATTTGCTTTTGTGTTAACGTGTTATGTTTTGATCAATGAAAATGATGATTGGATGATTGGACAAAACTAATTATGTGAAGATTAAATGTTAAAATGACGTTTATTTACAATTTACCTAAACAAGATAAAACTAAACACAATGATTAAATGATAGCAAAAATAAAGGTGTGCTATTGTTTTATTATATTAAGTAGTTTTATAAAATTATTTTTAATATTTTTATGAAAGCAATCATATTTTGTATAATATTTCAAGATTTCTAAGATACAAATTATTGTTCTTGATATATATATATATATATATATATATATATATATATATATATATATATATATATTTTGAACGACCAACAAATTGGAATCATTCACGGAACACTGGAGTATTATCGTGCCACCAATGTTGCCACACGATCATATTCCGCCACCAAGTCACCAATTCAGGAGGAAACTCATAATAATTATGAGAAAACCCCCTTTGTGAGATTCGAACCCAGGACCTAATGGTCCATAAGTCTTATCTCACCACCAAGATGCCGTTAGGCTATAATGCCTTTGGCTATTGTTCTTGATATAATTGTCATTTTTTTGTGTGACTTTGTTTTTGTTGTATTTATGAAATTGTATAAATCTAATTAAACTTGATTTCAGTATCATGAATAACTCACGAGTCTTGAGTCATGACCGCTAACCACCCCATTTGTTTTTACCTTCAGAATCAAACCACTAGTAGACGTGATGTATACATCAAGTATATAAATGCTAGAATAATATCAATCATGTCTTTCTCATTCAAGATAATGTGTATAAATATAAGGAGATGAGACCAATCAAGATCTCCTAAATATGGATACAATTGATTTACAATAAATGACAATATTCTATTGAAATATTTACGGAGAGATTATCATCTATTACCCCACCGCAGTCGAAGCGGGAGGAAAACAGATGCTGAGACTTGAGCGAAAATCTTCAAATAAGACACGAGCGAGCCCCTTTGTGAAAATGTCAGCAATCTGATAGCGAGTAGGGACGTGGAGAATGCGGACCTGCCCACGCTGAACATGTTCCCGTACAAAGTGGACGTCGAGCTCAATATGCTAGGTTCGTTGATGTTGCACTGGGTTGCCCGAAAGATATATCGCACTGACATTGTCGCAGTAGACAAGAGTTGCCTTAGTGAGAGACCGATGAAGCTCTAGGAGGTGATTTTGAAGCCAACATATTTCCGCCACAACATTCGCAACTCCCTGTATTATGCTTCGGCACTAGATCTGGAAATGGTAGGTTGACGCTTTGATGACCAAGAGATAAGGCAATCTCCATAATAAACACAGTAACCACTTGTGGATCGTCTAGTGTCGGGGCAACCTGTCCAGTCAGCGTCAGTGTAGGTCGTGAGGTTCGGGTTCTTGTGAGACCCAAGTGTGAGTCCAAGGTCGAGTGTCCCCTGAATGTATCTGATGATTTGCTTGAGGGCATTCCAGTGGTCAGTCTTAGGAGAATGCATGTGCATGCAGACTTGCTGAACAACATAACTGATGTCAGGACGTGTAAAGGTAAAATACTGAAGGGCACATGGAAGGCTCTTGTATAGAGTGGGGTTTTCAAAATCTGTACCGGAGTTGGCACTAAGTTTTGAGTTGGTGTCGATGAGTGTGGCGACCGGTTTTCAGGATGTCATGCCCGCGCGCTTAATGATATCTGAAGCATAACTTTGTTGAGATAAGAACATGGTGTCACCTTTGCAAGTGACATGAATGCCAAGAAATAGGCTTAGATTGCCAAGATCCTTCATAGCAAACTCTTTGAAGAGTGGAGCCTGTAAGTGCTCACGTAGACTTGTAGACGAGGTGACCAGGAGAATATCGTACACATACAGGAGAAGATAAGCCGTGTGTCCTGCACTACGAAGGATGAAGAGAGAGGCATCACAACGGCTTTGGGTAAATCCAATGGTGAGAACGTAATCAGTGAACTGCTGGTACCAAGCACAGGGTGCTTGTTTGAGGCCGTAGAGGGATTTCTTGAGACGACAAACATAATTAGGAAACTCCTTGCTACGAAAACCCATGGGTTGATGCATGTAGACAATCTCGTATAAGGCACCATGTAAGCAAGCACTTGTTACATCTAGTTGATGAACGGGCCAAGATTTTGATAAGGCTATAGACAGAACAGTTCTAATAGTGGCCGGTTTAACAACCGAACTAAAGGTCTCCCCACAATCAATGCCAACCTGCTGAGAGCGGCCATCACATACCAACCTGACCTTGTATCTTTCAAGCGAACCTACAATGCTTAAATAGAAAATGCAATCCTATTAGGAGAAGAGGGGATAAAAATGTGATCATTCTAAAATAAAACTACCACATCATGTATGCAACATGGGGAGTTATCCCTCCACTAAATGAACTAACATAAACAACTAACATGTGCTCAATTTAAATTATTATCCATCTTGACTAATTCTTGACTTCACTAACTCCTTGCTTCGGTTTGTGTTTGTCTACAGTGGCCTTTGGCCCACTTTTACTTGTTGGGCCTGTGTTGGGCTTGTTGTCTTGGGCTGCCAGAATGTTAACCGTATCATAATCTGAGTGAAACATAGATCAATCTTAATAGCCGACATATTAAGATTGTCACAATTGTATTTATTTTGTATTTATTGGTGATTACTATTTACCATAGATAGGACCCTCTCATTGTATTATATATAGTCTTGAGATTAATGAGAATAATCAAGGGGAATAATTCTATCATGGTATCATTGACCAGGTTCTAAACCTAATTCTCCTCATAACCCTCTTCCTCTTTCTCGATCACCATCTACCACCTGCTGCCGCCGCTACATTCTGTACGGCTTCTACCCACTGCCACCCTCTCCCACCTCCTATTCTTCTCACATCAATACCCTCCCTTTACCCTTTACGTCCCAATGGCTACCGAACTCAACCAAACTTCCACCATCATTCCTTCCCTCACCGTTGAATCCAAACTTCACCCCGCTACCACCGTTTCCAGTATTAAAAATTTTATTCCCATCACCCTTGAAATCGAGTCCTCTCAATACTCGTCATGGGCTACCTTATTCAAACTCCACTGTAAAGCTTTTATGGTGGATGACCATCTCAAACCTAGACCACCCAATGACCCTTCCGCACCCGAATCCTCCTCAAAACCCACCGATGACTGGGAGCGTATTGATGCCATTGTCCTACAATGGATATACAGTACGATCTCTAATGACATCCTACACACCATAATCAACAATATTTCCAATGCCCACGAAGCATGGGTTGCCATTGAAGACTTGTTCCACGACAACAAAAGTGCTCGTGCCATTCACCTAATGAACAAGTTTTCCAATACCCGGCAAGACGGTTTTCCTACTATGACCGCCTACTGCCAAGCCCTGAAAGTACTTGCTGATCAACTTGCAAACGTTGGTGCACCGGTTGACAATGATAGATTGGTCCTCCAGTTATTAGCAGGCTTAAATCCTGAGTATGAAGGTATTTCCACCATCCTACAAAACCAAGAACCGTTACCTTCATTCTACAATGCCCGCTCCAAACTATGTCAAACTGAAACAAATAAAGCGGAACGAGCATTGCATGAATCCAAAACCCAATCAACCGCCCTAACCGCCTCCCACCGAACCAACACAACTGACCACACCCGGCCCCCCTCTGATCGCTCAAACAACCATGACCAATCCCAGCCCTACGGCCGTGGCCGCGGACGGTCTTCACGACGTGGTCGTGGGGGTCGTTCCAGCTATGGCCGCCCTCGCTACCCATCCTATTCCACTCCCTGGCCCAACTCCTATTTCCCATCAGCCTACTACCCACAAGCCCAATTCTCCCCAACACCTTGGTTCTATCCACCGGCCCAATACTCCCCTGGCCCACCCGCTGCAGCCCAATACCAACTACCACCTTGCCCTTACCCAACTGCTCCCAAGCCTGGTTCATCTCAGCCCACACAACAGGGCCTTCTTGGGCCGAAACCACATGCTCAGGCCCACACGGCTTATTGTCCCACGGATATAGAACAAGCACTTTATACCATGAGCCTGCAACAACCACTGGACCCGACACAGTACATGGACACGGGAGCATCACAAACTACATCTCACGAGTCAGGTGACTTTCATACCTTTTCTAATTCTAGCATTTCTCGTAATATTATAGTCGGAAATGGTGATACTATACCGGTTCTTGGTCAAGGCACCAAATACCTACCCAAACCATTCCCGCCCTTTGTCCTTAAAAATGTCTTATACTCACCCAAAATTGTCAAAAACTTGATATCTGTCCGTCGTTTTACCATTGATAACTGGGTTTCTGTTGAATTTGACCCGTTTGGTTTTCTTGTGAAGGACTACAAGACCAAGGCACCACTCCTGCGATGCAACAGCACCGGTGATCTCTATCCCTTGGTGCTCGGGTCCTCTTCCACCCAACCTACAGCATTTGCTGCCATATCTTCTCAAGTCTGGCATCACCGTCTTGGCCACCCAGGACGGGACTCTTTAAATAAATTAAAAACTTCTCATGTTTTGGATTTTGATTATGTTTCTAATAATGTTTGCCAGTCTTGTATTTATGGAAAAAGTATTCGTTTACCTTTCTTTAATTCTTTAAATTCTACTTTGCAACCATTTGACATTATTCATAGTGACGTGTGGACATCACCTATAATTAGCTCATCTGGCCATAAATATTATGTATTATTTTTAGATGACTACACTAATTTTTTATGGACCTACCCTCTCACCCATAAATCCCAAGTTTACCAATCCTTTACCCAATTTGCCACAATCATCAAAACCCAATTTAACCAAACCATTAAAACATTTCAATGCGACAATGGCCGCGAGTACATTAACTCATCCTTCCAAATTTTTTCACCACCAACGGTATTCTTTACCGTCTCTCCTGCCCTTACACCTCTTCCCAAAATGGCAAGGCCGAGCGAAAAATACGTACAATAAATAATATGATTCGCACTCTCATGGCCCATGCCTCCCTCCCCACCCACCTATGGCACCATGCCCTTGAAACTGCCACTTACCTACTCAACATCTTACCCTCCAAAACCACCCGCAACAAGACCCCCACTGAGCTACTATATATGTCCACACCCACATATGATCACTTACGTGTTTTTGGTTGCCTTTGCTACCCCCTTACCCCACCTCCTACCATCCACAAACTCGATAACCGATCTCACCCTTGTGTCTTTCTTGGTTACCCCCCCACTCATAGAGGGTACCGATGCCTTGACCTCTCCACCAAAGACATCTTCATCTCGCGTCATGTTGCGTTTGATGAAACCACATTCCCATTTGCTCAAACCATTGGCCCTTCCCCGACCTATGAGGCTTTCGCAGACCCTTACCCACACCATCTATGCCCTCATATCTCCAATACAAATCCCAAACATACTCCCGCTCCTAGTCCACAAACCGGCCCAACCATACCACCCTCTAGCCCTCCTACGGCCCACCCAAATGTTCCCGCACCAGGCCCATTACTTCCGCCCCACAATGACCCGCCCACTACCACAGCCCCTCACAGCCCAACGCCTACACCCTCACCCGCTAACCCTCAACCGTCAGCTCACACTCAACCCAATCCCCAACCAAACCGCACTATCCGGACTCGCTCCATGAGCGGGATCTTCAAACCCAAACAACCCTTTAACCTTATCACTTCCACCACACCACCCATTGAACCCATACCCAAAACACCAACCGATGCCTTGAACAACCCGGTATGGTACTCGGCCATGACGACCGAGTTTAATGCTTTAATTAGAAATGGGACATGGGAGTTAGTTCCTCGTGACTCATCAATGAATATTATCCGTTCCATGTGGTTGTTTAAACATAAATACAGGTCAGACGGGACATTGGAGAGATATAAGGCCAGATTAGTTTGTGACGGCCGTTCTCAACAGGTGGGAATTGACTGCGGTGAGACATTTAGTCCGGTTGTTAAACCGGCCACTATTCGTACGGTTCTCTCACTCGCTCTTGCTAAACGTTGGGCGGTTCACCAATTGGATGTAACCAACGCTTTTTTACATGGCAACCTAAATGAGACAGTCTACATGCACCAACCAATGGGCTTTCGAGATAAGAAATTTCCGGATCATGTTTGCTTACTCCGCAAATCATTATATGGTTTAAAACAGGCTCCCAGGGCATGGTACCAACGTTTCACAGACTTTGTTTTATCTTTGGGTTTTCTTAACAGCCGGTGTGACGCATCTCTGTTCACACTTCATCAGGGCCGTGATGTAGCATACCTTCTTCTTTATGTGGACGACATTCTCCTTATTACGTCCTCTGACGACCTCCGCACTCGTCTTATGACCAGTCTTGCAAATGAATTTGCTATGAAAGATCTGGGTCCATTGAGCTATTTTCTGGCATCTCAGTCACCAAGACCGGTGACACCATGTTTCTCTCTCAACAGTCATACGCGACTGATATTATTGCTCGCGCCGGTATGCAATCTTGCAATCCGGTTGCGACGCCAGTTGACACTAATGCAAAACTCAGTGCTGTTTCAGGTGAACTATTTCATGACCCCACTTTATACAGGAGCCTTGCAGGAGCCTTACAATATTTAACCTTCACCCGCCCTGACATCACGTATGCGGTTCAACAGATATGTATGCACATGCACGCCCCACATGTTGATCATTGGAATGCCCTGAAACGAATCATACGGTACATCCAAGGCTCTTCACACCTCGGTCTTCTCCTAGGCCCCTCGGCCTCTTCATCTTTAATTGCATACACCGATGCCGACTGGGCCGGTTGTCCGGACACGAGACGCTCCACCAGCGGGTACTGCATTTATTTTGGTGATAACTTAATCTCGTGGTCCTCCAAACGACAACCAACTGTCTCTCGCTCCAGTGCCGAAGCCGAATACAGAGGCGTTGCCAACGTTGTCGCAGAAATTTGTTGGATACGGAACCTACTACTCGAGCTTAATGTCCCAGTTAACCGCGCGACTATGGTGTACTGTGACAACGTCAGTGCCATTTACCTGTCAGGGAACCCGGTTCAACATCAGCGTACCAAGCACATTGAGTTAGACATTCACTTCGTCAGGGAACAGGTTCAAAAAGGTCATGTACGCATTCTGCACGTCCCTTCCAGGTATCAAATTGCAGATATTTTCACCAAAGGTCTCCCACGGGTTCTATTCGAAGACTTCAGATCCAGTCTCAGCATCCGGTCACCTCCCGCTTCGACTGCGGGGGTGTAATAGCCGACATATTAAGATTGTCACAATTGTATTTATTTTGTATTTATTGGTGATTACTATTTACCATAGATAGGACCCTCTCATTGTATTATATATAGTCTTGAGATTAATGAGAATAATCAAGGGGAATAATTCTATCAAATCTCTAAATTGCTTGGAAACTATCAGATAAACATATTTGGAAACTATCAATCTCTAAATGTTGACCGTATCATATTTACGGGTTACACGTAATGATTTATTGGATTAGACAAAGATTTGCTCTTCATGGAATTATGAGTTGATGTTTCCGTGATGTTGATGATGGACCGTATTTGTAACCGTATGAATGTATGAATGTAAACCCTCTAACTTTACCCAGTCTTGGGACCGACAATTATAAACTAAAAAGTTTTTGGTTGACAGAGTTTTTTTTAACTTGTCTATTGTGTGCGTATGAATTAAAATTTTTATAAATTAAATTTATTTTTCTACGATCATAATTTCCGTTTATCGAGTAATTATATTACAGAATAAAATTGATACAACCAACATGTAATTCTTAAACATCAAGAAAACCTCCTAGGAATCATTTATTGTCTCACAACAAACATCTTCATATGGTGAGGTTCTCTTGAACAGACACAAAGGAACCCACAATGCTGCCACCCACATCTGGAAAATTTTGGCACCATGATAGCGGTTTGACCTGCCCCTTTCGGTCAACCTCTACCGGATACTTAAGCAAATGAGCAGTCATATCTGTTACTTTATCAGCTGCATATTGTTCCCAGTTTTGCTCACCCAAAGACCTGACCCTTCTCACACACTCGAGGCTCTGCGCTTGCTCGAAACAGCTCTCAAGTTTCCCAATATGCTCTGCCCAAAGTGACATCCTGTAGCCAAATATCTAAACAACAGAAAATAATAATTTGGTATCAGTTGACTTTTGAGGTCAAAATTTATTATTTTTGTATGTAGAGTTAACATGACAATAATATTCATCAACTTTATGTTACATGAAAATTTATAAATATTACCTGTCCAGTTGGACTAGAACCTTTGTGGGCCCAAGTATGATGAGGTTGATATGCACCCATTGCGATTTCAGTGTCGCGGGTGCCTTCCAATGAGCGTTGGTTGATGTTTGCCGAACCCAATATCACAAACTCGTCGTCAACTATCATTCCTTTTGAATTTACATGGATCATAAATCGTCTGTTTTTTATACTAAGTGCCTAATAATCAATAAAAATAGATGTCA